>JAVRXN010000004.1:3954033-4536533 GCA_033556935.1 Timema podura | reverse complement strand
CTGTAATTTCTAGAAAGGCGATGGTAAAGGCCCTATAGCATTTCCTTTCTAAGAATTACAGTTAGGATGACCTGGTGGTCTAGGGGTAAGGTGTCAGACCTCTGTGCTGAAGGTCCGGGGTTCAATCCTCGGTCCCGACACAGATTTATCTGATTGTCAAACCCTTCCTTCACCTCTGACAAGACGTGTATTAATCACAACTTGTGAATGTGAGGAATGCCAGGCCTCCACCGTGGTTCGGATCCCATGTTAAACTGTAGGTCCTCCATTTCATCTCACAATCATCCTACCATTACACATTAGCGTAAGTGCGTATAAACCGAACGGGTAGTAAGACGTGGTGCTAATACTACTACTACTACTACTACTACTACTAATAATAATAATAATAATAACAACAGTTAGACTCATGCCTGTCCAAACCACGGCTCACGGCTGCTTGCGGCCTTGGAGTTCTTTATGTGCGGCCCATCAGATCTAATTGAAAGACTACAAATTTAGCGATAAACAACAAATTAGGCTCTTGTTTTGATTATTTTAGGGTGTTAGGCCCACTGGTAATATAGTTGACAATTTACACTAGGGTCCTATATTATAAGCTGATCCAAAATGGAAGTAAGGTATTTTTATATTTTGTTAGAGAATGTATTTATATTATTCTTGCCCCGAGTCAAATTATTTGCGTTTTAAATTCAACCTAAGTTAACCGAGACGTAAAATCATTTTGCCTCCCCCCCCAATTACACCTTTCAGCCCCTGGACAGAAAAGTTCCGTTGCTGATGTGCATTATGATTGATAGCCTGTAAACGTTATGTACGATGATAATATTAATGTATATTAATTGGTCCTAGGTTCTGTTACTTTCTCACAACTCCCACCTGCGAACTTTATTTCATACAACCACAGTTGGACGACACAGCTGGCGTGGCTCACTAGATCATAGGGGTGGAGAAGTAGAGGGGTAGTGAAAAGTTGTCAACTAGCGGCTGACCTTTGAGGAAAGAGAGAGAGAGAGTATACGATAACTTTACTCGGATACAACTTTAGTCACTTAATACCTCCATAGTGGGATACTGTTTGTCAGTAGACTACACAGTTTACTGGACACATAGTAGGTATACTGGTCAGTCTCTATATACTGTTGTCAGGGTAGATGAAAAGTTGTACTTGGGTGCTGGAGTCCTATATAGTAATGCCACTCTATAGTAGGGATACTGGTCAGTCTCTATAGTAGGATACTGGTCAGTCTCTATAGTAGGGATACTGGCAGTCTCTATAGTAGGATACTGGTTTGGTCAGGGTAGGACTGAGCAACAGTTGTACTTGTGGTGTACTGGTCCAGTCTCTATAGTAGGTATACTGGCCAGTCTCTATAGTAGGTAGGAGTTATACTAGGATCTCAGTCTCTATAGTAGGGATACTGGTCAGTCTCTATAGTAGGGATACTGGCCAGTCTCTATAGTAGGGATACTGGCTAAAATGTGCCAACATCAATAGGTACAGCATCCTTCCACAATCATCGAATGCTGTCATGGGTGTGGACACGATCAAAGCTAGTGACTTGGTCTACTATAAAATAATTACTAAAATAAACTGTGAAAAAATATCCTTAGATATCCGAAACAAAATCAAAGAATATTCTTTCTGCCAGTATTTACAAACACGACATTTACTTGCCCATCCCCGTGTTAAATCCTTGCCCAAGACGGTATATCCTGACTAGCTCTTATTCTGGGAGAAGCTTCATTGACGTATGACCAGAATACCCTCAAGCCATGAGGCTTAGTCTACTCTGCTCTACATCTACTTGTGAGCTCCCCCACAAATCCCGTGCGATGACCAGGAAACCGATAGTCCAGTCCTCCCCTCCCCGGACCACACCCCATCTCGTTCCTCTGTTGGTCCCCGGGGACCACTAGTGACCCAAATGGACCATCCTTCAGGATATGGCTCTCTCGACGACCACAAAGTGAAGTCCCGTAGGACGGAGCTCCATTTTAAGTGCGTCGTAGTACTTTCCTTTAATCGTCATTTTCTTATACCGTTTTCATTAAAAAAGAAAGAAGAACATACTACTTTCACTTTAAACCGCCATGGAAGTAATACACTCTAACTAATCAGTTGTTGTATTTGTTATTAGAAAACAATTGAATGGTTTCAAACATTATGTTTAGAGCCTCATTATGACTTATTAAAATCTGGTATGTGAAATTAAGGCACTTTTTAAAAACAAAGTTAATGTCGGGATCACTATCAACTTAACGTTCACTTAACTTTCATGTAACGTAAAGTAACATAACGTAACGTAATGTAAGGCTTTCACATTTTTTAAAAAATGCAAGCCTTCACAATGCAGTCAACTCAACGTTCACGTAACTTAAGAGTTGTCCAAGGAGAATGCTCAAGTTAAGTGACATCAACAGGGCTATTTACCATTCACGGTACATTTTTATTTTCCGCGTTTTTTGCGAAATCTAAAACGTCACAGGCTCTTGTTACATTTTATTTTGTATATCAATTAATCTTCTTTTGCAAGTACTTGTAACCCAATCAGCCTAAGTGATTTGATTCATTTTAGTGAACAATTGGTTTCCAAACAGTCCATATTCATTGTCTGGTTTTGCTAGAGTTGTTACGTTAATTTACATGAATCCTGAGCACACGATCGTTTCTTAACGTTTGATCGTGGTACCGGCATGCCTCAGTACATATCAAACCTGAGAATAATCCTGATTGCGCTTTAGACTTAACGTAGACTTAAATGTTCCAATCCTAATCTAAAGAAGTTAAGTGTCCATACTTGGGCTCGTGGCAACTTGTTGAAGATTACTTTCAGTTGTGTATAGTTCTAGAAAGAGTTGTTATTTAAAATAAACCAAGAAAAATGATATTTGGAAATGTTTCTTAGAGAAGATTATTTGTGGAAAAGCCCAAAAATAAAATATAATTTAAAGATTAGAGTTTTTAAAGAAATTGTTCCATGTCAGTGATATTTTTTTTTATTCACGCGTCTTACTACACGTCTGAGCTATCCACACAGTAACAGTAGTGAGTACGATACAATTTAGTGAAAATATTCACTAATTGCTTTGGAGGTGAGGGGAATACCCCTCTATATGAATGACCGAGATTTGAAACCCGACCTACCTCCAGCCGAATATTCCCTCTAATTCAAGAATGACGCCTTAGACCATGCAATCATCTATTTTGATTATATAGTATTATATTAAATACATGTTTAGAGATAATTTTACTATTATATATAATTAATATTCTTAACAACTTCCTAATCAGCCTCTCTGGAAAAGAAATTTTGATAAAACTTAGGTCCAATTTTAGACTCAAAGATAAATAGTAACATTTGGATTTGTATAGATTTGAACACTAAAAAAAAAAGATCAATTAATTTTTCTGTCGAGAAGTGCTTTGGCTCCAGATTATTTTATTAATACTAATTAGTGAATAACAATTCCATACGTAACTGGTTATTTGAAAAGGGTAGGTAGTTCCAACGAGAGAAACATACTACCCTTTATCTTTTCAGTGTAGTTTCCGTTTGAAATCTCTAAGGAGTTGAACTTTTCAAAGTAATCTTTTAAATATTTAATGTCCTCCCATTACTGGTACTTAATCGGTTATTCATTAATATTTAATTTTGTTAATAATCAAAGATAAAGTCCCGATGGACACCAAACTCTCTTCCATGCCAGCAATCCATTCTAGCACGAGAGTGACGCCTTAGACCACGCGACCACCGAAGCGAATTTAGTAAGATTAACACAAACAACTTCAAATACTCTGTCACGTGTTTTTAAAGTAGATTAGACCACCACGCCTACATAACCTAACTATTTCACAAGTAGATTAGACCAGTACTGCTACATAATTTCACTATTTCACCAGTAGATTAGACCACTACGCCTACATAACCTCACTATTTCACAAGTAGATTAGACCACTACGCCTACATAACCTCACTATTTCACAAGTAGATTAGACCACTACGCCTACATAACCTCACTATTTCACAAGTAGATTAGACCAGTACTGCTACATAATTTCACTATTTCACAAGTAGATTAGACCACTACGCCTACATAACCTCACTATTTCACAAGTAGATTAGACCAGTACTGCTACATAATTTCACTATTTCACCAGTAGATTAGACCACTACGCCTACATAACCTCACTATTTCACAAGTAGATTAGACCAGTACTCCTACATAACCTCACTATTTCACAAGTAGATTAGACCACTACGCCTACATAACCTCACTATTTCACAAGTAGATTAGACCACTACGCCTACATAACCTCACTATTTCACAAGTAGATTAGACCACTACGCCTACATAACCTCACTATTTCACAAGTAGATTAGACCACTACGCCTACATAACCTCACTATTTCACAAGTAGAGTAGACCACTACGCCTACATAACCTCACTATTTCACAAGTAGATTAGACCAGTACTCCTACATAACCTCACTATTTCACAAGTAGATTAGACCAGTACTCCTACATAACCTCACTATTTCACAAGTAGATTAGACCACTACGCCTACATAACCTCACTATTTCACAAGTAGATTAGACCACTACGCCTACATAACCTCACTATTTCACAAGTAGATTAGACCACTACGCCTACATAACCTCACTATTTCACAAGTAGATTAGACCAGTACTCCTACATAACCTCACTATTTCACAAGTAGATTAGACCACTACGCCTACATAACCTCACTATTTCACAAGTAGATTAGACCACTACGCCTACATAACCTCACTATTTCACAAGTAGATTAGACCACTACGCCTACATAACCTCACTATTTCACAAGTAGAGTAGACCACTACGCCTACATAACCTCACTATTTCACAAGTAGATTAGACCACTACGCCTACATAACCTCACTATTTCACAAGTAGATTAGACCACTACGCCTACATAACTTCACCGTTTCAGACAAAATCCTTTCATTAGCCCGACTGAGGGAATCTGCACAAAAGAGTTTCACCGAATTTACCTCCCTCTCAAGGCAACGTATCGGACCGGCCGGTTAGTTTATTTCGCCAGTTCGGGCGTGTGGAGTTTCCTTCCAATGTTCGTTGAGCTTTATCACCAGCTTTCCTTTCCTCACCCTCACACAAAGCTCGAGAACAGCTTCCAGATCGTGCGGACATATATCTTTGAGAAGGGTTAGGGCCGGGGAAATGGGATCGGTGTGGCGTGTCTTGAAGGGGGGAGGAGGGGGAGGCGATTGGCTGACACTTCTCTTCTGAATCTAAGCCGTTTTCTTCTTTATCCATGGTTAAAATCTCCTCCTCTTTTAAATCCTTTTGGTTCTCGTTTCCTCTTACTTTTTATTTTTTTTTTCCCCTTCAATTTCAAACTATTTCTCCCCCCCCCCCCCCCCACTTTCTTATGTTGCGTCTGATGGGCTGTCCTAGCCAAACATCCCGGTCCCGGAGAAAGCACAAAATAAAAACCTTTCATTCGCCGCGAGGTTTATTTACAGCACAGATACACACGGACCTACACAGAGAACAAATATATTGTTATTACAAATTACATTTTAATACACGTTACATCTTACAAATTATCACAGTATTCAAATTATTTATTTTACAAATTATTTCTCTAAATGATCTCACGTTGGAATAGTCCACATATTGTGAGTCATTTTCCTTTTACGTACCTAGGCTATTTCTTTACTGAGTTTAGGTTTAGTTACGAAATCTCTGTCAATATTAATTTTAATTCTTGTATACAAAAGTACAATGTACTGTACAATGCTCATAATACTTAAGTACAAAACTATAATCTAAATGTATTCACGTAGCTGCACTAAGACATATTTTCAAGTCCTCCGTCTTTTCAAAGTCCCAGAATATGTTATCGATTCTTTTATCCAGTTATATTTAGGTCTTGCACCGTTTTCTTGCAAGTTCGCCTAATTCCTTAGATTTAAGTTGGTCAGGCTAGGTTATGTTCTGTAAGGTCAGTTAAGTAAGGTCAGGTTAGGTTAGTTAGGGTAGGTTATTTTTAGCAATTGTTTTAATTATTTTGTTTACATGTTATATTTGACACATACCTAGCTCATTTGTTTGGATGAATTTTTAAAAACATGTTTGATCAGTCTGAATACAATGACATTTTTTTTGTGGTCGTTTCCAATACGTAATCCTATAAATTACTAGAGACAGTACAGAAAAAACTGGTACAATGGGCCTCTTAATGTTTATATAAGTACAATGGAAGGGGTTACATTTATGATAAAAAAAGTAAAAATATATATAAAATAAACAGCTTCATACGTGTCTTATCATACGGCAAAACCACAGCAGAACTAATGAAGAGTAGTAAGTTTTACATAATTTGTTTCAAAACACCAAAAACAAAGAGAGAAATTGTGTACTAAATATTAAACTATGTGATAATCTACGATATATTATTGTACTCTGACATGAAACAGAATACAATCGTGAAACATAGAAACATAGACTATAGGGTAACTTTTGTATCGCCGCTTCTATTATCTGATAGAAGAACTGATGAACACAGTAACAAAGATAGACAAAGATGAATGGGATGGAGGAAACATAAGAGACAAACTATTATACAAGTCTAACACATCAGTTTATTTAAATTCAAACAAGACCAAAGAATTACAAGTGGTTTGACGAGATATTATCCAAAACATTCAATTGTTTATTGAAGGGAATTCAATTTGTAATTTTAGACATTGTTATCCCAACAGGGAACGTTAGGTGTGAAGCAGCCCAGTTTGACCTGCAAACAAGACAAGTTGTGTCTATAATATAAAAAGGTGTAACTCGTTAAAGTAGAACTAACACACATTCTACTACGAGGGTGCGTCTGCCTCAACACAACGACAATTTAAAAAGGAAGCAATTATTGATTTAAGGTTAAGTAACAATACATAACACCACTCCAGCCTTGCTGCACTAGCTTTGACCTGATGAACATCTAAAAGAATAATAGTTAATAATACCTAATTCTAGAAAGTCCAGTTTAAAAGAGTTACAACTTGGTAGTTAAATGCGCTAGCTAGCATGAGTTAACTCCATATTGAGTTACGAGATACAAAGGTTAAGTTCCTAGAAGAGAAACAATAAGTTTACTAATTGTTAATGGCGAGCTATCAGGAATCTAGGCTGTAAAGATAATATGGCTGGTCTATTCCTCATTAGTTCTGCCTGTCATTCAATAAATATCAACACAAGTCTGAACACAGACTACCTATAACACCAGCAAACAGTTAAACATTAACTATTCAAGCGGCGCCTGAAGGAAACCGGACAAAATAAACAATACCCCGCGGGCCACTACTGTGCACTATTAGCACACCCACAGGTGAGCACCGTAGGAAGTTACACCAATAGAAAATTAGAGACTGGTATCAGTCAAAGACCCAACTAGGTCATGGAACAAAGCTATAGATTACCTGATCTCCCCTTTTTCGATCTAGGGTATACTGAAGGTGTTCTGTGAAAGTGAACACCTGTAAGTGTACTGAGTGTTTTGTTGACGAGTTAACACTGTCGTGTGTACTGAGATGTTTTGTTGACGAGTGAACACCTGTAGTTACGAGTTTTTGTTGACGAGTGAACCTGTAATGTGTACTGAAGGTGTTTGTTGACGAGTGAACACCTGTCCTGTGTACTGAAGGTGTTTTATTTTCTGCATGGTTTTACACTATTTTCACGCAAATGTGAGTACACGTCCTCTAAATCAAACTTCCTCATCCCTAGCACGTTTATATAATTAGTATATATATGTGTACAACCCAAACGTGTAGTGAAACGTGGTGATAAAAAATATTTCAATTTATAAATTATAAGAAAATACGGTGTAAAGTAAAGTTAAAGAAATACTCTAACATTGTATGGAATAAAAACACTGCTGGCTAAACCACCCCAAGCTAGTATTATTCTAAGGGGTTGTCCCTCTGCTACAGTCAAGAATGCTATCGCTCACATTACGACTGTGTGATGCAGATACTACTTTATATTTAATATCGTCTGTGATGTACATACACACACTTCTACCTCCCTTCATGGCTCTGTCATTTCTAACGAGTTGATGACCACTCAGGTGTACGAAGGGATGGTTTTAACCAGGATTCAGAAACAAGAATAGCATGAAATGACAGAGGAGAATTCGTGGGAATGGCTTAATAAAGACTCAGCCTTTACGTATACTAATGCAATTTTATATACATGGGCATATATATTTTATTGGTGGTTGGTATTTGGGTACTTTTTTATGTGAGAGATTGATGGATTGGGTGTACTTTTTATGTGAGAGGTTGGATGGATTGGGTACTTTTTATGCAATGATGATTGATTTATGGATTGGATACTTCATGAGATATACAATATATTGAAAAGATTACAAATTTATTATCACCAGCATGACTTCAATTCAGTACAAGCAGTCCAATTGAACGTTAACTAAACCTACGATATCCCCGGGTAAAACAATTCTTAGTGAGAGGTTAGGCTATGTTGATAGGTTAAGTTATGGTTGCCCAATGTATCTTGTAAGGGAAATAGTGACGCAAGGACTAAATTGTTTATTTGACGAACATTTTAGTTTTGAAAACAGATTACGAACTTTTTAACAGTTCGTATTTTAGTTAATTACATTTAAATTACAAAGCAATTTTGTGTTTTTGAAATAACTTCACATACTACAATAATACATTAAATGGTGTTTGTTTGTATCGAGAGGTATTTCCATGTATGATTACAATAATTATGTGCCGTTCTTATAAGTAGGGCTCTAATGATTATGGCTTGAAAAAACGAGAAATATAGGCCTACTTATTAAATACGCTAGAAAGGAGAGCTCAAACGATACATTTCTCTGAGTATAAGATATTCGTAGCCACTCACGCTAACAAATCATGTTGAGTGATCCCAGTCAGGATTAGAACTGAGTATAATAAGGAAAAGACTAGATAAATAGCTATTAACGTGTAAAATGTTTTATAAAAACTAACATATTATATCCACTATGGTCACGTGATTAGTTGTAGGAATAATTGTACTACCTTCAGACCTCTGCTATTCATATCACGAGGGGTTAAAAACGTCCACTACCTACAAAAACTGTGCGGTCTTTGTTCAATCACACGTTTATCTCTTAAAAAAATAAATCTCGGTGATCATTCATCCTGAAGCTAAGCTTTTTTCCTCCATTCTATTTGATTTCCTTGGAAGAAAAAAGTTTATATTCGCGCCTCTGCCACGCAAACAATTTGCTTGGTTCCCTCCTTTTATAATCCAACCAGTAAAAAACATTCTATTTAACCTAACAATGTTTTTATCTTAAAAAATATTGCCCTTGTGTTGGTGGGGCAAGCATGCCCACCACATTTATTTGTAAGAGACACAGTAATGCATAGAATAATCTATATTTATTTTGAGGGAGATCTAAACTTTTATATAAAATTCTATCAATGACCTAACAAAATGATATATTATATTGGTATACTGGGGTACACTAACACATCTTAAGGCGTGTTTAAAATAGAAATAGAATTTACAATGGTATGCCATGAGAAGCCAAAAATAACAAGCAAATTAATCGTCGTAAAAATAGGCCTTATAAAATCTAATAAGTATATTACGACCCAGTCTAATCTAAATGAAAACAGATTCAGACAGTGGTTGTAGGCGTGGGAGCGCGGATCCAAGCTCAGACAGACGGTGTAGCCGCACAGCCTTGTACTAAACACACAGACGGTGGTACCTGCTCCAAATTACGGAAATTGTTGGGTTGGTACGCCATTCAAAAAGTTTGGGAACCGCTGGTCTACAGAATATTGTATTTGTATCTTTTAGCGTGTTCTTAAATTAACTTTCTAAGTACCGTACAATTGTAGGGTTTGATTAAAATTCTCAATTCTGAAAAATTGAAAAATGACATCTGGCCACGGGAATCGAGACCGGGACCTTTGGTTTAGTACGCCAATGCTCTAACCACTGAGCTATCCAGGATTCGTCCCGTGCCCAGGTTCATTCTTCACTCATATTTTAAGGTAGAGTCTATGATGGACGTGTGGAAATCGTCGGCTACAAATATGTGATTATATTAATATCACGAGCTATCAGATGACGCTTATTGCTGCCTTAAAATATGAGTGAAGAATGACCCTGGGCACGGGTCCCGGGTTCGATTCCCGTGTCCAGGTGTCATTTTTCAATTTTCAGAATATGATATCTAGTTCGAATAATCCTCACTAAAAGCATAAATAATAGCTTTGGCTATTTGATTCTTAAAATTCTCAAGTTCAGATAATTTACGATAAAAATAAAAGATTTAAAAAACCTAACAGTCTTTCATGAATAAGTGATGGTTATTGAAAAATAATGATACAGATACAAATAATTACCTTTATTTTTACAGAAGAAATATAGGTGTTTACAAGTGCATTGTGACATTTACCCCTGTCAATTCCCACTTTACACTGCACCGTTCTACCCTACTGTTTACAACATTACACTACAGAAATAACACACATCATTAACTAAAGTTAGTTTATTAATAAAGACATACGAGATAAGAAAGTACACATAATTATAGATTGTAATTATTCAAACCATCAATTGTTTAAGATGAGAATATATATATAACTCGGTTAAGGTGAGTCTGGAGTGAAGCACCCAGGAACACCCTATTACCTGCACACTTGGGTCATTGGTGTGAACCCTTAAAGCTGGTAACTCGTTAAAACAGGACAACTACTAACACTCCTAATAGGAAGATAGGTGTAGTAACACTACTTTGTTAGTACATATTGGCTGCGATCAAAACTAACTACTTATTTATCATTCATACAACAACACATTACATTTAATATGAAGGGAAAAAACCTTTTAATCTTAGTCCTAGTTTAAGGTGCTACAGTAGCCCCGTGGCTTCTTTGGTGCTGACTGACAGTTCACAGCTGACTTCTGACAGTCAACAATTAGGTATATACCTAAATGTTGACTGTCAGAAGTGACAGCTGCTAAACACATGTTTTTTGCAGATCATATGGTTCGGCGTAGGGATACATAATTTGGTCTGGTAACTTTTCAAAGCCGTCAGCTGTCAGCTGTGAGCTGTGAGCTGTCAGTCAGCACCAAAGAAGCCAATGGGCTACTGTACAATCTATAGTAGTAATAATAATAATAATAATAAATAATAATAATAATAATAATAATAATAATAATAATAATAATAATTTTAACGTGTCAAGATAACTATCTGAATCTCACAGCGCTATGTTTCTGGTTCCACCGAGGATCGTATTTTCAAACGCGGTTTTAGTACTTTCACTTAAACAGGTGATCTACTTGTCATTTTAATAATATAATAAACCATGTAAATAACATAAACATTAAACAAATGGCACATTACAGGAATGACATATTATCAGTTGGTATACAAGTGCGCGTGTGGACCGAGACAAGACTGCGCATGCGTGACGAAATGTATGGAGAGACCACGCCGTGCTGTCTTTAGTTCAGTGTCTGCCGGTCCACCCTTGGTTACGGTACACGCTCAACACGATCAACACGATCAACACGCTCAAACGATCGACGAGAAATAAAACAAGTACGATCTCACCCAATATTTAATGTGTCATCAAATAAAAACTAATAAACAAACAAATGTTACGTTTATAAGTGAAACTAGATGGAGCTTATTTTGAGGGCATAACAAGAAAACTAATATCAGTTGTATGATATGTCGCTCCCAGCGGTTAGAATAAACATGTGTGCTATTTTAAAAATGTTAACATGTGGCGAGACTTGTGCTTTTGCGACAGTTCTTTTGGTTTTATAAAAAAAATGTAGTGTTAAAAAGTAAGACCGCAAAATATTTTCATCTGAATCGGTCGTACTACTGGGAACAGTGTTGTTCCATGTTTTATCCTTCAAAATATTATTGTGCTCAATATTTTATTGTTGTTTAGTTAAAATAAAAAAATTATTGATATAAATTTGTTTCGATGTGACTTCAAAAGTGATCATATATACTTTTAAACACACACATGCTCTTATTTTGTTCTTACTTTGGACATGACAAGGAACAATAAAATGCTGGTGCAACTTTTCTTTCTTCCTCTTCTTCTGACAAGTGAGTAACATTGTATTCTTCTTGAATTGTGCCATGATGTAGCCAGGGTGCAGGACCGTATCCAGAATGTTTTATCTTGGAAGGGAGGGAGTCCTTATTCTTCAAATATTGTCTGATGACGGTCATCTCAAGACTAAACCGTGGGGGGAGGGCGGCGGACGAATCTGACCCACACTCAGGGAAAAATATATCAAAACTTCATAACAAAAATACATTCAAGTATATTCTTTTTTTCGTTCCACTAATAATTGATCATTTTTATGTTATTATTATTATTATTATTATTATTATTTTATTACTAGCACCGCATCTTACTACCCGTTCGGGTTATACGCACTTACACTAATGTGTAATGGTAGGGTGATTGTGAGATGAAATGGAGGACCTACAGTTTAACGTGGATCCGAACCACGGTGGAGGCCTGGTATTCCACATATTCACAAGTTGTGATTAATACACGTCTTGTCAGAGGTGAAGGAAGGGTTTGCAATCAGATAAATCTGTGCGGGACGAGGATTGAACCCGGACCCTCAGCACAGAAGTCTGACACCTTACCCTAGACCGCCAGGTCACCGATAATTTTTATGACTTTTAATAGAAATATACTAATTTTACATACATTTTTATAAAAAAACTTATACATTTCTATTAAAACTCATAAAAAGTATACAAATTGTTATTGAACGCAAACATGGGTCAACTGTAATATATTTTTTTACGAAATTTTGACATATTTTTATCTCCTTGCGTGGAGGAATTCCCGAGTATATTACATCTTATTATTCACGATGTTTAGTCCGGTTAAGTAAGTGAAACTGAAATTAATTACTACTGTATTTTTTAATCAGAAATTTATCACTGCTATCTTTTTATAATCATTTTCTGTTCTGATTTTGGGGGTAAAGGGGCTTCAGCACCGCGAACCCCCCTCCCCCCCCCCCCGGATACGTGCCTGCCAGTGAGTTTATACAAGGACTCTCGAGCAACTTTTCACCACTAACTGCTTCGGGGGCCGCATGGTCTAAGGCGCCACTCTCGCAATAGACTACACTTCCGATGATGGGGATTGGGGTTCGAATCTCGGTTGGGTGTACTGAGGGTGGTTTTTCCTAAATATATCTCCTCTCTACCTCCACGGAAAGGCGGGTACATTTCCTCTATATCTAACCTTCCCCAACTCTAACTCATTAGTACATATACGTGTAACCCGGATTTATGTCACTATTAACCGCACCGGTGTCCGCGCTGTTTATGGCGTCGCTAAAGACTAAAGACTGGATTGCTGGTGATAGAAAGGTCGGGGTTTGATTCTTGGAGGGGTGTACTGAAGTATATTTTGTTCTAAGTCGCCCACCCAGCTGTTTCCCCCCGGAACAAGTTGTATCGAAGGTGATAACAATACACTCTCATTATAGCACACTTGAAACTAATCCTGGGTTTGGGTGTGATATGAGCTCACCACACGTTTGCCTATATGGCAGGCGGAGACAAGTTTTGTAATCAAACTATACGTTATTTTTTATCAATACGTGGGGAACTGGAAGAAGAATAACATTCTAAATTTTCATTGCAATTATTTATAAAAACAGGAAGTAATGAAACAAATATGATTACAGTGCAATTACGTGGAGGTTGATACAAACCCTGGTGGAGGTACAGTACATACAAACCCTGATGGAGGTACATACAACCCTGGTGGAAGTACAGTACATACAGCCCTGGTGGAGGTACATACAACCCTAGTATAACCCTAGCTGAGGAGAGTCCTTCGGTTTCTGTCACGCGTGTAGTAGAAAGGCGGGATATTTCACCCGGAAAATGGACCCCAGTCATTGTGACGTGACATGACCTTGAAGCTGAATCTGTTGTACGATATTTATCGCTTGTCTAGCATCCGAACATTGAAACTCTTGGTTTCCATTTTTCTAGCAACAAAAACAGTTTTAACGCAGAGGGAAACAGCGTTCGTGTGGCCTTAGCTGGGAAATAAATGAGAGAGTGTCGGGGAAGGATTAGTTCACTAGGGGGGTGAGGATGGAGAGGGTAGGCTGGGGAGAGGGGCATGGAGGGGTATTTGTTTGACTGGAGAAAATGAAAAACTCGACCAATGTACAAAAAGTTGTGAAAAATATCCGCCAGAATGGACGTTAGAAAGGGAAGGGACTTTCACTCACTATCACGCGCGAAAGAGTAATTAATAAATGAGGGAATGTGTAAAAGTGGAAAACCCGATCTCGTAAATGCACTAAGCATCACCAGACCAGACTAATCCAATATAGGTATAAAATACTTTTAAAATATTTAATCAGTATGATAAAATCACATAAATACCTAAAAAAGTGGGTGTTTAAGGGTCCTATATAGCTAACCTCTTACTTCACAGTGAGGTAGTGTAAGCGAAGATGTCATGCCAGGGGGCTGGACCAGCCAGTAGACAGAAGGCAGGTATTGGCTCAGTGATTGGTAGCTTGAGGGAGGGGGAACACTTTACTTCCCCTTCTTCAGTCGGCTTCTGTTGTGGCCCGCAGCGAGAGGTACCATGCTACCTGCTAGAACAAGCAGGAGACGAACTGACATTTTATTGGTTCTCTAAACAAACATTTTATAGGTTCTGGTTACGAAAGGTATTTTCAAATAGTATAAGGTTAGGGTTCTTTAAAAATTATCTCAATTTTTTTGTATTTGTTTTAATTTAGCAAATCTTACTACACATTAGGTTTATACGCTTCATATATTATTTCGCTAAAGTTTATTTAAGCAGAGGAGGGTATATTTAGGGAATGATATCAACTACATATGCGTGAAGGAGAGTGGAAAATCACTTAGTTAAAAAACCCACCTCAGCACTCCTGACCGAGATTCGAACCTCGATCTTCCTGTCATCAGCAATCTAGTCTAGACCATGCAACATGTACAGCCGGATGACCTGGAGATTATATTAACTATCTATTTATAAACAAATTGGGTTAACTATGTAAATGAGTTTAGGCACAATTTTAACTGAGCAATAACGATTAGGAATGGGAGAAGAATACAGTCGGGAAATGCTTGTGTCAGTAACGAATGGGTGTAAAAGATGGCGGTTTGAGAGGGAATCAAATAACCACAGTAGGTGAGGTAAGAGAAAAAACAGTTTAGACAATACTTAATATCTACTTTATATAAAAGTAATCAGACACTAGGATCGGTTACTTGAAAGTCAAGCTACGATATCGTTATCGTATACTATGCAATAACAGAGAAACTTTCCCACCAATGAAAATATAATAGGCCTCTAAAACCAAGGTCAAACTAAAAAGCAAGACAAAATTATGACAAATAAAACAACAAAATAAAATATAATTAATGGTTTAAGCTCACTAGCTATTGTTTACATAAGATTTCTTAGAAATGTCTAATGTGTTATAAAATCAATATTATCTGTGGTCAAGATGTTTTACTAGCTCCTTGGATATAAATAAATATGTTAATATCATATTGTGACTGTTTTAATCTATAAAAATGAATAGTATGTGAATAAATAATGTATTTAATAACGAAACATCCAAATAATACTACGTTTACTGATAGTCGCCGCGACAGGCTGGAGAAAAACGTTTGAACTTGAAATGAGCGTCGCCTGTTCATTCAGCTACGTTGAGGAAACCCTGAGGAACGTGACTTTGTTGACTTGTCCACCCCTCTTTTGTTTGGTAAAGCGTTGATCCACCCTCTACTCGTTGGGCTAGTAAGGGTTTACCAATCCTCTCCCAGCGCCGTGTAACATTAATTATCTATTTAAACATTTCCTTCATGATTTGCCTTTTTATATTATTATTAGTATTTTTATTAATCTATCAATTATTACTATTATATATTTTTATCTATTATTATTTTATTCCCTATTTAGGATGATTGTGAGATGAAATGGAGGACCTACAGTTTAACGTGGAATCCGAACCACGGTGGAGGCCTGGCATTCCTCACATTCACAAGTTGTGATTAATACACGTCTTGTCAGAGGTGAAGGAAGGTTTGGAATCAGATAAATCTGTGCCGGGACCGAGGATTGAACCCGGACCCCCAGCACAGAAGTCCGACACATTACCCCTAGACCGCCAGGTCATGATTTATCTATTAAAATTAAAAAAATTTTTGTTTCTGGATAATTTTATGTGGGTTTCATTTTTACATACATATTTTCTTTACTAAATTTACATTTTCACTCTTTTCAAAATCATACATTTTTCTATTGATAATAAACTTGTGTTTTCTGAAAATGAAAAGGGTGTTTTTCATGTCAATATTTATATAATTTAGTGATAATATTATAATTTTCTTGCGAATACCCATCTTAGTTCTTACTTAGAGGATTATTTGGAGAATTCCTTGATGGAAATGTAAGTTGGTTTTACGTCACGCAGATAAAAAGTATATCAACATCTCAGACGACGTTGGGACATGAAATTAACCAAAAGATAATTTTCTCGTACAAGACTTGGAATGATTCAGCTCAGCTACCGTAGGAAGGCGAAAGGGGATAAAATATTGCATAACTTTTCATCTTTTGGTCAGTTTCTTAAAATCCCTTTCATTTCATTTGTCAGATAGGCGCTCCCAGCCTCATGGTATAGTGGTTGGAACTCACGAAATACTGATCTAGAGGTCCCGGTTTCAATTCCCGGCTCTACCACACACATTTATCTCGAAGGGGAATTTTTCTATGTTTGCCGTGGTCTGGTAATTTACCAGAGGTACCAGATAATGATCAATCACATCGGGGTAATGTAACACACCTACAGGGTGTCCCAACCTCAGAGCTGGTTACATATCCACCACTACCAGTAGAAGACCAGTAATGTCAGCCGACCAGTCTGGTGGCAAACGCTGGGATGGGAGGGAGAAATAAGGAAATGCTGACTCAACTCTTCCAAAATTACGTCAACATCACACACATTATAGTTTATTCTATACAATTATGTAAACACATCTTAAAAATATGCTCGCAGCGCTCATGGTGGAGAACTCAGCATCGATTGAAGTGTTATCGATGTATGAATCGATCCTAGCAAAACTATCGATTTAGAAATAGCAATTAATCCATCGATTGATCCCATGTGTGAAATGACATCATCTAACAACATCACCAAGGAATTTCCTGGTAGGGAACCAAGCTGACCATAGAATATTACTATATATGAAATTTTAGAAAATATTCTAAAGAATTATTTTAAGTAAGGAGTCTTACAATACAAAGATAATAAGACTTGAAACTGATGTTCTGGTAAGTTTTAATGTAGAAATGGAACAAAACAGTGTTAAGTGCATTTACAATTTATAAAAAAAATATAAAAAAAAGATCAAACTATCCATAAAAATATAGACTAGTATTGAGATCTTTTAAGAATGAAAATGTTGAATGTTAAATTAAAAAAATAATTTAACTAAGGGGTATATTAACGTTGTAAATGATTAAGTACATTTTTAATTTATCAAAAAATTAAATATCCATAAGAAATGACTAGCATTGGAAATTTTAAGAACTGAAAATGTTGAATGTTATATAAAAATTTTCATAAAATAATATATCAATGTTCAAACATTTTTTAGAATAATTTTTAATTTAACAAAACATGATGAATTTTATTTAGAAACTAGTATTACCTTATTGGGACACTTCAAAACACATCCTACACGTGATTTCTAAAGATTTTTTCAAATCATTTTAACTGAAGTGTTTTTAGTATTTGAATTGACTTTTTAATATTTGTTGGGTCATTTTCAGCTGTAGGCTACTTGATGGAATGTTATTACCAACTTTTGGGAATTCATTGATGTAGTGGAGTCATAGCAACCTTGGATTATTATGGCCATCGAAATGTTACTCAAATAAACTTTCCTATTCTTTCCCCCCGGAAACATGTTTTTTAACTTAAACAAGTGAAGTCGATATACTTCAGAAGTATGCAAAAAAAAATTGAAATATTGAAGTAGAAGGTCATAACTCTCTTATTCGTTTCGACTTCGATACCCACAGTAAACTTCACAGTCTCAAAACTTTTCTAAGAAAGAAATAAACTTCTATAATTTATGAACTAATGTAAAAAATCTCACTAAATATTAATTATCTCAACATAGGAGTATAATCATGTTTAGAACAGCTACTAAACAGTAGTTCAGCGCTGACCAGAGGTAAGATGCCATCTATTTCGTAAGCATAAATTAAACAGGTAGGTAGTAAAAGTAAATATAATATATTTATTAAAAGTAAAAATATCTGCCAGTTTGTAAAACCACGAACCTACAGTTCCTGGTGTGAAGCAAAGAACATAAAACATACAAAGCTTTCAGTCGTGCTATCTTCGTGGCTTGCATCCAATTTATAAAACACTTATTCATTATTTTGTTATTGATATTCTTTCACGTTAGAATACTCATATAAGACGATAAAGGAGATAATTAAATGTAAATAAAGATACATTAAATTCAGATATGTCAGAATGTCTACACATTTATTTTTACGGATATTCTGAAAATTGAAAAATGACACCTGGACACGAGAATCGAGCCTGGGACCTTTGGCTTAGTACGCCAATGCTCTAACCACTGAGCTATCCAGGATTCGTCCCGTACCCAGGGTCATTCTTCACTCATATTTTAAGGCAGAGTCTATGATGGACGTGCGGAAATCGTCGGCTACAATTTTGTGATTTTTATTAAGATCACGAGCTATCAGATAACGCATAAATAATAGCTTCAGCTATTTGATTCATATTTTTATGGATAGTTTAAAAAATTTAGGATATATGTTATGTAAAAACAACCGATAAATTAAATCAACTTCAGTTTTGACTTTTCTTCACTTTAGCTTCACTTCACTTTGTAAAGTGGCTTTGGCACACACACAACACACACACACACACACACACACACACACACACACACACACACACACACAACACACACACACATATATATATATATATATATAAAATCTTGCTAACGTGCAAATAGACATTGGTAGATTTTTATTTTAATAAAGTAGGTCCTATCTAATTTTAATTTTATATAGGTCTAGATTGGTAAATAGCTAATTAACATTGCAATTTATATTTACCCCTGTGAAGACCTTGATTCAATCCGTTCCTCGTGTAGGATCTTGTTCCAAAGCTCTCCGCTAAGAAGAGTTTAACTCGGACTAAAACGTGTGATGAAAATACTCGTCTATTTCTGAATTCAACGCTCCCCGTGTTCAATTTCCGTCCCTTGATGCCAGCACCCCGCGGCTATCGTAGCGACTGAATAACATGAAGCGTGGAAGTGATAACTTTAGCACCCAAATTACATCTCTTGCCCTTTTACTCACCCTTTGCTCTATTTCCGATCTCGCTCTTACCAACCATTCTGCCGCACACTGGATAAATAAACTAGGAACATGGAGAGGTATACTCGTATGTTGTAAAAATATCAGTAGATAAACTAATTAGTAGGTTATAATTCGAGGATTAGTGTGTACCCGATGTAACTACAAAATGTAACGTTAACTTACAGTTAGTTACAATTGGATCCATCCCGTTATAATGTTGATACGTAACTATCAAGAATTCATACCACCCGCTCAATAATTCCGACCCAAATAGAATCCCTACAATGGTACATTTCTCTGTTGTAGTCCCTGTAGGCTAATACGGAAAGATAATACGACACAGTATATTTCATGCTGTACAATCTTCTGTAATACACTCATATTTGTTCAGGAACTTACCTTTGAAATCTTCTATCACTAGCCGCCACCAAAGCTGAACTACACCGTGCAGCTAATGTGAAGAATGGGGCCGAGCTAACGAGAGTCTACAATCAACGCGTGGTCATTCTCCGTCTAGTCAGATTGAAACTAAGGAATGACAACATGGAGAATGCTAGAAGACAACAATCCACCCGCCCTCTGACGGATGTCAGATGAACTTCCCCAAACAACACAAACATCCAATGATCGCCGACTTGTTCTAATTTTCCGATGGAACAACCCTACAAAGTGACTACGTGACCGATGACAGCTAGCAACTGCGTGCTAGTAATTACCTCCCCTCTTTCCGTGCAACGAAAATCACTATAAAACAGGCTGACATTGTCTAAAAACTTTGACTATCTAAAATCTACGAACGAGGACGGATCATTGTCGTCTACCTGGACAATGATCGGATAAACATTCATACATCATAAATTGGAACGTAACTATGGCAGTTACTTATAAAGAACTCTATTCATTTTCAACTTATAATATTTTCGTGTTAAAATCTTTATTTTGTGTTTTGCTTAATATTTAACTTTTTGCTTTATTATCTCAGTCGCATAAATGTAACTTGTATGCCGCCACTTAGGCGCGGTTGGTTAGTTGGTTAGTTTATTAGTTTAGTTTGAAATCCACCATTGGTAATTTTGTATTGAGTGAATTTAAATGTAAATTGTTAAAATGTGTGGACTTTTGTATTTTGCTATTTCACGCGACTGTAGAAATAAAATTAGGCTTGTTATTTTTTTTATATAATTTATTATTATTCTAAATTTCATTCTTTAGTTTTTCTAAGATATAGTTAGTCCCGGGAGATTTTGACTAGCGTCTGGAAGTCAAACTCTCGCGTTATGTTTTATGTAGTTGTAAATTTTCGTATTGTAACGGGTAATTGTTTGAGGAGCCCATCAGGCAAGAATATTTAATGTTTGTTTCATTTTGTGGATATCTTACTTCACTTCACTTTTGGTAGTTTAACTTCTCTTTTGATATTATAATCTACGTAATTTTGTGTCTCTTAAAGACGACTTGTAATAAATGTAAACATGGTATGTTTACATTCTGCGCTTCACGTTTTTATTTTCAGCATTATTCAGAATGATATAATGAGACCACTGTACTTTGCTTTATCTACGTTTATACTGAATAAACCATATTATTGTTATATTTTTTATATTTTCCCTTATGTAGATTATACCTTCTCCCTTTTATTTAATTGTGGTCGTTAAGTAGAAGGCACGGAGACGGTGTAACACTGCGCAACTCTGCTGTCCTTTTAATTAACTGATCTTCCTGTTTAATTAGTTAATTAATAACCTATATCATTGCTGAAAAATGTTGGAAAATTATACGGTATATTTTTGTTGTTGTTGTGAAATCATAGCCTGAGTTTAACCTTGTATCTCTTTCTGTTTCATAATGGAACACAATTTGACTACGGACGCTTCGACTGAGGGAGTAGTGACTGGCGAGCCGAGCGTGTTGTCAAAATCTGATGTTTACCGACTCAATAAAGAAAGCCTTATCTCCGAGCTTGCCAAGCGTGGACTGCAAGGTTCAACAGAAACCACCGTAGCAAGACTTCGTGCAGTTCTCGTGGGAATCCTTTCGGAGAGCGATACGTCTCGAGACCAGGCAACAGTGGGAGTGGAGAATCATCATTCAGTACCGGTGAGGGTTGGAGATCCAATTGAAATGTCACGCGTTTTGGTGAGTGATAAAATCCAAAGTAAAATTCTCGTTGATTTTGTAAATCGAATACCACTGTGTGATGGTCAGGACAGCTCATCTCTTTTTTTATTTTTAATTGAGGTTCAAAGGATTTGTCATTTAAATATCGGTTCTGAGTCCGAGTTTATTGCATTGTGTTTAGGTAAAACTTATGGATATTTAACTCGTTTATTTTCTGAAGGGTTAGTTAATGGGTTAAGTTGGAAACTTATTAGTCGTAAGATATTGGACTGTCTTGTTCCTACTAGAGCTAAAGATAGTTTGTGTAAGCAGTATGTACATCGCTTTCAACGTCCTGATGAGTCGTTAAGGAGTTTCATCATGGCCATTTCTGAGGCCGTTGAAGTTTTAGGGTTAGATCTTTCTGAATGTCAGATAGTAGATATTATTTTGGAGAATGTGTCGCCCTTGTCTCGACGTCATTTTGTATTTAATTCTAAACCTAGCACGATAGTTGAGTTACATGAGCTAGCTTCCCTAATTGAAGGTACTTTGTTGTCTGAATGTGAGTTTCTGGAAAATCATGCGCCTTTTATTTTTTGACAATCCAGGCGTGGGTTCGAATCCTAGTTATTGTGGTAGGTCTAGGAATAATACTGCGATTTCTCAGTTGGGTGTGCAACCTGTGAAGAAGAACCATATTGGCCCGCGAGCGTTGGATAGTAAGTTTTTGTCAGGAATTCGCTGCTTTAAATGTAAACAGTTAGGACATGTACAGAGCAAGTGTAGTTCAGGAAACTAGTTGTGCGCCGTAAGAATCATGGGTCTTACGAGTCAAGCGCATTTCCATGCCCCCCTTCCCCCGTTGTAGTTCTTGTGCTTGTTTCTTTATGTTGTCTTGTTTTAAATAAATATCTGCCAGGCTCTCTCCCAGATGGGATAGACCCTGGTCAGTTGAATCTTTCTTAACACCCGTGTCGGTCAGGTTGATGTGCCAGACAGACCCGACCGATACGCGAAGAGCTCATGTGAGCCATCTTAAACTAATACCGACGTCGTAGAATGTCATAGTTTAATGGATAATGTTCGTAAGTTATTGTACTTACAGATTTAATTACTCCATTGTGGATTTACTTAGGTAAATGTAGGATGCCAAGAAATTTTTTTATAAGTTTATGGGGACTTGTATTTGATATTTTTGGTATTCCTGTTTTGTGTAAGACTTGGTGTCTTGATATTATTTGACTATTGTTGAGTCATTTAATGAACGGTCAATTAACGTAATCTCATTTTGTTAATTATAATATTGACCGGGTTTATTCATACTCTTAATAATAATGTGGAATCATGCTTAATTTTTATAGGTATATGGGGACCTATAATTAATCTTTTGGCATCCCTTATTAATTTGAGTTTTGTTTGATGGCATTGTGCCATGGCTGTGAGCCAAATCGTGTTTAAAATTTAAATTTTGTTTACCATTAATGATATGTTATATATCAGTGGTTTGTAGATATAGTGTTTTGTTATATATATATATTGTTGGCCATGTGTATAGTAATTTACAGGTATTGAACCGTAATTGAACTTGTGAATATTAGGTGTTTATGAAATAAGTGAATAGTTTATATATTATTATGGCACGAATTTGTTGATGTTCCACTTCATGGAATTTGGATCACGAAATCAAATGTTGTTTTGATTTAATTATGACGTAACTTTCTCTATTCTATGTTTTGAGACACTCTATTCTAGACTGAGTGCTGAGAATGGACTTATATAGAATATAGTGAGATTATGGTGATCTAACATTTGAAACTCTCAAACCTTTGAATAGGAACCTTCAAAAGTGTTGAGGGGGGGGGACGCTCCTCTGATACATCTATGTAGGATTTCTATAGGATTTTAGGATTTCATGAGGATAAACTTTTGTGACTTTTTAGTCTAGTGAACTTTATTGTGAGAACTTGAGTTTGAACGTAGAAGAAAGAAGAGATTCTTCATGTGTTCATACAGACAATTAGACATGTGGTTGCGTATGACTTAGCGCCACTTACATCTCGACAAGACTTGTTGTATATGATTTTTCGTTGCGCATCCTGTTTTCCTTTCTCTCCTGGTTTCTGGTAAAGTCTACGTAGTGGTACCGACTGCTTCTCTAGATGATGGAATCTAAAGCTGAAAAAGATGGATGATCTCATACTGTTTGGGAAGATGATGTACAATAAGGCAACCTTGAGCCCTTTGATGTTCCGCCTTGCTGAGGACGGATGCTGCATCTTCTTATTCTCCTGGTCAAGGGGGGGAGATTTGTAACGTTAACTTACAGTTAGTTACAATTGGATCCATCCCGTTATAATGTTGATACGTAACTATCAAGAATTCATACCACCCGCTCAATAATTCCGACCCAAATAGAATCCCTACAATGGTACATTTCTCTGTTGTAGTCCCTGTAGGCTAATACGGAAAGATAATACGACACAGTATATTTCATGCTGTACAATCTTCTGTAATACACTCATATTTGTTCAGGAACTTACCTTTGAAATCTTCTATCACTAGCCGCCACCAAAGCTGAACTACACCGTGCAGCTAATGTGAAGAATGGGGCCGAGCTAACGAGAGTCTACAATCAACGCGTGGTCATTCTCCGTCTAGTCAGATTGAAACTAAGGAATGACAACATGGAGAATGCTAGAAGACAACAATCCACCCGCCCTCTGACGGATGTCAGATGAACTTCCCCAAACAACACAAACATCCAATGATCGCCGACTTGTTCTAATTTTCCGATGGAACAACCCTACAAAGTGACTACGTGACCGATGACAGCTAGCAACTGCGTGCTAGTAATTACCTCCCCTCTTTCCGTGCAACGAAAATCACTATAAAAACAGGCTGACATTGTCTAAAAACTTTGACTATCTAAAATCTACGAACGAGGACGGATCATTGTCGTCTACCTGGACAATGATCGGATAAACATTCATACATCATAAATTGGAACGTAACTATGGCAGTTACTTATAAAGAACTCTATTCATTTTCAACTTATAATATTTTCGTGTTAAAATCTTTATTTTGTGTTTTGCTTAATATTTAACTTTTTGCTTTATTATCTCAGTCGCATAAATGTAACTTGTATGCCGCCACTTAGGCGCGGTTGGTTAGTTGGTTAGTTTATTAGTTTAGTTTGAAATCCACCATTGGTAATTTTGTATTGAGTGAATTTAAATGTAAATTGTTAAAATGTGTGGACTTTTGTATTTTGCTATTTCACGCGACTGTAGAAATAAAATTAGGCTTGTTATTTTTTTTATATAATTTATTATTATTCTAAATTTCATTCTTTAGTTTTTCTAAGATATAGTTAGTCCCGGGAGATTTTGACTAGCGTCTGGAAGTCAAACTCTCGCGTTATGTTTTATGTAGTTGTAAATTTTCGTATTGTAACGGGTAATTGTTTGAGGAGCCCATCAGGCAAGAATATTTAATGTTTGTTTCATTTTGTGGATATCTTACTTCACTTCACTTTTGGTAGTTTAACTTCTCTTTTGATATTATAATCTACGTAATTTTGTGTCTCTTAAAGACGACTTGTAATAAATGTAAACATGGTATGTTTACATTCTGCGCTTCACGTTTTTATTTTCAGCATTATTCAGAATGATATAATGAGACCACTGTACTTTGCTTTATCTACGTTTATACTGAATAAACCATATTATTGTTATATTTTTTATATTTTCCCTTATGTAGATTATACCTTCTCCCTTTTATTTAATTGTGGTCGTTAAGTAGAAGGCACGGAGACGGTGTAACAAAAATATCAGGTTTTAGGAGAAGCATCAAGATAGGGATAGGTGGCGTACTTTGGTGAGTGCTGTAACGAACTCTCGAGTTCCTAATGCCATAGAGTAAGTAAGTTAGTAAGAATTATTAGTTTATTCTTGGCAAATTATTATTTATAAGGTTGTTTTATCAACTTGTTTCTATTTTATTAGGATTAATTATTCTTAAGTTTAATTTGTGTCAATTTCTTATAATCATAAACGTATGTCTTAAGAAGAAAATATGGAAATAAGAAATCGCAGTGTATTTCCGTCTTATTGATTAGTTTAAGGTAAAATTTAAATCTCCTACACGAATTTGTCTTTTGATTCACTAATAGGCTGTACGGTCATTTTTAGTTGATGTAATATGGAATACATCAACATTAAATGTTTATTAATGAGCATTATAACCAAGCATAATAGAAGTATATAAAACGGTCAATATTTTACATTATAACAAAAATTAGATAGATGTGACACTTTCATGCTTGAACATTTATATCAAAATTATAATTTATAACCCGTCAAACACTTCAATTTTAAATACTAAAATAAAACTTTTGGCCGCAATAAAATTTCAGCCATAATATTTAATCTATTTAAGAAGGGCTTATAATAATTTGCGCTTGGAGATATAAGTTTAAAAAGGTACCACCATTAAAAATACGAGCTTTATTTCTTATCGCAAAGAAGCTTAGCACGAAATTTGCCAAGAATCGTGTTTGTTCAGTCAGGAAGATAATGTGCTCCTCGCTACACTGATTCCATTAAAAGATAGTTTCACGGAGCACCGTTGTTTAAGAAAGCTTGTAGAACAATCCACATCTCAACATTATCACTTAAATACATTGTTTGCTAAGAGATTAGAAAGGAAAGAATGAACAAAGCTGTAAAACGTAGAAAGTGTTAAAACGAGTAGTTAGTATCGCAGGTAAATGTTATGCATTCTTAAAGGTTCTTTATTTTCTAAATTTGAAACTAAATTTAAGAAAAGGTTAAGTAAGCTTATTACGTTCATCAAACATCAGAATGTTTTTAGTGCAATTTAAATTAAACAAGATTATAATCTTTTTATCTGTACGGTATCTTTTATACAAGTTTTGTGAGTAATTATATCAAAGAGGTGATTGGTGGTGAGAACAATTGAAATTAAATGCACCCGAATTCCTCTTCAGAACTACTGAAAAAGATAGTGATGAGAAAAATCACCCGTCAATGGTATCGACTGTAATGTAATCATAGCTCTGTAAACGAATCGTTCACTGTTGACTCCAGAATGTTTTAAATATAAAACATAAACTACCATTAGTATGAAATTATTTGGCTCCCATTTCCTGACTCCATCCCCTCAAAAATTAAATGCACTAAAACTATAACTATTTTCATAGGACGAGACTTTTATAAAATAAAAACACATTTTATGTACAAAATGATAAATAGCTTTAATAATATAATAACATGTTATCATTTTCTGATCTCAATTATCTGAGGTATTTATCGTGCACTTTCTAAACTTACTTATTACATCAGCGCACGAAAATTTCTTTGGGCGAGAGTGAAAGAGCCTACCTATTTTGCTGGTATAAGGTATTTTCACATACCTTCCAGGGTTCTGTTACACGGCACAATCGACTTGGGACCGACGGCTTTAATTCCCCTCCGAAGGAAGTTGTGCAACGGATTTGAGTCACTCTAGAAAAATCCATCGACCCAGCTGGGTTTGAACCCACGAACATCGGGTCATGAAGTGAGCACTTAACCCAACGACAACCTCAGTCGACAATATCTAACAAAAGCACCGCGTCTTACTACCTGTTGAGGCAATATTTAATTAAGAATACGTGATATTAGATCTAGTGACATTTCTGTTGGATTCTTCCAATGAGAGTTGAACTGTATTAGTAGAATGCTCGCTCGCTCTGTCATAAAAAACTAAAGAGGAACAGTTAGTTACGCAATCACACACATCTCACAAACATGACTAATCTTGTTTTACTTTGTCATGGGACATGGTGTCTAGAGGCAGTGTGTTTTGGAGGGGGGGTCTTAGCCAAAAACGTTTTTTGATCCCCCCTTACTCTTTGGTACTGTCTGAGACAAAACCAGGCTACTTAGTAGAGTGGGGGGGGGGGGGGGGCTTAGCCCCGCAAGGGTTTCTTGTCTTAACCCAATGGACTTGGTGCTTAGGGTCAGTATGTTTTGGGGGTCTAAGTCCAAAAAGTATTTAGGCATGTGGGTAGGTGTTACAGTTGGACTGGGTACCATAACTTTCGATTTGATCAGAAACTGATGACACTATCCTAAAGTTGTCAAAACAATACGGCAATATTAGTGAGCTGCTTCTGTGAACAATACACCTGGTGTTATCTCAGTACACCTTTCAGACAGGTGTGACACTTGATAGAATCCACGAGGACTGGGTGTTGCATCAAGTTAGTGTGTAAATCATGCCCTAGTTCAAACATTAACTCTGGACTGTGTCAGAATAATATCGGACATCTGAAAAAACGAATGGAGGTTGTGTCAAGTCATTTCAGTCAGGTAAAACAACAATAAACCTTGAGGTGTGACACAAAAAACCGCTCCGCAGTCAGTCACGATCCTACCATCCTATACCGCGTGACCACGGAGGTTTATAAACAGACGGAATTAACAATACAAGGTGATTGAAAAGTCACACCACAGTAGTTATTGGCTAGATAGATGTTTATTTTGATTAACCGTTCGTTACTTTTGATCAACGGATAGTCCGTAACTAGAGCTTGGTTCACACGTTCGCAGAAAATAGAGAACAGAATCTGTTTGAGTGGCGCAGCAACTCATGAGCTGGATGTTGACCTATGGTGTATTGCAACGTTAACTTAAAACAGTTGATTATTATCAACATATTTTATTTTCTAGTGGATAAACATATATTTTAAATCATTCTCCCGATGGTTGTTTACAAGTTATAACGCTGTGTCGTGACACAATCCAATACTCTTTACATTAACGAGTTATTTCAAATCTCCTCACAACAGACAACGAAGTTGTCTGCTAGCTTCTGGCTGCACAGTGCACGCCTTGTCAAATGCGCATGCGCACTGATTTGAGACGTTTAGTTCTGAGATTTGATTGGTTCTCCTGTGCCGGACATATCGGACATAGCGGATGTGGTAGAGATGAGTTGAAACATAAGGTGCGTATTCACTTGAACATTCTTTCGGTTCATTCTGTACGTTCGGAGTAAAATGCTCACGTGAACACCTGTCCAAGAACACGCACCGAACTCTATTGAACAACTGTCGGTATTTTGGGAATGCTCAAAGGAAGTCATGTGTTCGCCTGTGCTCAGTGGATGCGTGTTTTCGCACCTGTTCGGACCGTTTGAAGTGTTTGCTGCGATGGAGTGGGCCGTAGAAGAATGTTTGAGGTTAATAGATATCTAGTGAGAAAACCCGGTGCTGTGGAAACCCTCAACATGGACTTTAATAAATAACTAAATTAAATAACTACTGCGCGCTCTTAAGTAGTTTAATCTTTTCACAGGATGATGGGATTGCAGCCTTATTCACATTTTCCTGACCCTCTTTTTATTATTTTTAGTGAACGCAAACAGCACAAAGAAAGAAGCAGCTGCCGCTATCAAATCCATTTTGAGACAGAGCTCCAGTTCTTGTCCTGTTCGTGGTAGAATAGTCGGTAACAAGTCGAGCACCAACAAACTGTCCGAATGCTCGGAGTATTCGATCAGTAATTATTTAGGTTTCTAGCCATATTTATAAATTATCAACTAATTTAAATATATAATAGCTCCAACATCCAACCCCCCCTGACCTTAATTCATCAGTATGACAGCGTCAATCTCCATTTCACCAAATATAAATTCTCGGGCTATTCCAGGAATCGAACCCGGGACTGTTATCTCTGTAGACAGAAACGCTACAAACTGAGCTAAGGTGTCTAATGGTAATAGTATAAACTACATGATTTAATATGGTTTAAAAAAATTTAAGGGCTTTTAATGATATATTATATTTGTATATACAAGAACAGAATAAAATATTACACAGAATATTAAGTCCATAGTATATTTATACATTTAATGAAGTTGGTATATAACCTATAGTACAAGTTCTAATATTTTTACTAAAATTAATTTTGGTTGTAAATAAATAAATAAAAAACCAAATATGTAAAAGTTTTTTCAATCAAACTCATCGTTGGATTTATTTACTCTGTATGTACACAGGTAATATAAAAACCCAAAGTCATTAATTTTATTACTAAACATTTTATATGCAAGACCATTAATAATTTACATACTTTCAAAGTTATTCTTTTAATAGAAATTTTGGCAAATTAATTTGTTGAGGAAATTGAGAATGTCACATCAAATTATTACCAAACAAAATAAAAGTTTAACTTTCATAAACTTTGCCTGTCGCCTACAAAGTTTTGAATAAAGGGCGTTGTCCAATGAATATTAAACAAGTTTGAAAACCATTTACGTTGAAAACATGGCCTACTTAATGGCTATAAAAGGAAAAGAAGAAGATTTACATTGCAAATTGCGATGCTTAGGCTTGAAAATGATTACATTAATTTTTAAAGAATCAATATTAATTTAAAGTAGAAAAGGTAAGTACTGTTAAATGATAATGGTAGTTTCAATCACAATAACATTTTACAAAACTAGCGTATCTTCGACAATCGTGGTATTGACATTTTTAACTGAAAAAATACGTGTTTATCTGTTTTTTACTATGAATATACTCACCATTTAAAAGCGCTGGTATAACTTTCGGTACTTTATTGTCAACTAAAAAACACATAGCGGCCATTAGAAAAGAAATATACAATTGTTTTACTACGTTTGAAAGAGATTAAGAAAATTTTAAATGTTCTATTTGACTCACGACCTTTCGACATTTAAATATTTATTTTAAATAAATATCTTGTTATGGTTGAATTTGTAAAACTCCGGTAATCGTCTGAACATTTATTCAATATCCCTAGTTTAAAAGAATGCAACACATGCTTAGGAAATTGCAAACATGTTTTAGATACTAAATTTACTATACAATAGATTAGTAAAGATGCTAATAAATTGAATTCTCTTGTTTATTTCAAAATTCTGTAGCAATAACACCATGGACAGATAAGGAATATAATTCAATAATAAAATGAGCTTTCATTTTAAATTTACCTACCATCCACCATTACTTGAGAGTTTGTATTGAGGCAGCGTTGGTCAAATGGGACACGAAAAGACGAAGAACCCTGTTCGATGTTGTTTCCAATTGAAAATGTTTGGCTGACAAAGAGTGGGCATCATGCTTAATGATCATCTCGATAAAGATATCACCCAAAAATAATGAACTTGTTAAAAATAATCGAGACAGTTTGAAACACCTGATTGATGCGGTACGCCTCCTAGGTAAACAGGATCTTCCTTTCCGAGGACTTGACAAATGTAATGACTCTTTCAACATACACACTATAAACTATTTGGTAAATATATTTTTCTTCCAGCTCAATAACTATTGTTGCGTAATTGATTAAAGTTGGTTTTTTCAATTAAGAGGGGAAGGGGTTAAATAGGAGTACATATTAATTTTAAGTAGCATCACACCTGTATGGTATTACCAGGATACGCCACTGATGTTATTATTGCTGTCCACCATATCAGGGAGTAGTGTCGGGTCAGGGTTGGAAGATCAAGGGTTTGAAATGTGCTCCTCCTCGTGGCGACTGCCCTAACTTTGACTGGACAAGAGACTCCCTACTATGTCTTGCGGGATGTTCATCGTCCGGTAATCCTGTCAGAGTGCCTCCTGGGTGGTGGACCCCAACCAACATCCAAACTCTGTTGAGGTCATCTAAGTGGGAGTGAATGGGGGAAGGAGCCCCCTGCTCACCACATTCCAAGCTGTTGGTAGCTGGTACCTTCCGAGAAAGCTGGACAGGTCACCTCCACGAAGTCCCCACTAGGCAATTCAGGTTGAAAGCCCTTTTAGGGTGGTTCCTGAGGCTACGAGCCTGACCTCATTCAAGGGGATACTGCCCCTACGTTAGAGTTCAGAACTCGTGGAAGGAAGGACAAACTCCTGCTGCTAATAAAATCTAGCCAAGGAGGGTGTTTTTTCCTCAGCTGTGCGGTGAAGACAGAGATCAATGTTGGGCACGGGATAGCTGCTATTTGAATAGTCCACTGCTCACGTTTTACGTGCGTGGCTACACTCGAAGGACAGAGCCATGATGAACTAGAGGAACCTCGTAGGAGTTATCTGTTCCTCAGACAAGTGGATGACACAGCAGATGAGTTTCCACATAGAAATGTTTCTGACTTATATAAGGTGTCAGATTAGTGACGTGGTGGTGTCTTTTTATGTCCTCCCTAGTGTTAGTGGGAGTATTCCTGGCATTGAGATTTGACTTTCTCCGCGTTTGAGACACGTTTTTAGAACTAATTATGAAGTTTAGACTGCCATCGCGACAGCCATCATACGGTATTAATATTGTTAAACTACTCTGTAAATGCTCGCTACAGTATGAGTGTAAAAACCCGTGACACAAATCTAGTTAACAACAATTTATTTCTGTACAGTAAAGAAAATATATTACGTTAAGATGATTTCATCAATAATATTATTACATTTGATTATGTATTGAGCTATTACATTAAGATAAAGAGGGTTATAGAAAAGAATAAAAATGTCACAAAATGTATCGTGCTTACAATTTAAAAAAAACTTTAGCTATAAGTAGTTTATAATTTTAACTACGGTAATGTACATACGTTTTCCTTAAAAATATTCCTAGCTATGAGATTATGCCATTAGATGTAAAGTTTGTCTTCTCCTGAATTCACGTGTAAACAATTGAAATGCCTGATGTTTTCCAGGATCGGAGCAGTTAAAGCTCCTAGAAATGAACGTCCCGACGCACGCTGATCTGCACGAGACCACAACACTCAGCTGTGACTTCGACCTCGCAGGTGGCAAACTGTACTCTGTGAAATGGTACAAGGATGACTTCGAGTTCTTCCGGTACATCCCGGGCAACAATCCTCACGGACACTCCCTCCCCGTGTCGGGCATCAACGTTGATGTAAGTTGTCACCTACAATGGTAACTAGCTAGATTTATAGGAACTACAGAGAACTAAGATCACGAGAAAGAAAGATAAAAAAGAACTAATGATCACGAGAGTAAAAAGAACTAAGATCACGAGAGTAAAAAGAACTAAGATCACGAGAGTAAAAATAACTAAGATCACGAGAGTAAAAAGAACTAAGATCACGAGAGTAAAAAGAACTAAGATCACGAGAGTAAAAAGAACTAAGATCACGAGAGTAAAAAGAACTAAGATCACGAGAGTAAAAAGAACTAAGATCACGAGAGTAAAAAGAACTAAGATCATGAGAGTAAAAAGCCTATTTACGATAGTTGAATCTTTTGAAAACGACTAAATCGATAGTGACAAACAACCGTTTATTTTAAAGGGTACGGTGACCCGATTATCGGTGAAAATAGTTTCTTCCAACGAAAAACCCGATATTCTTAGCTAATTTCCATCTTTTCTGATCTGTCCTCAGGAGTTTATCTTAACAACCATTCTTTGTTTACATCTCCACGTGAACCTTTATTGAAATGTATTGAGTAAATAACATATTTCAATTTGTTTAAAATAAATAACTCTATTATTACTTAGTGGAATGTGTAACAAATAGATAGATATTTAGAAGAGGGGCCGTTTTAAAGCGCTCCTCGTGGCGTGAGGGGGAAACATGTACTTGTGCTTAAAATTAAACACCAAAAGTTCAAAATGTGTGGAAAGTGTTTGTATTTAACCAGTAAACCTTTGAATATACTCGTATAGTAGAGTGGGTTACTCATTCTAATAACGTTTACCAATAAAAAGTTTTTTATGCAGTCTAGTGCGTAATCTGCAGCCATCACTGCAACGATCCACTTGTCATTTAGTACATTTAGTATTAATCATGGGAATTATTGTGTGTTCTTAAATGAGTCTAATAAACTCATGTTACTCTACATAACAGTAAGTATTGAACTGTTTTTCCCAGCTGAACGCCTCCGACATGAACACAATCAAGCTGACGCGACTCAGTTTCAACAGTAGCGGCACTTACCGATGCGAGGTGTCAACAGAAGCTCCTAATTTCAACACCGTGGTCGCCAGTGGCAACATGACAGTACATGGGTGAGACATTTCCCAGTATCTCATCTAGATGTGTACAAATAGTTACTACCTGCTTCTGTCCATGAGTGCGTCACTCAACCTTTGTTTCTTTTCAGTAGCCCCAGATAGAATGTATCTTAGGTTGTGTACCCTCAAGTGGCTGGTGCATGATGTCAGTTATATAATATTTTACGTACCTCCTCAAAAAGTAGCGGCATGCCTCTGAGGTCAAGCATACACGAAGTTGAATACCACTGGTCTAAGACATCACTCTCATAATAGACTTGAATTCGGATGACGAAGAGATCGAAGTTCGCATCCCATTCGGTTGTACCGAGAGTGGTTGTTCCCTAATGGTTTTACACTTTATCTCTCTACAAAAGCGAGGGTACGATTCCTCTTGTTTTAAACCACACTCATCCCTAACACATTAGCCTAATTAGTACATGGTGTACGACTCAAACAGATGTGGTATTAAAATAAATATTTGCTCTTCATAAATGGAACATACACACAAGGCTGAGGACATACATTTGATAAAAATGGAATATAATGCCCTTGTGTAGAAGTTAATAAAACCATCTTCACTACATAGGACTGCTATGGATGTCTATTGTTGGTCTAGTATAGCTGGTATGGCGAACCTAGTATAGCTGATATGTAGTATAGATGAATATAGTATAGATGAATGAATAGTATAGCTTTATGATGAATATAGTATAGCTTGTATGGTGAATATAGTATAGCTGGTATGGTGAATTAGTATAGCTGTATGGTGAAATAGTATAGCTTGTATGGTGAACATAGTATAGCTTGTATGGTGAACATAGTATAGTTGTATGGTGAATAGTATAGATTGTATGGTGAATATAGTATAGCTGTATGGTGAACTATAGTATAGCTGGTATGGTGAAATAGTATAGCTGGTATGGTGAAAGTATAGTGTAGTAATAGTATTGTATGGTGAATATAGTATAGATTGTATGGTGAATATAGTATAGCTGTATGGTGAACATAGTATAGCTTGTATGGTGAACCATAGTATAGCTGTATGGTGAAATAGTATAGATTGTATGGTGAAATAGTATAGATGTATGGTGAATATATTATAGCTTGTATGGTGAATATAGTATAGCTTGTATGGTGAACATAGTATACTGGGGTATGGTGAACATAGTATAGCTTGTATGGTGAACCAGTATAGCTTGTATGGTGAATATAGTATAGCTTGTATGGTGAACTATAGTATAGTTTGTATGTGAAACCTAGTATAGCTTGTATGGTGAACATATATATAGCTGAATATAGTATAGATGGAATATAGTATAGCTTTATGATGAAATAGTATAGCTTGGTATGGTGAACATATATAGCTTGTATGGTGAACATATTATAGCTTGTATGGTGAAATAGTATAGCTTGTATGGTGAATATAGTATAGCTGTATGGTGAAATAGTATAGCTGGTATGGTGAAATAGTATAGCTGTATGGTGAACATAGTATAGCTGTATGGTGAAATAGTATAGCTGGTATGGTGAACTAGTGTAGCTTGTATGGTGAATATATATAGCTTGTATGGTGAATATAGTATAGATGTATGGTGAACCTAGTATAGCTTGTATGGTGAACCCTGACTCACTGTCCGTTCAGATCACTATATTTAAATCAGTGGAGTTGGAATGATTAAGGTAAAATGTAGGTAATGTAGCCTGCATTGCGTGGTAAGAGAAAGTGGCAGAACGTTTAAGAACCAACCTAGTTTCGAACCCAGATACCCCCATCACTGTAAAGCCAAGTCTGACGTGAAAATGTCGCATTAGAGCAGGTTTATACATATTGAAAGTTTTTTGTGTGTATATTAGGTTGGTGAACTGGGGCCTATTTTAATGTGCATGTTTAAACTTTTTATATTTAAAAACACATCGAAATAAAACTACAATTAGTTTAAAGTAAATAACATGATATAATAATATCGTATTTTAAAAATAGATGAAAACCTGTTCATGTTTGCATCCATACATAGCTCATCAGCTTTCATCCAATGAAAAATAGTCCGTCTACTCTACCTGATTATTTCCTTGAATGGATGCACGAAAGAACGTAAAAGGATTCACTGAAGCGTAAAAAAAGAGGATAAGAGGAGGAAGGTAAAGGACTTGGAAACGTAGGAGCCTCATCCATCAATGTTACTGATCGACTGATTTAACGGACGGAACACGGGGTGGGGAACTTGGGGAGTGATCACTGCGCCGCGCCATTTTCACAACTGTGTCTGTGGAATATTCAACTCTTTAATTAAAAACTGCAACACATAATTGTTCGTTTTAACCGGAAGTAATGATAACCTAATTTGAACATTGCAAAATAAAGACGTACATTTATATTTGTTTACAAATCCGATCAAACTTTCCCATGGTTCAGATAATCACAAATTGAATCACGATCTTTAAGATGCGACTATAATGGGAAGTTGAGGTCAGTATTTTGTTGTTTTATTGGTAAAATACAACCTGGTCTAAATAGATAAAACATTGCCCCATTAGAATCAATCAGTAGAGTTTGGTAATATCAACACTTCTTGGCAAGGGCTGCATTTTACTAAAACTTTTCATTTTTTATTTAAAATGTTTCTCGTGTAATTATCACTCGAAACACACTTACTATAAAGAAAATATTTAAATACCTACGTACTTTTAAGTTTAAAAAGTAATTAATATATATTTTCATTACATTATCGCTCGAGTGTATTAAGTAGATTCTCGTAGAGAGAAGAATGGTAAGAGAAGGAAGAATGATAAAGGAGATGGTTGTAGCGGAAACTGTGAAAGAAGAAAGATTTGCTCGTGCTCGGAAATTAGCGCAGGCGTCTTATCTTCTGTACAACAATCGGATTATTATTTCATGAAGTTCATCTTCTAGCGAGCAACTGAATTGGAATTAGATCTTTGTCCGTTTCCTTGGGAGTTAAAGCTTCCTTCATCTCCTGTCATTCCTGACGGCCTGCTTGCCTCATTAGCATTTTCAATATAAACTACCATTTTATAGATATTAGACTCACCATCAAACCGTATCTAAATTAGACATTCTTTGTAGATCATTCTTCAATATAAATTAAAGTTGAAATCAAACAAACGTAATCACTTAATGTCGTATAATATAAACGTTAAGTAATTATTAGAGGACACGCTTAATTACTTTAATTAAGGTAACTAACAAGTATTTGTCCATCTTGGAGGTGTTTGGTAAATATGTATTTTTTCAGGTTAACTAATTTCGTTCAAATGTTTTAGACAAATCCATGTTATTCAGTATATACTTAAGATAAATTAATTATTTCGTTTTTGAAACCTATATAAATTAGTCAAGTGCTGTCTAAAATTTGGAAAAATCACAAGTAATCCGGTTAAAAAAAATCTTGACATAAATATTTAAACTAATAGAAATGTGTATATTTCTAAAATAGGTTGCACATTAGGGTAAAAAAACAAAAGTTTAAAACATGAATTTGGAATTAAAACTGACAACTTTTTCAGCCATATTTAACCAAATTTGTAAATTTATAAATGAAACCTGGACACTAGAATCGAACCCGGAACTCTTTATTTAGCGTGCCAATGTTCTACCATTGAGTATCCAGGATTCGTGGCTTTCTGAAGAACATTCTTCACTCGTAGTTTAAGGCAAAGTCTGTAATGTACGTGTGGAAATGATTGGCTAACAACGAGCTATTGTTGATACCACAACCACTGGAGACTTGAGAATTTGTGCGTTAGTCCAGTGGTCTTGGGTTCGATTCTCTTACCCAAGTTTAATTTTGAATTTAAGAATATATTTGATGCTGCTAAATCCGTAACGTAAATCTCATTTCAATCTCCCAATCTTTGCCGGGTCTGTACAATTAATTGTAAAAGCCCAAGATTTCTTCCATTGGCCTGAACTTCGTTTAGAATATTTCGGTCTTACCCTTTGATGTTAATGTAAACAATTTTCACAATAATTAATTAAACTTAAATCATAGTTAATCAATTTTATATGTTTCGATCTAATAGTGTGGGATTTTGTGTTTTTTTCGTTGGTATTATTTTAGTTTCAAAAATAGTATTACAACTATGTCCTGGATATTTTAATATCTCAAAGAGTTCAAACAAATAAATAATCAACTCTCTCCCCATGAAGACTAAGAGTGATTTTACTCCTTATCTACCCGGAAGTAATTGTATTTATATATTATTGTAGGACAATAGTTTATGTTTAAAACTGTACACATATAATATTTTATTATAGATCCAAAATACGGAACAATTATTTAAATTAATTTATGTCAAATGAATACACTCGTTGTATATTTCTGTTTAGGAATAATCTCGTATCCCATAGCACACAACATTCACTTTCAGTTTGGATGAAGAGTTCAACCTCAGCCACAAGACTGCCAACGTAACAGATTACTATTGATAACAAACTGTACATTTCTCGTCGTAGCTTTATTTCGTGTGAAGCTGAACACGACCAGGGAAGAGACAGCGTTAATTCGAGCAGTTGTCAGCTCCCGGGAGTTAATGTCAGCTAACGTGAACTAGGTATGGTCACAAGGGAGTGTGCAGTAACGACCAAAGCAGTGGACACGTCACTAAGTACAAACTATCTGTTTGGTTTGACTGCGGGTCGGCGTTGATAACATTTTAACATTTATAAGTCAAATAGCTAAGTAAATAAATGTTAATGAGCTTTGGGGTAGTTTAGATTTTTAAAAAACGTTGCAATTGTATTTAATTTTATGGAACCGACTTCTTTCTAGACCCTTCAAAATTATCGACTTAAATATTTTGTCAACTAATGTTATTGGTTATAAATTAAATTAATATTTTATATTAAATTAACTTTCACTAACACATTGGTGGTTGCGTGGTTTAAGGTGTCACTCTCACAATAGACTAGGCTGCCGATGACCGAGAGGAATGTGTTACAATCCTGGTCGGATATACAAAGTGGATTTATTCTAAATGGGTTTTTTTAACTCTCTCTTCGTGGAAATTTGGGTACATTTCCTCTAAATTAAACCTTCCTAATCTTTAATTAACTAGCATAATTATATATGTGCGTACAGCCCGGACGGATAGTAATAAAATAGAACAGTTTTAAATAACTCACTTTTGTCGAGAGGTGCTAGGCCGTGCTTGACATATGTTGTTGTGTGAGGGTCGAGTTAGAGCAATAGGACGGACTTTCTGTCGTGACTTTGGGTTACTTTCCCCGACAGGTGAGACAAAAGGAATATCTAGACGCAGATGGGAGGATACACTATAGTGAACCTGAAATAGATCAGGTGTAATGGATGTAATGGATAGAACTATCTTATGGATAGGGATAGGGTGTAATACTATTAGTGTGGCAATGAAGTGTCTAACTCCTGGGGCCAAATAGTAAGTTATTAATTTCGAGAAGGGAGGGTTGAATCCCCAGAGACCACCATCCCCTTCAATCCGGCCCGGCAGGGTTTCGTTTACAAGCTTAAGCCTCTTTTCACAACTAGTTCAATCCAAACACAGAGCTGAATAATCAGTAACCCCCACTGAATCAACTGCAATCAAATATGAATATTATTTAATAATGGACCACTACTTTGCATATAAACTTACCGCTGTACTTGTTCGTAGCTCCTCCGGCGTATTTCATCATCCGAGCGCCGTGTTCCGTCAAGCAGTTCAATTATGTAGCACCAGGTTGAGGTCTGCTTTCTGCTTCTCTTATAAAGATCCCAGGGACTCTCTCTTGGTTCCCGTTTTAACCCCCAGGGGAGCTTCCATCCCATTACCAAACACAGTTCTCTACCCGCAAGATCTTGTACGATGGTTATTTTCTGTTCACGCATGCGCACCATATAATATACATTATTTATTATATATTTATAAAATAATAGTTTGCCTGTCCTGAGCATTGAGTGATGTCCATCACACGACACGCAAGCGGTCTGAAATTTAACATATGACACTTGAAGTTAGAATGTTAACATTTTGTATACATTTTTTTAATTACCGTAATTAAAAACCCATAAGGTAGAAATAAAATTAAGATTTCTTTTCTGTTTGTTTGAAACAACGCAAAGCTCCCCCCCCCCCCCCCAGGGTAACCACGCAATAAACGACGCAGTTACCCCAAGCACCACCGGGTACTTCCTCTAGTATATTATAAAAATAATTTATAAATACAGACACGGGCATTGTTAATCCACCCAATAATATTTACAAATTATATTTTTTTGATAGCGTGATAATAATAATTATTTTATTCATAAAATTAAAATTCACGTTTGAAGCGATGTATAAATGATTAGGGAAGCTTTATTTGTTTGTATTGTAGAATTGATTCCATCACTATAATATTATTCGTGTTATTGTTTTGGTACAAAATAATATGTATTCTTTGAATTAGAGCAAAAATTTGTGTTTTCGTTTTCTCCCCCCCCTACAAAATTATGAGATAATGACGCCTATGAATATGGATATATTCTACTAATCGATTAGTAAAAATTCAAGAACTAGGGCAGGGTACAGAATATAATAATATTACTAAGTCTGTTTCTTATGACTACCGGGTAAATATTGCTATCGGGAGGTTAAAACTAGCGACCAGATAAAGGTTATCAGCCACTTTAACATTTTACGCGTATTTTGAACTGAGTTTATCTGCATGATAGCTTTCTGTAGTATAAATATATTTTCATGCAGAAAACGCAAGGTTGGTACTGTTTTTACTGGTGTGCGCATGCGTATAAGCCTTGCTGCTACCGCAACTACCTGCAAGTGGCTACAACGCTCAACATTTGTTGTTAAATAATGGCGGCTAGACTAGTGCGAGGAAACAGATGGCGTCACGTGGCGCAGAATTTAAGATGTCTTGTAAGTACTAATTTGAGTGTCTGCCAAAATTTGGTCAATAGTTGGGTACACATTTAGAAAATTTAATTTATTGTACTCAATTTTGATAATTTGTTCTTATATAACTATAACTCTACAAATAGCTTGTCAGTTTATATAAAAGTGTGAATTAAATGTTCTAACTTTTATATAGTTAGACCCCGCGCCTGTGCTTACTAAACACGTGAACCAAGATTTTAACCTAAAAACAGTTCTGATAGCGACACCTCATGAAAACCAACGCGTCACTATAGCACAACATTTAACTTCCAGATAAAAGTTTCAGGTACTTAACCTTCCGATAAAAATGTGATGGATAAATACATTTTATCTGGCAGATAAATTCTATTTGGCAGTCATAAGACGCAGTTTTAACTCATCGACCAGATAAAGCTATTTATCCAGGAGTCATAAGACCCGCCTAAATGTATTCGGAAAAAGCAATTTAAAATTCTACAGTAAAATAGTAACTATTCAAAACGTTATTTAAATATTATATAATATAAAATACACGATAGATTTATAATGAGCGTACATACATGAAAAAGGTGTAAGATGGTGCTGTAAACACAATGTTAGTACAAGGGTCCTATGGCCGGCGTTTCTCCGTACAGCCTAATACGAATTTGGAAACATTGTTTCCCAACTGTTGGCCAACAATAGGAAACAGATTGTTGGCAAACATTAAAGAAACATTGTTTCACGTCCAAACTAAATGATGAAACATTTGTTTCCGGTCCAGAGCTCAGTTTAGTGAAGGATGTTTTGGCGAGGATGTTGCTATGGCTTGTGCTTTGTATGTAGTTGTGAGCTGTTCAAGAAGGCCAAGAAGAAGAAAACGGGGGTATGTGCTGGGTCTGTGAAGTTGCTTCAAAATGTCCGTACTATGCAAATAAGCTTCTGACAGAACTGAAGCTCGAAGACGGCAGTGGTTTTAGGAACTTCCCTCGCATGTCTCCTACAGATTATGAAGTTATTTTACAAATTGTTGGTCCCAGGATGATGAAAAGAGAACACGAGTTAGATCAGCGATCTCACCTACTAGCCCACGTTGCTTGTTGTCGGAAATGTTGGCCAACATTGTTTCTTGTTGGTGCTATTGGCAGGATCGAGCCATCGTGCCTCAGCCAACTAAAGGTCACATGATTACAGCAAAGAACAGCCTATTGGGCCAGTGGTCAGCACTACTGACTACTAATCTAGAGGTCACGGGTTGTTTCCTAACGATACCATAGGTATTTCTCCACGGTTTGTTATTAGGTTTAATCTAGGTCAACACTTCTACTTGAATCACATATTCCTCATGTAATCGAGCCAAGGTAACCGTACCTACAGGATGTCCCAATCTCAGAAGATGGTCACATGACCACCCTACCAGTAGAAGACCAGGAATGTAAAGCGACACACCCTTTGGAAACCAATATTACTGTAACAGGTTCATGCCATACAAGAGGATTACACACTCAGAGCTAGCTGACACGTACCTTGTTTACTGTGTGTTTGTTAGTTGGCGATGGTTATCGTATGGCCATGCCTGTGTCGCAATACAAGGATGCTATAAAGATTATTAGGAGCTGGGGAACTCATGATCGGTGTGGCGGGTTACCTAATGTTTACGAACCACGCCAAATGTTTGAAGTTCCACAGCGCCCTACGGGGACATCGCCGACCATGGGCTCCATGTCCCAGCATAGTCCTTATTTCTTCCCGTCATTTAGTTTCGCGCGCTCTTTCAAAACAACTTTGTATAAACATTTGTAATTTACACTTGAAATATTACTCAGCATTCCCGTTAACATGTTTTTAAAACATCGATGAGATTTGTAAATTTTATGTTATGATTTCATAAATAGTTTTTAAACTTGTTTAGTCTCAAAAGCGATATACATTGACATCTTTGTGATTTAATTTGTTCAAATTTATAAATATCATGTTATAATCATTAATAGAATAAGCTTAATTCAAATAACACAATAATTAATATTGTTTCTCAATATAGGCTATTTTTTATTCTCTTATTGAGATAAGTAAAGAAATAATTAAAATTGTTGGCCTTAATATTATGATAGATCTAGACGTCGTATATGTCCCGGAACACACGAACAAAATGAGCTCAGTGAAAATATAAATTCATGATATTAATACTTAAAGTTTTAAAATATCAATAATTGATAGGCATAATCTAGTTATTTTACCCTAATTTGACACAAATTTCAATTTTAATAGATCAGTCTAAACGTGCTTGCACAGTTATGTTTGGAAGCGTACGGGTGGTATGATAGTGTCATGACTTAGTTGTAGCATAGCACATTATTGCACCAAAGCCCTTCAATTCTCTTTGTTTCCATGTTTGTATAATTATCTGTCTGTTCCTGTGACCACAGCTGAAATAACAATGAATAGCATTCACATTTTACATTTTCTTTATAGCATGATATGTTGTGAGGAAAATTCAACAACGTGTAGTTAGAAAATAGATTTGTTTTAATTTGAAATTTTCAAAAATGACTTTAGTTAGTTTTATCATTATATATAATGCCTATACACAATGCCTAATATATATTAGGCATTTGTAGTCCTTTAATTTTTTTAAATCATTATAATATAATTTTAACTGTGTATTAATTAAATTCTTATTATACTACAACAACAAAATTAAAAAATATATAATTGGATAGAAATTAATCAATAAAAAAAATCAATATCTCAAATATAGTCTATATAATATATATTAGTTGACCAACAACAGTGTTTTTTTTAGAATTCACAAAATTTCAAAAATGGACATCTATTTTTTTTCAAAGTGAAATCGTGTCGTACCATTTATTATTAATTTTATGTTCGAGTCTGATGGTTCTACCATTTTGAAGCATGAAGGTATTGATGATTAATATTGTAATATATACTGTTGTAGTAAAATGACTCCTTGCACCACCTCATTTGCATGTAGAGAAATCGGTAAACTATTTAGTCAAAACCATCCCAACATCCTCGTCACCAGGAACTAGAGAATACGAGCTTGACCTTAGTCCGCATGACCACCGATACGAATTACTGTCATATTATCTGTCGGCTGGACTAAGGTTGGAGTATATAGATAATTGAGGTCAATTTTATTTTAGTTAGTAGCTCAATAACTACCTGAATCCATGACAGGAATAGCTTGATTTTGGTTGGAAGAACAGCAGAGAAAATTAAAACATATTTCTTTGTGGTCAACATTGATAACATTTTCTTAGAGTATTTGTGTTATTTATATGTCTTGATAATATATATCAACTGCATATAACATGACTTGATGTATGAATATATTAAAACTGTTTTAGTAACTTTAGTAACTACTAGAGACTGTATTTCCTACCAAAATCAACCTATACATCTCTAAGATTTAACAATGTTCATGGCTTATCGCTTACCATTGTTGACAACACAATGACAATATTTCTTTATTGTGTGACATCAAGATATGTCATGATCAAATGGACGTTAAATAACTATCAACACGCCCTAGATCGCACGAAAAGGGTTTGGTTGTGAATTCACAATCAAGGATGGATAGCCCGCTCATAAGTTAAAACTACTTGTAATAAAATGTTTGATAATGGATGGATAAAACTTCACACCTACTTCTTTTACCAAGTAATCAACCAATCCTTAAGAGTATTTGGGACCATAACTTGCCATTCGGTGATCAAAAATAAACATTTTCGAGAGTCTTCATTACTCTTTCTATGGCCGGCTCATCAACTATCATGTTAATTGTAGTTTTAAAGAGTAATTTGTAAAACCTGCACAGATATTGAAAGTTCTTCGTAGTGCCAATGAGGTATCCCAAACAAGATCATTTTGAAATCATACTTTATAATCCTAAATGTAAACCGTGAAAAATGTTCATTGTGTCAATAATTGTAGGTTTTACCTTCCCCAAGTAAGTGATGGTAATGGTTGTGTTTGTTACAGCGTTACCCCGGGATGACCCCGTCATAGAAGGAATAACGTCATCGTACTCTGTAGGGGACTACGTGTCTGGTAACTGCACGTCAGCAAAGTCGAACCCTCCTTCAATCTTGGCTTGGTACATCAACGAGGTCAAGGTAAAAACAAACAAACAAACAAACGAATTAATTTTTATTTATGTATTTATTTATTTAGCACCACGTCTTACTACCCGTTCAGGTTATACGCTCAAGTACTAATTACGCTAATGGGTTAGGAATTGGGAAGGTTTAATATAGGGGAAGTGAGCCCGCATTTGCGTGGAGGGAGAGTGGAAAAACATTTAGGAAAAACCACCCTCAGTACACCCGACCGAGATTCGAACCTCGAACTACCCTTATCGACAGTCTAGTCTACTGCGAGAGTAGCGCGTTAGACCACACAGCCACTGAAGTGGTTATTAAACCCATCCCGACTCTGGTATGGATTAGTGAGTGAATCAACGGGTGACATATTGTAGCAACAAACATAATCTAGTCCTCCACTCTACAACCGAGTCAGTTGCCTGCATCTGAGATCTTACTGCTGCAACTTATTGATTGTTCACGATATTTTTTACATTCTGAGAGTCTACTACGTTTAAAAATGAGTAAGTTGTACTGTCGTGAGTTAACCGCCAACTCAGAGAAATAATATTGTTTTGTTAGCATGGAAAACAAATTGGAAGCTTTGAAAGGAGTTCTCTATGTAAAGGATCTACATAATATTTCGTATTATCCGAGTTTTTGGTTATCCAAGGCTGCCTCAGTCCTATTGGCTTCCGATGGTCGGAACTCTTATCTGGATATATACAGGGTGATTCAAATCTCCAGGTAAATAATAATACAGGTTGTAGAGTTGACCGGACAAGTATTTACACGCAATGAACTTAGGGTCGGCAACGCTAAATGATATCGGCTCTAGATGTCAACATCGGTTGTGGTAGGCAGCTCATCACTCTTCAACACATAGAATGTGAATTGTCTGCTTACAAAACCAGATACATCCCATACACTTCATTTCACGTGAAACACAAACTATACTATAAAGTTTTGTATTCATATAGGAAAAAAATATAAAACCTTGACATTAATTAGGCATTGTATAGATGTTCCTTGTGCAGGTGTTCAGACGGTAGATGTCCCTTGTGCAGGTGTTCAGATGGTAGATGTCCCTTGTGCAAGTGTTCAGACGGTAGATGTTCCTTGTGCAGGTGTTCAGACGGTAGATGTCCCTTGTGCAGGTGTTCAGACGGTAGATGTCCCTTGTGCAGGTGTTCAGACGGTAGATGTCCCTTGTGCAGGTGTTCAGACGGTAGATGTCCCTTGTGCAGGTGTTCAGATGGTAGATGTCCCTTGTGCAAGTGTTCAGACGGTAGATGTTCCTTGTGCAGGTGTTCAGACGGTAGATGTCCCTTGTGCAGGTGTTCAGACGGTAGATGTCCCTTGTGCAGGTGTTCAGACGGTAGATGCCCCTTGTGCAGGTGGACAGGTGGCGCTTGCAGCCCGCCACGGACGAGACAGACACTCAGGGGCTTCACACGAGGACCCTAGGTCTGCACTTCCAGTTGGAGCGGAACCACTTCCTGGGTCCTGGGGGCGTGATGGTGCTGCGCTGCTCAGCCACTGTGCGTGATCAGGTGCGTGACAGAACCGTCACCCCCGTGCTCACCACTACACTCACTAATCAGAAACTAGCGCAAGAAAGAAATGTTGGGGCAGGTGAGACATTCAACCTATCGTCATGACATCCCCACATCAGTGAATGTCAGTCTCTTACAGTCCGGTAGTCTGTGTCAGCCGGGTGTACACCTACTGACGCCTTAAAGTCAACAAATATTTAATTTGAATACCAATTTAAAAAAAATAAACTTGTAGCTTTACGATAATACGCCACATCAAGTAGTCCAAAGGGTAGTATTTTAATTAATTTCTATTTTGTCCTCATATTATTTATTTTTCTCTACATTTTTTACACATTTATACATATATATACATTTTTTCTCTTATAATATACCGTAATCTACCTATTCTGCGACAGTAACAACAGTTTCTAACGTTTCATAAAAAATATTATTAGTTTATTTTTTATGTTGTTAAGTAATTCTTAATTTAGACAATTCCACCAACATATACAACGTTAAATTCAAATTTTCTTTTGATAGCCACAACTCTTTTCCAGTATATATCTGATCGAGCAGCAACTCTATCAAAACCAAGGTAAATGGGGGACTATTTTTTATTGTTTAACCTAAATATCTCTTATCTCAACATTCCCCTTTTACCTATATATTTTTATTAGTATTGTTCACTTACTTAACATTACCTTTACCTTCTGACATAAACGATTGTATTTATTTTTGTCTCAGTTCTACATTGGTTTTCCTCAGACCTGAAGATGAAGCCATAGCATTGAAACATGTCGTTATGAATCTGAACAACTTTGTAGTCAACCGCTAAAAATAAGGAAAAGGGCCTAACCAATATAGTATAGGAAAGATTTATTTCGGCCTTGTACAGTGACTACAAATTACAACTAAAAGACAACCTGGCGTTCTGCATTACCGCACATAAACAACTTTACTTACTGACTATCGCATTAGGAACTGGAGAGTGCATTGCCGCACTTATAAAAGTACGTCACTTATTCTTAACGCGAGATAGTTCTATCCAATCCACCTAGTTACACCCTATCCCTATCTTGAGCTAGTTCTATCAATGTTCTATCACCGTCCACCATTAAATCAATTTGTTCAATTAAACTACGGCCTTAGTTCAATGGCCACAAACCATCAAGGACACATCCTGGAACATTAACATATCTTTGCTTTACTCTATTGTGTTGTTTTGTTCTAGCGGCCATGATGAACCACACTTTCAAGGACACATCCTGGAACATGAACATATCTTTACTTTACTCTATTATGTTGTTTTGTTCTAGCGGCCATGATGAACCACACTTTCAAGGACACATCCTGGAACATGAACATATCTTAACTTTACTCTATTGTGTTGTTTTGTTCTAGCGGCCATGATGAACCACACTTTCAAGGACACATCCTGGAACATGAACATATCTTTACTTTACTCTATTATGTTGTTTTGTTCTAGCGGCCATGATGAACCACACTTTCAAGGACACATCCTGGAACATGAACATATATTTGCTTTACTCTATTGTGTTGTTTTGTTCTAGCGGCCATGATGAACCACACTTTCAAGGACACATCCTGGAACATGAACATATCTTTGCTTTACTCTATTGTGTTGTTTTGTTCTAGCGGCCATGATGAACCACACTTTCAAGGACACATCCTGGAACATGAACATATCTTTACTTTACTCTATTGTGTTGTTTTGTTCTAGCGGCCATGATGAACCACACTTTCTTCACGGGACTTATTGTCATTGTATCAACGCTACTGATCAACTCACCATGTTGATAATATCATTATAGTGATAATAAAAGTGCCATGAAGATAGCCAAGAGTAATATCCTCGAATGAAATTACATCATGGAGAATTACATCTGAAATTACAATCATTGTAATAAAAACTCTAAATAATAGAATTATTTTATGTATTTTAAATGTGTCTGGAAATAATGTTCATGTTTGTTTCTATTTATTAATTTTTATATTATTTTATATATTGTAAGCCCGCAACATGTTTACAACCATTTCCAAATGCGGGCTCACTTCCTTTTAAATCCTACCTACCCCAACTTACTCCATTATTATATTCATACGGGTTGTCTAATGGGTTAACGGGGCACTCCACCCAAAATAAAAAAATCCACATTTATATATGGATTATTTATTTTAATTTATTTTTATATTTACCTTAAGCTTAACTAGGAATTTTCGATATTTTCACCACCCTATTCAGAACCACCCCATTACAGGGGTTGATTTTTTTAATGAAAAATGGGTGTTTGCTGGAACAACCATATTTACTGTTCTAAAATAGATCCAAACCTATTTTATTTTGTAGCTAATCCTTTTGTCTATTATTTTCCATATTGAAACTAAAAAATACCTTTTAGTTTATTTTGAATATTAAAAAAATATAATATCACTTAATTGTATTAGTCGTGGTCTTGAATTTTTTTTAGTATTAGCTTTTTTAATGTTTTCAAAAACGCATTTAACAGATAGTAGAGCTATATTACCTTTTCAAAACAAATAATAGAATATGGAACTAGGTACAGTAGAAGTTGAGTCAAGCGTCTCAAAACACAAAAATCAAATTTTGTGGAAATGAAGGAAAACAACGCCTTTCAACTTAATAACAGTTGATGCACCAAGGTCATTAGGACCATCGGATTGCTCGGTACCGGTAGGCCTACTTGTATTGAACTTGTTGGTATTCATTTTACCCTCTCTTGATTTTATTGCTAAATAACCTTTCTTCTTTATTAATACTGACTTATTAGTTATATTCTTTTGAGTAATCTGAGAAGCCATTTTGAGGTTATGTGTCTAGTTTTGGAGCCCTAATCTTTTAAAGGAGTAAAAGATGTATAGATTACCTGACTAATTATAAATTAAATTATTTAAAATAATCGATACTGTAGTGAAAGTATAAACCTCCACAAAAAATATTGAAAACGGCTAAAAAACAGTTAAATGACTGAACTGTAATAAAACACTAAAGGTGTGAACACGGATTGCTGCTTATGTTTATAAACAATTTTTGTTACCTTTGTTATAACTGTACGGTGTTGCCAACTGTGGTACAGATGATTACTAATAATGTATTCAATTATAAGCAGAACCTTTTGTTTATATAACATATAATATTTAAACATCCAAGGCCTCGAGATGTCACCGTATGTGAGCGAAGATGCCAACATCTCTGGATATAGGGTGTCATATGGTCAGCACAACGAAAACCTCCAGCGGTTAATCTCAGTTTTCATGACCATAGCTGCACAAGGCTGAGTTGACCTCGTATCTTTCTTTAGTCTTAACAGATTTCAACTTGTCTGGAGGAAGTTTGGGAGGATTTAAGACAGGTATTGATATTTAATGAAACGATGCATTACATTTGCTTTCTTTATATAAAAAAACCTAGCCTAGTAACATTGGTCTTCAAATTAACGAAGATGTAAATGAACTATAGCATTTGTTTAAGAGAAAATAATAAATGTATATAATAAAGAAGATTGCCATGGGAACTAGAATATTCCTGAATAACTAAGTAGTTAGAGCATTGGCGTACTAATCCAAAGGTCCCGGGTTCAATTCTCCTGTTCAGGTAACATTTTTTAAATCTATGATCTAAACTATTGATCTAAAAGTCAATGCTGCAAAAATGTGTGCAACCTAATGGAACTATCTGATGGACGTGGTTTCTAAGAAGGAGTAAAGAAAAGAAGAAAAATAAGATCTCCTTGGTTTGTTGTTTTAAAATATCGTGTTGAAAATGTATATCATTGATGTATCTATTTTGAAAACCTGTCAGTTATTTCTGCTGAACCCTGTGTTATATAAGTAATTTCAGAAATGTTTGAACTTAGCTTAGACATTTTCCACTACCGAGCTTTAGTTTGTTTCCAGTACCAAATAAACTATTGGCAACTTGTTATGTTCTATTAGCAACTTGTTATGTTGTGAGTTGTCACACGTGAACAAACATATAATGAGTTTAAACTGGCTCAATAAAGCCCGCGCTGTAGTCTTTGTTTAATGATTTGACAAATTAAGAGCGTGCATCACATGCCCATCAACTCTGTGATACATTCGGCTCTAAATCGTAAATTTACACGGACACTATTGCACTTGAATCATTTCTAACTAAATATTAATAGAGGTAAAGAATTATTAGATGTTCCTATAAAGAATATTGTTGAAATATTAAATGATATTTGGATACAAAAATTGCTTTGAATAGGTCGTTTTTGACCATTTTAGAATGGCTCCACAGATAAGCATTGTCCACAAATCTTTATTCTGTCATAATAGGGAAATATTGTTCTTATGAACAATAAACTTGGTCACTTTGTCCCCCATCGTCACCACAGAGAATTTCAATTAATTATTCAAGTAACGCATTTTAATCATATGCTATAAAACAATATCTTGAAGTGAATGTGAAAAAAAAAATTGAAAGTTGATTTACACAAATAGTTAAAAAAAATTAAGTAGCAATTCTTGCACTTATTTTAAAGATGAGTGTGGATCGTATTCACTTCGTTAATATTTTGTAAAACTAAAACTTTAATAACTTCATATTATATTTCACTTTAATTTGTTATAAAATTAATTTGTATATGGCTCACACAAAAATTAGTAAATAATTCAAAATCCTTATAAAGCCTATAAATATCTTACTAATATTATAAATGCGAAAGTTTGTGTGTTTGGATGTTTGTTACTCAATCACGCCAAAACTGCCAAACGGATTAGAATGAAACTTGGTACGTAGGTAGAGTATGTCCTGGAATAACATATAGAACTATTCCCAACCTTTGATTTTACATTAATTTTACAATACTAATATTTAAACTTTTCGTCGGGCGAAGCCACGACGGGTAACAACTAGTATCAAAATAAATATGATTGAATGTTGTTTAATTCATTAAATCAATTTAATGACCAATTTCGATCATTTAGTACACCAAGTTTATTAAAATGTATTTTAAATTAATTGTGCACATCTTTCAATGAGTTAAACTATTAACCACACACAAACTTTGTAAAAATTTAACTAACTATCAGTAATAAATCTAGATTCTTGTCCAAAATATTTTGTATTTTAAGAAACAATCTGTTTTGACTTATTTTTGTACTGTTTACAAATATATTCAATTATTGTTTTTATTTTAATTCTACCTTGTAATTCGTTGAATTCCCGCATAAGCATTAATTTAAAATCATAATAATTGTATAGCTCTAGAAACTTAATTTAATATGTATGTATTTTTAACTATTATTTTAATAAGAAAGTGTTGAATTCTATATAATTGATGGTGATGCCAAGACAGTATTAATGAAAATATTGAATAGAGTTGTTAAAGGTTTATATCCATGTTGGTGTTTTTAATATTAATGTGATCATATTTTTTAAACAAATGAACTTTGTTGGTTTCGAGTTTGCTTATGTTTTATGTATGAATAAATTGTAATTTCATGAATGGTTGTTTTTTATCTACCTTGTTTTTTGCTTCAAAAATATGAACATGAGCTTGAAACATTTGTATTAAAGTTGATCTGAAACGTTAAATTATTGAATCCAAGGTTTTCTGGCGAGTTGAGTGCTCATCACACAATATTTGTATTTATTAAAAATAATATTTTATTAAATATAAAATTAGGCGTTTCTCAAAATCGTTGATGTAAAATTAATGTTCCTTTTGTTTTAATATAATTTCAACTTAAGAATTTAAGAATAAGTTTAATTAGTAAAAAAATATCACATTTAGAAAGTAAAAAATATTCTTTACTAGCCAAAAATAAGCAGTGCAATAAATGAACAATTTCTCCGAATAAATTATTTTAAGCTATATTTATCCTATTGTATTATTGTTGTACATTGTACTACCGTAAAATATATTGTTTTTATAAATTTGGATGCAAAATAGTGTATGCCTTCTGACTCATTAATTAACATTTCGATATAAAGTGAAAGTTTAATATATTTATAGTTATCATAATATGCTATGTAAATAAACATGATTACTAAATAATGTTAATGGACGATTATATTTGGGCAATTTTATTATACATCTTAAAATTAAAGAATTATTTTAAATATATTTCAGACCCATTTTTCACTAACACATTTACTATTCTTGGTTTTACTTTCTCGCATTCTTACAGGTAGAGAAAGTATTGTGGTCATCAAAAAATTTTACCTAATTATATCGCAATTTGTGCTTGAATTTGCTGGCTGGTGTATATTATTTAGTTACACATATTTACGAGTTTTGAGTAAATATCTCCATTTTTAGACAATGACGCGAGAAAGTCCGTGCGGAGTTCCGTACCATTTATTCTTTGTTATATTAATCAAATATGTGATTTGTTATATTAATATTTTACTATTTGAATCATAAAATCTTCCTTCTTGGTTACATCCAGAAGATATATTAAATTCCACAAAACTCTTTGTCAAATTATTTATTGGGAAAGTGGAAGTAATTTTAAGGTAATTATATTAGCTTATGCTAAGAATCCTTAACCGCTTGTTTGAAAAGAAATATATTAAGTAAAATTAAATATTTTAATGTTAAAATTAACAATAACAAAAATTGACTAATATAAACCAAAAATTAGAATACATAATTGCAGCAACAGCAAAAAATCTTTTGGTTTACTTTATTAGCTTTTTGTTTCTTTGACATCAGAAACTCTGTAATAATCTTGTCCATCATTCACCAACTAACGTAAACTATGTATTTACCGGTTTGATGCTTCAAAGTGTAAAAAAAAGCATATTTTTTACTTATTATTAAAATAATTCTTATTATAGGAAGTGAGCCCGCATTTGCTTTGGGGAGAGGGGAAAACAATTTAGGAAAAACACTCCCAGCTCACCCGAATGGGATTCGAAACTCAATCTCCCCGTCCTCTGCAGTCAAGCTCAACAAGAAATTAGCGCGTTAGCTAACTACGCCACAGAAGCTGGTGCCAAATGTACTAAATGAAACCACAGTAAAAAACACAATCATTGCAACTTTTTGTGGATTATTATTATGTCAACGTTTCCATATCCAAATCCTGCTCATAGACCTCCGGGTAAATATAAGATTACAACATAGGAAATAATAATAATTAAAAATATATACAAATATCTCTTTGATATAGATATTATGTATATATTACAGGATAATTAAATTCAAAGTTACCATTTATAATTATTTTGTTTTATGCCATTTGGGTCAAAATATATTATTTGACAATTACTGTAGAAAAATTTACAATGTCTATTAGAGGAGTTAAACTCTTTAGGTCGAATGTGGATTTTCTTGAGAATATTAAAATATATAATAAATTTAGTAGGTGTGCCTTCTAAAAGTTTTAATAGTTTCTGATGTTGGAGTATGGATACAGATGTATATAAAAATACAAATTTTTCGGATATCGCCAGGAAAAAGAATGATGTTCATGATAATTCCTTCTAAGATAATGGTTGAAGATTAGTTTCTTCTTTATAGTCGAAATATTGAATTTCACTCGATAAAAACACACAGAGGGAGTACTTGGCTTCTAGCTCACACTAGATATATTCTAAATTCACTTTACCATAAAAGTTACATAATTCTTAATATTTTTGCTGAGGACGAACATAGATTTCGTCCTCAAAATTTTCAGACAACAAGATAAAAACCATAATTTTATATTCAAACATGTTCCAAGTATCTTCTTCTAGAACCAAACTTTAAAAACATTCTTTTCTCCAAGTCCAAATATAATATTGATACATCATTATAAAGGTAAGAGGGTTGGCCATGAACTAAGGATAAATAATAAATACAATTTTATTTAATATAAACGCTGAAAAGATTTAGATTAGAAATGAATACTAAAAATGTTAAAAGAGAGTTAAAATCTTCACTTTCCATATCTCAAAATCGAGTCTTGCGCTATTTTATAAGTAAATAAATATTTTCCCAAGCGCCTCGTGCAGGCTTCTTCTCTGTGTGGGGGATCAGCTCTGTCCAAATAAATATCCTCTGTGTGGAATCACTCTGTCCAAACAAATCTATCATTTCTTTTATTGTCACTCCGAACGAGAATCGTCCATCACTTGTCATCAGCTGATATAGCTATGGCCAACCACAAAAATGAACAAGAACTCAACAAACGACTTCAAAGGATAAAAAAGTAAGTGTCCTCTTCTATTTAAAAACTCGTTAATATTATTATATGAGTGTATTATTATTTATTATTAATATGTTAAACCGTGATGGATGATCTTGCCTTCGTAATTGTGAACTAACTTAAAGTGTGTTTTTATCGTGGACGAACTTCCTAGCACATTTTAATTCACCACAAATAATTTTAAATACTTTTACAAATTATAAAAACCAATTGGGAAAGTGTAGTCGGGTGGCAAATAACAGCAGAACATCTTATTTACCCAGTGACGGCCTCTGAGTAAGCCGTATGGAGGGTGCTCTTAAAAACTATCAAAGAAGGTACACCAAAGCTTAGAAACTCCATACCAACCTTGTACCAGCCTGATTTAACTTATAAACTACATCTAAAATGTTTAAAGTTAACAAATATATAAAAGTATAAAAAAATAATTTATTCAAAGTCGAAGACTGTCCATCGTGAACGCTATACGTACCAGTAAACAAATATATATATATGTTCTTAACACTATATCAAGCACTATACATGCTATATGAATAAGAAATTGGTTATTCTGTCAGTCTATCGTTTGAAAGAAAAATCTAATCTTCTGTTTCGGTCCAAAATTAATTTTTCTATCACTAGTTCGTTAAAATCTAGTATCTTACGAATCATTGGCTGTTCTATAGACAACAATAATGGCCAAAGCTATTAATTGTCTTCACGCATTTGTTTCTTAAGTAGGATTTGATTAACTTCAGAGTTTAAAAATACCACTCACTCAGAAGCAATCATAGGAATAGTTACAAGAGTTTGAAATGCTTTTGTTATTTCTTTAAATGTACCGTTAAATCATTTTTTTTTAAATGTTCATTGAGGTGTTCGAACTGAAATAGCTTTACTCCCCACATATGGTTTTAAAAATAATGTAAAGCAATCTTTAATTTGAATTACAACTGTATGAATAATTTCCTTTGCCAGTAAATTTAAATTCTTATAATTCGTTCATCGCCTTTTTCTACTTTCTTTCTTCTTTTTCATACAAATGTTTCAAGAGTAAATGTAGCTTAGCGAGTATTTGAGATTAGAGATGAGCTTAAATTATTTTTTTAATTTCAGCGTGTATTTGAGATTAGAGATGAGCTTAAATTATTTTTTTAATTTCAGCGTAAGCTGGAATTTTTGACCTGGTTGGATAGTGAGGAGAGTGTCATGCTCCTTGACTATTTGGTTGACAATTTTGAGAAGTTGATAAATACAAAAACTCATAATATTAATTTATTACTTGAAAGATTTCATAAGTAAGCTGGACATTTGGAAATGTTGCAATGATTGAAAAACTGTCTTCAGTTCTTGTTGCAGGTGGTATTGACCAAATTCTTCCAAAATTTGCCAAAAATGAAATGATACAGCAGTTACCAGCACCGGAAAATTAATTCAGTCGAGATTTTCCTAAATTCAGTGATAAGGAGATGGGTTTAGTGTGGAATCCATTCAAATGGTCAGTTGAAAAAGTTCTTAATGATTGCAAAGATGAATCCCTCGGGTTGAAAACTGATTCGGATGCAATAGATATGTTTTAGAAGAAATCAATTACAGAAATTTGACCCTTGATATTTGATTCATAAACAATAATGGTGGAAAGCAATTATATATATATATATATATAGCATTCATTTGTGTCGACAAATTTGGGAATCAGCCTTTTCAACTCAATTTCAAGTGAAAACAAATAACCGAAGTAGATTAGTTGTTTTAATTAAATTTAAATTTAGCACCGCGTCTTACTACCCGTTCGGGTTATACGCTTAAGTACTATTTACGTTAATAGGTTAGGAATTGGGAAGGTTGAACATAGAGGAAGTGAACCCGCATTTGTGTGGAGGGAGAGTGGAAAACCATTTAGGAAAAACCACCCCCAGTTCACCCGACCGAGATTCGAACCTCGATCTCCCCGTCCTCGGCAGACGAGCTCAACACGACTAGCGCGTTAGCTAACTACGCCACCGAGGTGGGTGATTACTTGTTAAAAGTGACTTACTTTATGCACTTTAAAGCATACCTCGTTGTATTCAAGAAGTGGAGAAGAAAAAGCAATAAGTTTTTCACTCTCTTTAATAGCCATATGAATAAAGTAGATTGCAATATCTTGTATTCTATTGAACTATTTTTTTGATTGAATTATGCTTCATTTCTAAGACGTTTAAATAGTTAGTAAAGAAAATTTTTAAAAAAAGTACGTTTATTCACGTTTTAAAACCCATCAACATTTTATGTTGTTATTCAGTTTGTAAAATCCTACATTAAAAATATTCCAAGTATATGACGTATATGTACTAATATCATATTTACAATACTATAATTTTGAATTTGGCTCAGAATACAGTTATTGAGTCAGACAAAACTGGGAGGGGGAGAATTACATTCTTACATGTAGTGGAAAGTGTGCATGGTGCAAAAAAAACGTTCAAGGCCACTGTTCTATGTATGATCCATCTACTATCATTAAAGCTATAAGTAACATACTCTGATCCAATACATAAGGTATATCTTCAAATGCAGAGGAAATACCTGAAAACACGAACTAAAACAACAACTAGTGAAAACACACTTGATACTGATGATAACCCAGGATCGATGGTGAGTTTTCAGAGCCGTTCCTGCCCCCTTCTACCCCTCTGACACAAGTCCTACCTTGGTGTATGTCCCCCAGGGCAGATCCTCGCCAGAATGTTCTACATGCCGAGGGTTTTTATAATGATGAATATACATGCATGCCTCAGTCCTGCGGCATTTGTCCGTCTCTTGGGTCGCATCACCCGGTTTATGTTCCACCGCGTATCAAATATTCAAATATACTTCTTCCATACAACGTGGTCTATCCCGCTTTTGAAAACAACCCTTCGCATAGGAATGATATACCCTAACATTTATATAGTCTACATTTGTCAGATTAGCTGCTTATGTTTGTCCCAGCGAAATGAAATAATCACGCTAATGTTCTGGGATTTAGTTGAAGTGTACCATATTTGCGTGAAGAGTAGGTGAAACTTGTTTGGGAAAATCTCTTCAGTACACCGACAGGGATCGAACTGTGATCTCCCGTCATTGTGATGCCACAGAACATTAGTCTGTTACTATAAATGTCTACATAGTACAGCGCTCCTAGTGATGTGTAGGCCGCCTCACGAGTATAATATACTCTGTGTGTAACCTCTTTGTCATACTAGGTAGGTTTTTGTCAATTGTTGTTTGACATGTTTTCATCTTGATTGGTTTGTATGTCAGCTAATGTTATTAATTCCTTGTTATCGTCTTTCCCACATAAAAGTGTACTTGTTATCGTCTTGAGTGAAAGAAAAATATTTCTTGGCTCACTTTGTTCGCAAGAAAACAAAAGAAAAACGCACGGCGCACTCGTTAGTCTACTTATAGTATTTCTTTGCATAGCATTAACATAATTCCCCGCAATACCCTCTCTCTGATATATTTTATTTCCAGTTTGGTAGTTTTTTGGTTCATTTAAGAGCCCGAGCCATCTGGTACGTCGTACCAACTGGAGGGATATTATCTCCCCTCACAACCCACTCTTTCTTGTCTTCATTATAGACCGTCTAACACGCGTGGAAGTTTGGCTCTAGACCAAATGGTCGTGATATCGACTAAAAAAACAGCGGCATTGATATTTACGATGGTTTTGGTAAATGATAAGAAAAAACTAAAGGAATACATATATATATATATCTTACTCTCAGACAATGGTATACACAATTCAGTGCAATGCTTTTGGCAAGGTATCAAAATAAACTCGCCTTAAGTTAATATTTATATAGGATTTATTAAAGAGCACATTAAGATTCGAAATTTTAATCAATATCCGTTTAATTTCAAAATTATTCAAATACTTTTTTTATAAAACCATATTTTAATTCTTTCTCTAATTATGATCATTTTCACGTTAATTTTTGAACCAGCTTTTTAATATTAATATTGTTTTGGCTTACATTTAAAAGTTGTGGTCCGTAACACGCTCCTAGTTTGTGACTGTCATTTGAATGACTTGAGTTGGAGACCAACGAGCAATAAGTGTGACCACTGCGTTATACCATGTGACCACTGCATTAATCATGTACCACTGCTTATACCATGTGACCACTGCGTATACCATGGACACTCCGTTATATCATTGACCACTGCATATATCATGTGACCCACTGCGTTTATACCATGTGACACTGCGTAGACTATGTTTCCTAGCGTTAGACTATGTTACCATTGCGTTGACTATGTTACCTGCATATCATGTGACACTGCGTTATATCATGTGACATGCGTTATACCATGTTACCTACTGCATTTATACATGTGACCACTGCGTTATACCAATGTGACCACTGGTTTATATCATGTGACCACTCCGTTATACCATGTGACACTGCGTTATACATTGTGACACTGCGTTATACCATGTGACCACTGCATTATATCATGTGACCACTGCTTATACCATGTGACCACTGCGTTAGACTATGTTACCACTGCGTTAGACATGTTTACCATTGCGTTAGACTATGTTACCACTGCATTATATCATGTGACCACTGCGTTATACATGTGACCACTGCATTATATCATGTGACCACTGCGTTATACCATGTACCACTGTGTTTATACCATGTGACCACTGCATTATATCATGTGACCACTGCGTTATACCATGTGACACTGCGTTAGACTATGTTACCACTGCGTTAGACTATGTTACCATTGCGTTAGACTATGTTACCACTGCATTATATCATGTGACCACTGCGTTATACCATGTGACCACTGCGTTATACCATGTTACCACTGCATTATACCATGTGACCACTGCGTTATACCATGTGACCACTGCGTTATATCATGTGACCACTCCGTTATACCATGTGACCGCTGCGTTATACCATGTGACCACTGCGTTATATCATGTGACCACTGCATTATATCATGTGACCACTGCGTTATACCATGTGACCACTGCGTTAGACTGTTACCACTGCGTTAGACTATGTTACCATTGCGTTAGACTATGTTACCACTGCATTATATCATGTGACCACTGCGTTATACCATGTGACCACTGCATTATATCATGTGACCACTACGTTATACCATGTGACCACTGCATTATATCATGTGACCACTGCGTTATACCATGTTACCACTGTGTTATACCATGTGACCACTGCATTATATCATGTGACCACTGCGTTATATCATGTGACCACTGCGTTAGATTATGTTACCACTGCATTATATCATGTGACCACTGCGTTATACCATGTGACCACTGCATTATACCATGTGACCACTGCGTTATACCATGTGACCACTGCGTTATATCATATGACCACTGCGTTATACCATGTGACCACTGCGTTATACCATGTGACCACTGCATTATACCATGTGACCACTGCGTTAGACCATGTGACCACTGCGTTATACCATGTGACCACTGCGTTATATCATATGACCACTGCATTATACCATGTGACCACTGCATTATACCATGTGACCACTGCGTTAGACCATGTGACCACTGCGTTATACCATGTGACCACTGCGTTAGACTATGTTAGCACTGCGTTAGACTATGTTACCATTGCGTTAGACTATGTTACCACTGCATTATATCATGTGACCACTGCATTATACCATGTGACCACTGCGTTAGACCATGTGACCACTGCGTTAGACCATGTGACCACTGCGTTTACCATGTGACCACTGCGTTATATCATATGACTACTGCATTATACCATGTGACCACTGCATTATACCATGTGACCACTGCATTATACCATGTGACCACTGCGTTAGACCATGTGACCACTGCGTTTATACCATGTGACCACTGCGTTAGACTATGTTACCACTGCGTTATACCATGTGACCACTGCGTTATACCATGTGACCACTGCGTTATACCATGTGACCACTGCGTTATATCATGTGACCACTGCATTATATCATGTGACCACTGCGTTATATCATGTGACCACTGCGTTAGATTATGTTACCACTGCATTATACCATGTGACCACTGCATTATACCATGTGACCACTGCATTATACCATGTGACCACTGCATTATACCATGTGACCACTGCATTATACCATGTGACCACTGCATTATACCATGTGACCACTGCGTTATACCATGTGACCACTGCGTTAGACTATGTTACCACTGCGTTATACCATGTGACCACTGCATTATACCATGTGACCACTGCGTTATACCATGTGACCACTGCGTTAGACCATGTTACCACTGCGTTAGACCATATTACCGCCAATGAAGACTAGATATAATTCTTGCCATCAGTATAACCCACCCCATTTTACACGTCTACATAAAGGTAACAATACTTTCTAGTTGTGTTAACCGGTGAAGTGAATGTCGTAGCTCAAGTCCCCATCGTACTTATTATTAGTATTAGTATTATTATAGTTGTTATTGTTACTTTTACAAAAGGTTTCTGACTGTCCGTCCATTCAAATGGTAGTTAATTTCCTCTAAATAATGCCTTCCTCATCCTGGTCTTGTAAATATGTGGACGGGTGGTATGTACAGAAAAGAGAGTATTTCAACATTTCGTTCGCTACACTGATAAAATATTAACCTTGACTTTATTCACTCGGTGTTTGGACTGCTGGCGTTTCACTATCGAAGTTATTTAAGTGGTTGCCATTATCGGTAGTGGAAGGTTGTTGCAGGGTTGATAACACTACAATACACAACCGCCACATTCATAGCCTACTCAAACTATTACCTACTGTGTTCAAGTTGTACAGTGATACAGAATAGAAAATTTAACATTCAATATTCTTTTCATAAATAATAAGGTGGTTTTAAAGTCAACGTAAGTAGATTTTTTTGATAAATCAAATTTATTTTAAATATTTGGTAGCCTCTGCAATCATATTTACAGTAAAATAATGGGTGTAGAAATTTAATTTACTGCTTTTATAATAACACGGGAGTCTAAATAGTTCTAGACCACATACAAAAAATATAAAGTTTGTTTGCTTTACTTTATTTAAGGAAAAAGAAAAATTTATATTGAATCACCCACATTGGTGGACACGCGTACCACATGTCAGGCTCGTTGGAGTTTTAATACCGTACATATATATTTATGGTGTTTCTTCCTAAACAATTTCACACTCTCCCTCCACGAAGATGCGGGTACATATCCTCTAAATTCTAGCCACATCATCCCTACTCTATGAATAAATTCTGATATCCCAGGTGAGCAGTTGTATTCGATGCAGGTAAACATTTTACAAATCATGGTAAACATATTCATAGTTAGCTTTCAACTAACATTTCCATAGTTAGGTATATAATATAATAGTAATTAGTAAGATTCCATTTGAATTATGACAGCAAATTAAGGCGTCTTTAATTGGTCAATGCATGATAAATATTAATTTGTATCTAAGCTAGTGTTTAGACCCTTCTATGACCGGTTGATTCTAATACTAGACAATATAACAAAACTTAACCTTCAACAAATAATCACATGGAAGGTTAGGCTTTGTTTGAAAAAAGTGTATTTCTGTCAGCTGTTATATAAGAGTGGATAAAGTTAAAGCGAACATAATTATTTTTATTAAATGAATTATTAAATTTTATATGAAAAGGCCACGTACAATCGGCCACGAATGAAAGTGGGCTTGAGCAGCTATATACCAACCCTGACCAAGGTTTGAACTTGTGACTAGTTAATAATAATTGAAAACACCAGTTTAACTAGGAACTTCCTCCGGTTCAAAATAAAGGGGATGTCAGCGTCTATGGGTGCAAAATCGAATGTCGGTCAGAAACATACATTCCCTTAAGATAAGCCAGTTAAAACAAATATCTTTGTATACAATGTTGCCACCACTAGGCGGTCCCGTTAAATATACCCTGTTTAGTATTTAAGTACCTACCAGCAGCATTATTACAGCTTATTTTTTTAAGTTTAAACTCGTGTGGTGGTATTCATGAAGGCGTCAAACTGTTTTAAAATCTTTACTGGATAGTTTGCCTTTACCTTATGCTCAGCTCACACTAATGTAACAATGAACCTTTCCTTCTGGAATAATAAATACTTACCTCTTCATTTATTTGTACAACTTTATATAGAATGTTCTGTCGAAATATCAGTTGGACCCAGGTTATTGCCAAATAATTTGCCAATTACCGATACGTGTGTTAATATTTCCCCTGGCTTTTCTAGAATATTTTCTTTCAAGCTGTATATTCTCTGTTTTCCGTCACCCAATGCATTAACCAACACCGGTATTTATCCTACAATAATATTTAACCTGATAACTTTAAACTCCTTTCACATCTAAGAGCATTCACTTCTTGTCCAAACGTTTGCTGTCTTATGAGCACAGGAATAATGGCTAAACATTTCCTTAAGTCATCCTCCAACAGTAAAACTTTTCTCCCAAATGAAAGCTGATTATTGATTACAGCATATTCTGCAACAAATGATTGACTGCAACCATCGCATGGCTTAGAGCCCTGGTTGACTCATCCCATATCACCAGTTTGGCAACGACAACCATTGCATGGCTTAAAGCCATGGTTGACTCATCCAATATCACCAGTTTGGCAACGACAACCATTGCATGGCTTAGAGCCCTGGTTGACTCATCCCATATCACCAGTTTGGCAACGACAACCATTGCATGGCTTAAAGCCATGGTTGACTCATCCAATATCACCAGTTTGGCAACGACAACCATTGCATGGCTTAAAGCCCTGGTTGACTCATCCCATATCACCAGTTTGGCAACGACAACCATTGCATGGCTTAGAGCCCTGGTTGACTCATCCCATAGCACCAGTTTGGCAACGACAGTTGCATTATTCAATGTCATCCGAGAGCAAGTGTTTGTTCTGCGTTCGACGCCAAATATATGCTAACTGCAAGCTTATTCTTCCTTGTTCATGTCCGTCATATCTTGGATCATTTTCAGAAGGTGATTTGGAAGTTTTCTCTAGCTAAAGTATTTCTCCTTTCTGCAATGTAAGATCAGTATGTTCTGAACATCAATTTTCACAATCAAAATATCAGGGATTGTGACAATTGCGTTTCCTGGCATAGTCCTCTGTGAAGATATCGAAATAAGTTTCTCACAGCTTATTAGTCTTGATAGATGAACTAATTACACAAATGAAGGGGAATATCTGCCTGAGAGGATATGGTATTTTCACTAAAACAGATTATTTCTGTCGATGTACCCTGCCACACTCTTTCATTTCCAAGATGCTTTTTAGTAATCGGAGTAGCCATTGATTTGTCTGAATACATGAAAGTAAATATAAGTTGGGTTAAATAAATATGTTGAGCCTTACCTGTAGACTTTGTTTATCAAATAAACACTTTATACTGACTAATATTAACACGAGACAACAAACAAAACTATGATAACAGGTCGATATCGGCAATTTCTCTTTGGATTTGACATTAGAATTTATATTATAGTTTCTCCTTGCTTTTATAGTGCAAATAACATGTCGATGAATTAAAATTATTGAATATTTTTTTTTTACTTTTAATCAGTTTTCAAGTTTTAGAAATTTTTCTCACCTTTAGAGTACCTAATACATCTACAATTTCACCAAATTTAAGCTTTTCAGCTCAATGAGAAGTACTCTTGACATAAATACACAAACCGTTATACTTTTATTAATATATTTACCAATTGTTGACAAGGCTAATTCTATATTAATTTGTAAACTATATAAAACAATATATATAGCTATGGCATCACAGTAAAATTTAACTTAAAGTTATGTGGTTTTTCACACTGTTAAAGCTAAAAGACTATACTAATTGTACTTTTGATTTATTTCAGATGATCTTATTTTCCAATGGGATGTGTGCAGTCATCATACTATTGTTGTCAGAAACCACCACGACACATTCTCAGATATATGCATTTTGCCTCTACCGATCTGGGTTTTGTCAACAAAACTATGCTCGACTATATGCCCCGAGTAATAAGTATTCATTAAGAGAAAGTAACATCTCAGAAAACACGACGCGAATGTCAGAAATCTCTACACATACCAGTGAATCTCTCTCTTACATTTCATTTCCGGAAAAACAAAGGAACTACACAGAAGAAAGAAATAACAGTTCAGGAATAAAAGAGAGCGCTACACTCGCCTCTGAAGTGAGCGCAAGGAACAATAATAGTTCTGGAAACTTCGAGAATATAACAAGAGTTTCAGAAATATCTACACCTACCCCGATACAATCTCAAACACCTTCTACAACAATGACAAGTATTTCTACACCTACCCCGATACAATCTCAAACACCTTCTACAACAATTACAAGTATTTCTACACCTACCCTGATACAATCTCAAACACCTTCTACAACAATTACAAGTATTTCTACACCTACCCCAATACAATCTCAAACACCTTCTACAACAATTACAAGTATTTCTACACCTACCCCAATACAATCTCAAACACCTTCTACAACAATGACTAGTATTTCTACACCTACCCCGATACAATCTCAAACACCTTCTACAACAATTACAAGTATTTCTACACCTACCCCAATACAATCTCAAACACCTTCTACAACAATGACTAGTATTTCTACACCTACCCCGATACAATCTCAAAACCTTCTACAACAATTACAAGTATTTCTACACCTACCCCGATACAATCTCAAACACCTTCTACAACAATTACAAGTATTTCTACACCTACCCCAATACAATCTCAAACACCTTCTACAACAATGACAAGTATTTCTACACCTACCCCAATACAATCTCAAACACCTTCTACAACAATTACAAGTATTTCTACACCTATCCCGATACAATCTCAAACACCTTCTACAACAATTACAAGTATTTCTACACCTACCCCGATACAATCTCAAACACCTTCTACAACAATTACAAGTATTTCTACACCTATCCCGATACAATCTCAAACACCTTCTACAACAATTACAGCAATAACTTCTTCCATCTTAATGCAATTTCCAACCTTTACTCAGGGAAATAAGACAGGAATAACTTAGTAAAGAAAGCTAAAAAGAATATAACAATCAAACAATAAGGAATAAAAATAAATAGTTGTATATTATGGATCTAGACTATCAAATTTCAATAAATAAAATGGTAAAGTTTTAAAATTTGATTCATACTTATATATCGTCCATGCTGCATAGTATTAATTCTATGCGTTATTCATATAAAATATGTTAAGAACAACATAAATAATTTTGAGGAGAGTAAAAAAACGTCCCTGGTACACATGATTTTGAACTAATAGCTGGATTTGGTTTCAATCAGAGGGGTCACAAGTGCCAGGCCCCACAAATATTTTTCAAACATATTTTGAGCATTAAAGTTTATTTTTCTTTATTTATTTTTATCCTCTAAAATATTTTTGAAGAAAAATGAATATGAGGTAGAACACCACTCTATACATACAGTGAAGATTAGTCATTCCTCGCTCCAATCGTCACGTGAGGACTGTACCAGCGCCCAAGTGACCGAATATAGAATCTGAGGCTGGCCAACTCTAGCAGGCCCTCTCAGAGAAGCCACACCCGGTGGAGATGTCTCAAGGTCAATGCACCCTATCCTACCATTTAATTACGAGCTGTACAGTAATGAATGGGCCAGTCTGTGCGGGCCAGATATGCGATAAAGGTAGTTTATAATTTGTTTTTTCGTTTATATGACTGAGTGTTAGTATGTGTTAAGAGCCAAGAAAAAAGGTGACGACTGAAAGTGATTAATTAAAATGAATAGAGTAGATCCTTTTTAAAAAAATTAAACGGTTAGGGGCACATCAGCCTAATGACTTTACATTTATGCAGATGGATGGAAATTAAGAAGAGCTTTTTCTAATGTTTTGTTTGATAAAAAATTGTGGCTAGTTGTGAGTGAAGAAAAAAAGAGCTTATTTTGTTTTTATTGTTTATTATTAGGTGGCGTGGTGTTGTGGACAACGACAGGTTGTGAGGATGTCAATTTTCAAAGTAAAGGCCTTTTAGAAATACAAACTTTGGTTAGGACTAAAATTGATAGCATTTGACATTATTAGTGCTGCATAAGCATTCATAATGTATCTCTAAATTGACAGATGCAGATCAGATTATTTGACGTATGAATATATGAAAGTAGATCCAGCTACTTTTATAGCTGTCAGATAAACTACTTCCTATATAAATTGGACCCTTACACTAAAATATATTATTGTTATTATTATTATTATTATTATTATATTAATAATATTCAAATTATTATCACACACAAATAGCTTCAGACTACATATTTTTTTGTCTTTTAACTTCTATTGACACCGACAAATGTGTAACTGATGTAATTACCACTAAATTACAATAATCAAATTACTCTATTTTTAGTAAATTTTTGCAAACTTAAGAGGGTTGGGAATCGAAGGTATCTTCAAAATTCAGTTTTTCTGTTTAATTTTTTTTCTAAATCTATATTCTTTTCTCTTTAAAATGATATGCCATAAGTAATACTTTTCAATTACAAACTACTTTTTTTTATCTACATACAATTATAATTTTACCGTCCAAATATGATTACAGGACAAAATATATTGGACTAGGCCAAGTTTATACATCCTAAGAGCATCAAGATGTACTAGTTTAGCCTAATCTAAATTAGTTAATCTTTAAATTTTGGCCTAATTAATAGGATAAACTAGTATAGTCTACAATTTTATTAGGTCCAAAACCAAAGTTAGGATAGGCTAGGTTAGGCTAGGTTAAGTTAGGTTTTCTAAAAACATTTGCACGTGAACTGTGCGTGATGAAACATGTCCAAGGTCGATTCATCGTATGGTTTAGGAAGGATGAAAATAAGTATTGCCTAAAAACAACAGGCTATATATTATATATATTTATAAAAATTCCTTCGTAACAAAATTAGAGTGTAGTTTAGCAGGTAGTAATTTATTTTTAAAATAGAAGAGGTACCACTCAACATATAATAAAATGTAATGTTTCATTTAAAGTACATTATTGTGTAAACAATTCTTTAATTTTAATGTTCATTTCCTGTGATTCATTTATTATAAGATAAAAATTTTCAGCTCCAGTTTTATGTTTGGTCTCTAATACTTGTGATCAGGAGAGTTTGAAATTATACGTAATAACTCTTAAATAGACTAATTACTAGCACGCAAAATATGTATTCCTTATAATAACACATTTAAACAGTTTTAAAATATTAAAATTAAATTTCGATAAATATATTTTTAATTATAATTTTTAAATTTAATAAGTAGTACTAGTTAGTAGTTAGACATAAAATTAGAAAATAATAGGGAATTTAATACGTAATATTTTTATAATTCTAAATGTCAACCAGAGATCGCATAAAACACAAAGATGACTACAGCTTATGTGGTTCTAGGAAATGTAAACGGAACACGACAAAAAAAGGTGAAATCATATAAGATAGACGTTAACAATATAAATGCTAGAATAGTTCTCTTAACTGGTATTTAAAGGTTGATAAAATAAGATCATACATGACTTTACATTTCTCTTTCCCTCTCTCTCTCTGAACAAAAGAAAAACAAAACCAGTTAAGTCCCAAGAGATATTTCGCTCTACAGCTTCTTCGCCGCTGGTGTGTGTGGGTTTGGAGGAGGCGAGGTTATGACGAAAAGAGCGATTTGGCGCAGTTTCAGCTCACACCAAATCCTCTAAGAAATCCACTTTGTGGCCTGGAGGAACGTCTCCCAAAGGATGGACACGCCATAGAAGAAGGAAAATAGGAACAACCACTTCTTATCGGATATAACTATTTTTAACAAAGCTATGTTAACTTTGAGTTAGGTATCATTTACATTCTTACTTTGTCTATTTAATTTAAAATAAATTTTGATTACATTTCAGTAGACAGTAAACTATAGGGACTATCTAGGTGTTGAGATGATTTGGGATGAAATCAGTATGAGAGAGAGAGAGATGGAGAAAGTATTTTGAGCAATTGTGTGGCGAAAATATGGAGAAAGTAGCAGAATATAGGGGAAATGTCAGGATGAGTGAAAGAATTACCGAGGCTGAGGTGTTTAAAGCTATGAAATTGTTAAAGAATGGAAAAGCTTTGGGCGGAGATGGGATCACAAGTGAAATCTAAAGTGTGTGAGCGCGGTACTACTAGCCAGATTGTCAGTTGCTCAATGTGTGTGAAGGGATCTCCAATATTCCTAACGACTGGAAGAATACTGTCATTGTTCCTTTTTACAAAGACAAAGGTAGAAAGGGTGAATGTAAGAATTATAGGACAACTAGTTTGTTGAGTATTCCAGGCAAAGTTTTTAGGAGAGTTTTAACTGAGAGAGTGCTTGAAAGAACTGTGGACAAGATTTGAAGTGTGCGATGTTTTTTCATGCCAGGTAGAGATAGCATGGACCAGATATTCACATTGCAACAAGTGATTGAGAAATGTATGGCAGTAAGGAAGTTTACTGTGCATTTGTTGATCTGGAGACAGTGTACTATCGTGTGAATAGGAGAATGTTATGGAATGTTCTAGAGAGTGAAGAGTGAACGTTTCTCTGGTGAAGTCCCAATTGTCGAGTCATGTTGAAGAGTGATGTTTTGTGCTCTTTGGGGAGTCGTTCTCTGGATGTTCCTCGTTGTAGCGATGGTTGAATGGGTTTTGGATTTATATATGTATATATATATAATACATTAATTTTTTTGAAATTGATTTTTTTATTAATTTAAATACAGTTTATTCAGAATAATTTTATTTTCTTAAAACAATACGGTAGCTTAACGCTTCGCAACAAGTCTGTCAGCTCTGACTACTGGCCCAGTTTCTATTTAAAACATACAACCTCTCACTCATACTCTGAGTTAGTTCTGTCTTTGTTCTGTGATTTACCCATCAAAGTTTTCTATATATTTCTTTAACACTTTAGTTTTAATATACAATAATTCTGTAAACTTAGAGTAATATATATATTTTTACATGAGCATACAATGAAATAACATATTAATTGATTTAAATACTATATATACACGCATTGAAACATGAGTTTTTACCCCCTCATGTTGTTATTCAAATATATCGGCTTGTAATCAATTCTCAAACTCCAAATTTTGTGTGTGTAATACTATTATATTTTACTATTATGGACCAAAGTTTAAAATTTTTATCTCGTCCCTCACCTGAGAGATTAAGCTCTGAAAATTGCAATTTTTTCAAATTTCCAAATATTTAATTATTTTTTTAAAAAAGGGGGCAATTCTCAGGTTTGAAACTTGGTGTGTGGGGACAAGTAGTTTATGTCTGCCGTATATAAAAAATTGTAGCTTGTTGACTCTTTCCCTTAGTGAAAATATTTCACCCTGAAAACTTTTTTTTTAAAAGCTAAAGTTTTCGGCAGAAATTTCACCCTTTAGAATTGAGTTTAGGTTAAAATGCTACACAAATAAACTTGTAGCTCTTTACTTTCCAAACAAAATGATTTTTCACTCATGTTGATTTATCAAACAGAGGTTGAGATATTTTGGTTTCTGTAAACCCTTAAAATTGCAAAAAATTTAGCGCCTTGTAAAACAAATATGGCCACTATGCGAAAACAAAAATAATAGTAATTTTGAACTAACAATATGTGAGGGTAGTTTAAAAAAATTAGATTTTTTTTTTAATAGGCAAGCAACCATTTATTTTTTTCTAGTGGACTGAACCCTCATTGACTGTTGTACATCCCCTGTAAGATGTGACACGCTACACAGTCATGTTAGTAGAACAGTATTCTACTCTATCTCACGGCGTATTGGGTTATCAAGTGACTGTTCTATTGAATCCCCTGTAAGATGTGACACGCTACACAGTCATGTTAGTAGAACAGTATTCTACTCTATCTCACGGCGTACTGGGTGAACATGTGACTGTCTTATGTTAATCCCCTGTAGATGTGACACGCTACACAGTCATGTTAGTAGAACGTATTCTACTCTATCTCACGGCGCTATGGGTGAACAAGTGACTGTTCTATTGAATCCCCTGTAAGATGTGACACGCTACACAGTCGTGTTAGTAGAACAGTATTCTACTCTATCTCACGGCGTACTGGGTGAACAAGTGACTGTCTTATATGAATCCCCTGTAGATGTGACACGCTACACAGTCAGTGTTAGTAAAACAGTATTCTACTCTATCTCACGGCGCTACTGGGTGAACAAGTGACTGTCTATTGAATATCCCCTGTAAGATGTGACACGCTACACAGTCGTGTTAGTAAAACAGTATTCTACTCTATCTCACGGCGCTACTGGGTGAACAAGTGACTGTTCTATATTGAATCCCCTGTAAGATGTGACACGCTACACAGTCGTGTTAGTAAAACAGTATTCTACTCTATCTCACGGCGCTATGGGTGAACAAGTGACTGTCTTTAATGTAATCCCCTGTAGATGTGACACGCTACACAGTCGTGTTAGTAAACAGTATTCTACTCTATCTCACGGCGCTACTGGGTGAACAAGTGACTGTCTATTGAATGGTATATATCCCCTGTAGATGTGACACGCTACACAGTCATGTTAGTAGAACAGTATTCTACTCTATCTCACGGCGCTATGGGTTAACAAGTAGACTGTCCTATTGAATGTTATGTATCCCCTGTAAGATGTGACACGCTACACAGTCATGTTAGTAGAACAGTATTCTACTCTATCTCACGGCGCTATTGGGTTAACAGTGACTGTCTATTGACTGTTTCATCCCCTGTAAGATGTGATACGCTATACAGTACATACAACACATACATCAAATACCATTCAGAGCAGTACATAATACAGACCATAAGTACATTATAACACATAACATCACACACATATAGGCCTAGCTAGGAGTGCCTTGGGGGTGTGGCTGCACTGAACAAAAACAGAAAGAGATAGAGAAATTTTAAAAAAATCAATAATTCGAAGAAACACTCTAAGGGAATTGACATAGCCTAGAGTAAAAGTATGTTGAAGAAATCAAAACCAAACACAAATCATAGAAGACATTGATTCTGCTGTCCAGCAAGTGAGGGCTCGTATTCAATATAAGGCAATGGTGGCACAAGGCATTTACAGCTACCAAAATTATGAGTTTATTTGCGATTTGTGCTAAAAAAATAAACCCATATTTATTTTTAATTTGACTTTTTAATCTTTGAATTATTTTTTACAGACTCAATAAAACTTAATTTGTAGGTAATATAAATAATTATGTATTTTCTAATTTTTTTATCTTCATTTAGTTTGTAATTTTGCTAAGTAAGCATTAACTATAGTCCAAAAAGTATATTTAACCCCTCTGATCCCCACCCCATCCGCTTGGTCCCCCGACCACCCGCCCTCTCGAGCCGCACACGCACTGGAAACATAGAAATAGATTGAAAAAATATTAATTTACACTTTTACACTCAAATTTCTGATTTTATATTAATGATTTGGGTTTAAATTATATGCAGATATTTACCCCTTAGTTTCTGACTTTTATCCCATGCATTGGGAAAAGTTCTAAATTTGACTTTTTTGAATATTATTTTATTAATTGAAAAATATTTTTAGGATGGTTTTAAATAAGTCGTATTATTCCTTTTACCTCTCTAGAAGTACAATAAAATAATTGCTGCCATATTTTATAATTTCATTCCCAATTCTCCAATTAATGTAAACTTGCAGATTTCTGCCCCCACCTATCCTATTAGTTAATAGTTTGTAATATTATTTGTAATATAAGTTAAAAAATATATTGGGTCTATGTTTGTAAAAAGGCAGCTATGCTGCATTATTAAAAATATTGATTAATCTCCTCTACAAATGGTATACTTTTTAAAAAATTGTAGAAATGTATCGTTTTAAGTGTTTGAATTTATTTTCATATAGTAAATCATATTATGTTTTTTTTTTCAGTATCTCTATAGTTACATCTAAATATATTAACCCTGGCATCTGAACATAAGTGGTGAACTCTTTTATTAATCTAAAAGCGTGATATAAAATACACATCTAATTAAAGTCACTCTATTTCCTTTCTTTGGCTCATATCTCCATGGTTTTGACACAGACAAAGTAGGGCTACGTTTTAATAGGAAATTTATTTCTGACGAAGTTCGTAGTTAATATTATTTGTTTTAGAATTTAAACTCTTGGGATACATTGAGTATTTAAAGTGTGTAATTAAAGGGGATTGATAATGGTGTAATTCTCTTTATGGAATAGACTAAAATGTTCTGATATCCAATATGATATCTCCATATTTATTATCAACTGTTGTGTGCTCTGGTCTTATTCTTATGTGTGTTCATATGTTTGAATGTAGTGAGACAAACAACGAATATTTTATATTCACCAACTCAAGTAGGTCCCCACCGAGGTGGACAAAAAGACTCCATAACAAAAACTTAACATTGGGGGGAACAAGTTTCTTTCCATCTCGAACTCAAGTTTTGACATCGAAATATAACAGAAAATATTCGAAACTGCCACGAGCTACAACTCACGACCGGATTCAACACGTAAGGATGACGACAACTATTTAAACCATACGTACATTGATTGGAGGATATTTGGCAAAGATCCTAATGAGAGGCTATCTCCTGACAATAGTGGTAACAGAGCCGATAGTCCAAGACGTCTAGATCCGAGCCCTTGCTTGAATGGTGGGACGGGATTTGTTGTGCACAATAAAGTCCATTGTATCTGCCGTTCCGGATACAATGGAACTCATTGTGATATCCGTTATAACGTTTGTGAAGAGTTCCTTTGGCCAAACAATCGGCTACCTTGCTCCGGAAATAAAATCAGTGGCGTGTGCCGACCAGTTTTAGGAGGAGGGTTTGCATGTCAGGAACAAGTAGACCTGTTAGCGTCGAAACATCGTACTCAAGTATATTGTAATAAAAAATATGTTTGTCCCAGAGGCTGGGACTGTCTGGATCTATATCAGACACACTCGACTGGTGGGTATCGCTGTGACCCCCCAGACAAAGATATCACGTGTCTGTAAGCACCCAATCATCAGAAAGAAGCGATCACTGACACTTGTGCTGACAACCTTTGCCGGAACGGAGCGCAATGCTACAATCAGACATGCCACTGTTTGGCGCATTACACTGGTAAGTATTGCGAGCTGTACGGAGATTACTGCTATAGCAACCCTTGCCCCAAGGGGGTGGAATGCAAGGGGGTTCTAGGTGGGTACTCGTGTATCTGCCCACCGACACATATGGGCACCCATTGCGACATCCGAAGGAGGTTGGTAGTGAAACAGATTCAGGGTGCTGGCCTAATGTATCATCCTAAACTGTTTGTAAACGTCTCGTCCACGTTCTGTTTCTACGCCACATCTCTGGGAGTGATGCCGTATGTCATAATAAATCTGGACATGAAAAAATATTAAGCTCAAGAAAGAAAATTTTATTTTAAAGACAAATCAGACAAGTTTTTACTGAAGTTTTTTCCCCTCCCCTTAGTATCCCCTCTAATCATCTATATGTTTACTTGTTTCGACATGTTTACAAACAAACTGGTACAAAGAGAGTATCAATCTTTGTAAGCAACGAGGTACAAAACTTCGAATCGAACTACGCCCTTTTGGTGGACGAGACCCCTAAATGCGCGGTGACGACAACTCTTGAGCACTGCGCTTCTCCGAACTCTAATCCCATCACATATAAGAGAAAGCATCGTATCGTGATCATGTCTGGAACCAGAGTGAATTGTTCTCAAGCTATACTGCAACAACATGGAAAATATACAACGTGAGCTTGAATGATGACGGCGGGGAGGTTAAATTCGAATTCGATCCCGGTGGTAAGTTTGACGTGTCTGATTCTCATTTGACTATCCCGCCTTTTACGCTCCCTTTAGGGAAATATTATGTGTATCACAAAGTGCGCATGTTGTTTCCTGTTTACGGACCAGAAGATAAATGGAGTACACGACTCCAAATAAAAAAAGCTCCATTGAGAGCTATATTAGATGGCGGGACTGTAATTAATGCACGACGGAGTAAAAGCTTCACACTGGATGCATCCAAGTCGTACGATCCAAACCTACCTATGAATGAGCAGACACCTATAAAGTTACCTGGTACTGTTATTTATACCAAAGTCATACTAAAAGAAAAAAAAAAACAAAGTGAGTTTTGTAATATAAATGGGAATAAACCATTAAATGGCACCGATAGTAAACTAGTATTTCCAGCGAATGTCTTGGATCGCCAGTCAACCTATGAATTTAGATTACAAATATCCAAAAACAAAGGGGATCAAGTTGAGAATCAAGGAGCAACAAGCCAATTTGTTACTGTCGTTCATGACAGAACACCCCTCATTAGATTGAAATGTTGGAGCAACTGCGATGAAGTTTGGTCCAACCCAAGTGAAGTAACGAGTTTGGAGGCTGTTTGCATCTCATGTAACAATACGTTGGAGCTCGAAGATCTGAGCTGGGATGTCGACAAAGGTGTCGGGGTGAGATCAACGGAGTTTGGATTTGAGAACCCTCTTTTGATGATCTATGAAAAAGCTCTTGTCAACGGAAACAGCTACACTATGGTTTTTAAATCTGTTTCAGAAACAGAAACATCTGCCAAAGGCTCACTTCACGAAGAATATTTTGGTACAGCCGAGTACGTCTTGCATACAAACGAGGCGCCATCTCGAGGCTATTGCTACCCAACGCCCAAACGGGGCTACGCCATGCTGACCAGTTTCGATGTGCATTGCAAAGATTTTCAAGACCGAGATAAGCCTCTCAGCTACGAAGTAGCGCAATTTACGGAAATCGATGCCGAAGGAGGAATCCTAGTGGGATATGAAATGGGACCTGATATAAACGACCTTACTTTATTACCAGGAACAGCCAAAAAACGACTTTGTCACGACTTTACGTATATTTGTTAGTGATGGTCTGGGCTTGAGCACACAATATGAATATAATGTAACCGTATATCCTGTATTTTATTACGTTAAAGACGTCTCAGAAATGATTTACCACTTCAAATCTATGGTTTATGGAGATGACTCCCCACTTGGTTTACTGTCTATTGCGAAAAACACAAGAAATGTTGTTTCTTTGGCAATGTCCACAGCCTCCTCTTTATATGAGTTTAGCTATGGCGAGAATGCAAAAGAATTAAATCAGGCACAACTTAAAAATGACATAATTAAGATGAGATACATGTTAGTTGATTACCTATATAAAGAACCAATAATGACGGTTTCAGGGTGTAAACATTTTGCTACGTCTCTAGACATTATTTTAAGGGGCTCTATGGTGCAATTAGACTCAACGTGCAATAGACTAGGAAGTGAAATGCTAGGCAGGATAATTGAATTTTTGAAAAAATATAAAGAAGATAACATACAAATTCATAGGATTGATATGAGTGATTTGGGTATTGCTATGCTTTCTCTTACATCTGTACTCTTTTTGATACCATCAGACCTTCCAAATATTACTGTTTCTAGAAGGTCAATATCAAAAAATGAACCTGAAGAGTTTTTCGAGACATTGGAAGTTAGGCACTTGTTAATAGAGAGAGAATATTCCAGTTTAATGAATAAAGTACTCCGTGACATTGATATATTTGCCAATATTTTATTAGACATGAAAGCTTTCGAGGAGCACTCATCCCTGATCAATGGTTCCGGAGTGACACTAATTGTTAAAAAAGGAAGTCGTGAAAACTTTCGAAAAGAAAATATAAATATGGATGAAATTGTAGTGTTGACACCAGTTTTTAACAAATCTGATCCTCACGAGAGTCTTCAACTTCGGTTCTACGTCCTGGTAGTCAACCACAACCCATATTGGTGGCATGCTTCAGCAAGAGACGTAAACTTCCCTGTACTATTCAGTAATATGAGACTCGAAGATGGTGGCGTTATGAATGTCCCCATGGAAGTTGATTTTCGAATACTAAATGAGCCTAAGCCTAATAAAATACAGGGTAGTTTAAATGTACAGCCTCACTGGGAGATAAAGGAAAGGAGATATTCAAGTCCACAGAGCAAAACTGCCGAAAGGTGGTAAATTGATGATACACTTTACTCCTTCGAGAGAAATATAAAACTTCAGGTGGTAGTTAAAACCAACTTCCGTCCAGAACTTTACGACTTCCATAAAGATGCGATTGTAATCCCTCACCATGCACCAGGTATGTCAAGTGAAGAAATGTACTCGCTGCACGTTAGTGATGCAGCTATTGAGGATGATACAATTTACTACATAGCAATTCTAATACATGCGGATACAATTAAATATCTTTTGGGTCCTGTTGGAGAACCACACCTCCCTCGCATATTCATGTATAAAGATGAATTTAATACCAATTTTGAGCAAGTTCCTCAAGTAGCAGAGCTGAAAGAAACACAACCCAACAAAACCCTCCCATACGAACTATCTGCATATAGCGTACGCTGCCTAACCTTGGAAACTCAACGTGGGAAGTGGGGGACCAAGAGCTGTGAGGTGTCTGCTTCTTCAACGCCTACAACTGTGTCGTGTAGGTGCTCTGACCTCTCCGCACCCCTCACACTCTCCTACATGCGTGCTCCTGTTGATAGGAGCAACGTGGAGGACCTGTGGTTTTATATCACATTCCTAGACAACCAACTCATTCTGTTCTTAATCATCCTGTTGACAACTTTGTTTCTCGGTCTTCTCGTGTGGGGGAGACACAAAGATGTTGAAGATCGTGAGAGAAGAAACGTTATGTTTCTAGCAGACAACAATCCTTTGCATGGTATTTCTACATACTCATTGTCCGCACAGGCAGACGGCCAAGAGCTGGCACCTCATCAAATGTAGCAGTGCTGCTGGAAGGAGAAGAGGGATCGAGCCAAACTCATGTTCTCACAGATGGACTCCACCGTATGCTTCAAACAGCATCTCAAGACTGGTTTGTTCTCAAGACAGCTACACGCTTGGGAGACATTCGATGGCTACACCTGTGGCACGATCATTCAGGCTCGAGTCCTGACTGGTACTGCGATAGGATCATCGTCCATGACATACAGAACAATCAGGTGTGGTTTTTCCTAGTCAGACGATGGCTCTCCCCTCTGCATGGAGACAGCAGCATGTCTTATTCTGTTTTTAAAACGGTTGAATCTGGGGTTTTTGCACACCGCTTCAGGTTTAATGACATATTTTTGGAGCAGTTTGACAATGGTCATTTTGGTTGGCTAAGCATCTTTCATAAACATCCTTATAGCAATTTCACTCGTTGCCAGAGAATATGTACATCATTTACACATGTAACCATCCTTCTTATGATTGTAACAAAGATGCACGAGGTTCCAGTTCACGATGAGCCCGTTTTGCAGATTGATCAACATGGGGGCTATGGCTTTCACTGGCCTGACTTTGTTCGTGGAATAATTGTGGCATTGATTGCTTACCCTATTTATTGTATCCTCACTACATTTTTCATGTGTACCAACCCCATCTCTAAATGGTCATCTTCTCCGAAAACTATCAAGGATCAATTTCTATACCATTGAAAATTGATAGTTCTATGGTGCGTAAAATAAGTCAATCAAAAATAAAACAAAATCCTACAAGACCAGCCATTTGATGTCCCGGCCAACTTTGACAACTATTTCTGAATCAGAGGAACAACCATTTATGACTCGTTTGACTGGATTTTTCTTCAAATCACCTAATAAAACTATAGAAAGGAGAAATTTGTTCAAACAAAACACTAAACATGCAGAATTTGATGTTTCATCTTCTTTAGTTGAGATGAAACATCCAAGAATAGAGTGGGCTCTCATTATGGGTCAAATACTTCAGAAAATCCTGAAATCGAAATAAACCTTTCGGGGGATAACAAGCCAATGTTCGGAACAAAATGTGTCGAAAGAAAATATTGTTTCCCCTACTGGTTTCTGTATATAGCTTGGTTTTGTTGGTGGCTATTTTTGTGCCTTGTATTTTTCTTGTAATATTGTTTGGTGTTTCTTACAGCTGGCCTATGAGTTTGCGTTTCCTTTATGTTTTATTGGTCAGTCTGCTATTTAATTTGGCGATATTAGATACGCTTAAAATGTTACTTATAGTGGGTTATTGTTTATTAAGGAGGCAAAAAGAGTTTTTGATAGAAGACCGAAGTGAAATAGCTAGATTCTTAAATAATAAATTTAAACCTGACAAAAGTTCATATCCTCATATTTTACAAGAGCTGTTTTCTCTCCGAAGGGAGCCAATGTACAAACCCTTACCGAAGGAAAGGGTGAACTTGCTATACAGAAATGCCAAATTTGCATCAACAATACAGATTGGTTATATCTGACTTAGGCCTATTTTTGCTATTGGCCGTTATACTGCTTTGCATTATAAACGGAATAGGAGATTCGCGTGCTTTCTACAACTCCATAAATATCAAAAGACAACTGGTCGGAAAGCCTGATTATGGAATAATAACGTTGGAAGAGGTAGCGTCTTACGAAGATTTTGTACATTACTTGAAGCTAGTGGCCTTACCTGCTATACACAACACCCAGTGGTATAATAATGATACAACATCGATAACAGGTCAGCTGCAAGAATGGTGAACACCTTGATTGGTGTCCCAAGACTACGGCAAATTCGTGCTGACCCAAGCGATTGCATAGCTATGGAATATAAAGGTGAAATTCTGGGAATAAACTGTTTCAGAAACTGACTTTCATTAAAGGAGATACCAAAAACTATGGGGCCTCATGGGGTCCATACGTACCAAGCGTAGAAAATCAGACCTTTTAGCGCTGGAAAAGCTGGAAGTATAAATCCCTTTGGGAGCTTGACTTGTGGTTGAGCAATGGCTACGTGTCCTCCTATTACGGGGGTGGATATGTGGCGGAACTTGGACGGGACTTGGACTCCTCAAAAGTAGCCCTTGATTACCTCGTGTACAATAGATGGTTCGACAATATGACAGTGGCGGTTTACTTTGAATTTACTGTTTATAACCCTAACAGGAACCTGGTAAGTCTCGTGTCGATTCTCGCCGAACGAGGGGTACGGGGGGTTTCATTACAAATAATGTGGTGTACATGGTCAAAGTTCGACCTTTAGACAGCACTGTGGAAATATTCATCATGGTGGTGTTCATCGTTCTCGCGTTTGTTTCTTGCCATCTTTATCAGAAGAGAAGTAAGGAAACTGGCGTTGCTTCGTACAAAGAGATATTTTAACGATGTCTGGAACATTCTTATGATCTCATTCGCCACTATGGGGGTTACAATCTGTATTTTATATTGTTTGCGAGTAATGCATGTTCGTTCCAATGTGCTTAAGATTGCTAGGGCCGACGTGGAGAGTTTCGTAAGCTTTTACTCTTTCATTTACTATGACACCATCATCCTAACTCTAGCCGCGATATGATGTTTTTTTGCTTTCTCAAACTTTGGCACTTTCTCTCCGTGGGGTCTCACTTTCGACAGCGTCAACCACGCTTCGACTTGTTTCATCCACCTTTGTTGGCTTTTCCGTCATGTTTGGCGTTGCTCTCACTTCCTTCGCGGTTTTGGGATATCTCTGCTTCGTTTCTTATTCTTATCAATTCAGAAATATATCGAGTTCTTTCGCCTCCACTTTGGGCCTTTCCGTGCGAATTTTCAAATACAAAATATCGTAAGGTATCCGTTTCTTGCGTGTGGACTGGCTGGGAAGAATTTTCTTTGTCGTGCCTTTTTTATGCTAGTTCTAATATTTCGTTGGGTATTCGCTGTAATTATTATGAGGAAATATAGCAAGGCTATGACGTCAGACTCTAGAGGGCGCTATGAAACTGTGGGGTCGAGTTCCAGTCAACGGCTCCAACGTGGTAGCAAGTAGAAAATGTCAATATAATAGAACAGCAGCATCGTCTTTGAATGTTTCAGACCTCAGAGAGAAGGCCATGAGGCACATCGTTGAGTGTGTCCTTTCAGGACGTGACAAATCATTCCTTTTCAAGGAGTCCAGGAGCATCGCTATGGCCTGTACAGTTGTAACCGTGATGGAAACACACTTGCAAAATACTTCAGGACGGGTATCAAGAAGTTCAACTTATCATCATCGCTGCTTGACTCGTACAGGATGGGAAAAAAGTGTACCACTTAGCAAGAAACGCGCTTCTTCTTGCACAACTAGAAAACAAAGTGGTACTTGTCTTAAAGAATATAAACGCTCTTAGAAAATAGTAAATGTATTGGATAATTTTTTTTATTTTGTTTGTATAATTATCATGTATAGTTTGTATAATATTCCTAAATATCTGTAATAATAAATATGACGTTGAAAATAAAATACAACGTAGGGTAGAATGCTACGGTTTGTTTATTGTACAGTCTTTTAGTGTAGCTATCTATCTATTTAATTAATTACCTTTCTCACTATTTAATTGCCACTATTTCCTCTTCTCCAATGAAAGGTATTTCTCTCCCCCTGGTTAGTCAGTGTATTTTTGCAGATTGGACATCACTGACTTTCCTGGAAGTAACATGGGTGGTGTTAAAAGGGTATTAACTTAGGTTGGTTGTAAGTTTTATGTGTGTCAAGGCCGTAAACGAGGGGTGAGTGGGGGTTTGGGGGTTCAAAATCCTCCTTGAAAGTTGACAGTTAAAATTAGTACTGCCTTATTTATGGTTTAAACAAAACAATAAAATATGCGTATGTAGATATTCTAATGTTTAAGTATATTTCTAAAAGTTGTAGGTGTTTTTGTTCATTATTGGGCAACAAAGCTGAGAAGACTGTGACGAAATATTAACAAAAGAAAAAGGAAGTATTGATGAATGTGGGGAGAACTGTGGAAGAGGGCAAAAATTAGAAAACAAAACATTCAAAGTGAAACTATTAGAATGGTAGTTGCGAGAACAAGTCACCGGGAAATAAACAATAATGAGGGGGGTGATACAATAAGGGGGATGGGGACACAACTATCAACCCCCCTAAACTGTCTGCAGTTAAGAATCAAATAGCCAAAGCTATTATATTTGATTTTAGTGAGGATTTACTCGCATCTAGACATCGTATTAATAGAAGTGAAAAATGACACCTGGACACGGAAATCGAACCCGGGACCTTTAGCTTAGTACGCCGATGCTCTAGCCACTGAGCTATCCAGGAAATGTTCCCTGCCCAGAGTCGTTATTCACTCATATTTTAAGGCAGAGTCTAGCGCTATGCACACGCACAAAGAAAATGTAAAAAATACATTAAATCAAAGCAAAGGATTGATGAGGTATCCGATAGTGTTGTCATCAACTTGGAGAACGATTCGTCAGCCGACAGCTCCAGCAAAAACAGCGATGATGCGATAATATGAGTGGTGGGGAAGCTTTTGAAGATATATAGGGTAAGTAGAACATGTTTGTGTCGGGATAGTATCCCTCTCTCTCTCTTACCTTCAACCCTGACCTGCGCGATCGAGTTCCTTGTAAAACCTCTACAGGAGCACTAGTGATCGCGTGGATTGAGGCAATCAAGGGGTGGGAAGGGGGTGTCCAGGTCTCAAAATTAAATTTATCACTGGATTTTCTCATCCCTTTTACACGCTAACGCGGTTTATGTTATCAGTTTACCTTACTCATAACTACATCATAGATTAATCCGTTATATTATACTACTATAAAGCCACATGGCTGACTCACTCACTGACATTAATGTTTACCCACTCCAGATGAGATAGAAACTTGAAATTTGACAAAATTATAGCTTCTAGCCTGTAGCCAACGGGAAAGTTCTAAAAAAAAAATTAATTTTTATCCCCCGAAACAATTTCAAAATGGTGGAGCAACTTTAAAGTCGGTGCGGACCTTTCTTTGGAGGTCTCTTGTGGCTAAATGGTAGGACGTATCAAAAAACGGATTGCACCAACAACTATGGATTTGGCGAGATCCACAAGTTTGGTCCTATTACTTTTTGTCGTATATCCATCGGTTATACCTTAGATAGAGCTAGAATTTTTGATTTTAGGTAAATTTTGCACATTTTCCACATATTTTTAAATTTTATGTCAAACTTATGGGGTAGCTAGAATCATTAAATTTGGCAGGTATATTGGCACATCCAATTTCCATAAGTGTGCCAAATTTTATGATTCTAGCTACCATATAAGTATGGCGAAACTAAAATAATCTGTGAAAAATACAATACAATACCGGTAACTTTAAGTTGTTACGTTCAAAACAACGCTGGAATTACTTTAGTTTACATCCACTAGCTCAGTGGGGGTTTGGGAGCGGAGCCCCAACGAGCAAAGCGAGTACTTATATTTATATATATATATATATATATGCATATATATATTTACATATAAATATATGTTTAAAAGTATGGACATAAAAAACTTCTAGAAGAAACCTATAAATACCACAATTACTTTGTTTTCAAACCACACCCCAAATCACTTTGTCCCAGAGGTATGCGAGACTACGTCACTGCTAAAGGCGTGCACCCCCAGATAAAGTGTCCACGAGGTGCATCTGCCAGCTCTAGAACTAGAGGTCTTGTTTCTACCAGCAAAAACATAAGGCACCGCGAAATACTGGCCTTGATAAAGTGCCAGCTCAAAACTACAGTTTCTACAACAAAACATCCATTTCCTACAAATGAATCAAATATTGCTTCAATAGAAATATTTAGTTTAATTTTCAACACGGATTAACCTCAAACAATCTGAAGATCTGTCAAGGTCATCACAGAGTGCTACCAGGACTTGTTTTTTAATGTTCATTTCAAAGTTTCTGGTAAAAAAAAAATTGTTTCTACTCAACTGCAAAACAATCACGTTCCATTTCCTCTCACCTTAACTTGGGTTTAAAGCTCTAAGTGCTTTTTATTGTACATCGAATACCAAAACATAATAAAGAAACATTTATTTAAATATAATATAATTACAATAAGATGTACAAATAAAAAATAAGCCAAGTTTTTACTATACTTATTCAAACAATGAGAAAATAATTTAAAACTTATAGCTTATGATGTCTTCATAGTAAGATATTGAAGAACTAATTTAAATCAAAGTTTTGGATGAAAATATATTTAGAGTAAAAATATTAATAGTTAATTTATGTAGTTTAAAATTCAATGGTTTCATTAAAATGTGTCTAACGATTAGTAAATCTATGAATATGTTCTCTTGAGTATAAATCTGCGTATAGAGCTGGGATTGTTGCAATCAGGAGAAATGAAACCTCCTGTCGACAGACAAGCCTCTGCACACACTCGTCCTTGGAAGAAGTGGCCGAACATCTGTTGGCACTGCCCGCAGTTCCTGTAACAATTAACATAATATCATGTTATTATAGTAATAACACCAGCCAGACGCTTGTTACTGTAACAAGTGGCCGAACATCTGTTGGCACTGCCCACAGTTCCTGTAACAATTAACATAATATCATGTTATTATAGTAATAACACCAGCCAGACGCTTGTTACTGTAACAAGTGGCCGAACATCTGTTGGCACTGCCCACAGTTCATGTAACAATTAACATAATATCATGTTATTATAGTAATAACACCAGCCAGACGCTTGTTACTGTAACAAGTGGCCGAACATCTGTTGGCACTGCCCGCAGTTCCTGCAACAATTAACATAATATCATGTTATTATAGTAATAACACCAGCCAGACGCTTGTTACTGTAACAAGTGGCCGAACATCTGTTGGCACTGCCCGCAGTTCCTGCAACAATTAACATAATATCATGTTATTTTAGTAATAACACCAGCCAGACGCTTGTTACTGTAACAAGTGGCCGAACATCTGTTGGCACTGCCCGCAGTTCCTGCAACAATTAACATAATATCATGTTATTTTAGTAATAACACCAGCCAGACGCTTGTTACTGTAACAAGTGGCCGAACATCTGTTGGCACTGCCCGCAGTTCCTGCAACAATTAACATAATATCATGTTATTTTAGTAATAACACCAGCCAGACGCTTGTTACTGTAACAAGTGGCCGAACATCTGTTGGCACTGCCCGCAGTTCCTGTAACAATTAACATAATATCATGTTATTTTAGTAATAACACCAGCCAGACGCTTGTTACTGTAACAAGTGGCCGAACATCTGTTAGCAACGTCCGGGGTCGTTGTCGTGGTTTTTGAAAGTTAGGCTGGGTTAGGTTTATTCGTCTAAGACCTATTTTCCTCCCCTCTATTGACCTCTTAGCATAGGTTATGATGTTGTAATGAAAAATTTGACTTTCCTGCTGACACTTACTGCCACTCTCATAGAAACATGAGCCCTCTCAAACGTTTCTACGTAATGAGAACATATTGAACTTAATGTTAAAATTAACTAAAAGAAATGGAAATTAATAAAAATATATGTTAATTCATAATAATTGAATGGTAAAATGTTTAACATTACAAAAATTACTCCACGCTATATTTGTCAGCCATAAATATTATTATGACTTATGGCAGGATAATAAATGGAAGATATTAATAGATGTTTTGCACAACTAGTAATTCGACAGGTTTTTCAAGTATTAGCAATGAACCTCTTCTTGCACTTATCCAAGGTCAGGAGATTATATAGGTTAGGTGGAAAGTGGTACCCGCCATCCCGAGTGGCAAGCTTTGTACGAGTGGAAAAATGAAGAAATCAAAAATGTTGGTAAACTCTTTTGGCAAGAAATCTTAATGTTAGCGGCAATTAGCAACAAGCCGCCTCCAACTCACATGACGTACATCCAACGTTCGAGTTCACCATAGAGGAGCAAACAACTAAATAGTTGAACACACATCTTTCCTCGCTGTTCTTGAATGGGCTGTGTTACCATCATGGCCGTCAAATGATACTTTGATTCGTGACTAAGATTAGCTTCCTGGTATATTTGAGGCTTTCCTTCCACTCAGTTGTTTAGCCAACACGAACATTTCAGCGACGACGAAAAGAAAGTGATTTTTATTTTTGGCCATTCAGTTTTAGTATGAGTTTTGTTTTAGAAATCTCCTCTAAATTTTCTAACTAGTATGTTAGAAACGCAATAGTGACAATCTACTTATTTAGTCGGAATCAAATGAAAATTTTGTCGGGCGTACCAGATTGGTAGAAATATGCTTTTAGAAATTAAAAACATTTTATTTTGATTAATAATGGTCGCATTTTACAATATTATTAGTGTTGTTTTATAGGTTTTTTAGTATCTAGTAGAATCTTCATCTGCTAATCTGATGACTTTATGAGAATAGATTCAAGTAATGTTTCTAGCTGTCAGATGAGCCTCTTCCTCTGCAAATATTGCACTGTAACAATGTTTGTGTTGAGTACTCACGTGATGCAGATAGCCACAGCAGGGGCCGAACTTATCTCTGACCAGCACAACAATGTCATCACGGCCAGACTCGAGTATTGAACCTGTTGAACAATAATAACACTTTGCAGTTGATTACAAGATATAAACACTTTCTGGACTAATTCAACCATCTCTATATTGGAGTCAACATTAACTGACCAAATATCAACACTTTCTGAAGGGTCTAAACAATCTCTAGCAAGGAATCTTTCATTTATACAGAGGTCGTGGTCTCATAAAATCTCGCCAGAAGATGTCAACCACTGAAAACCCACTATTACACTTTTTAGCAACAAGCCAACGGCAACACTTAAATCTTTGTCAACACTTGCTGACAAAAGATAAATATGTTCCAGTAATAAGTAAATATCTGTTTCGTAGCAGCAAGTGAATATTTATCAACACCTGCCGTCCCAACGGTAGAGTTATCCACTAAAGAAGGAAACCAAAATTTGTAAACACTTGCAGGGAAATATAAAACGTTTTCTCGTCAAAAACTTTAAAACGTGCCGAAAACGTGTTACAAATGTTTGTAAACACGTCAATATCCACTCGTCTACTTGCAACACGTGATAAAAACAAACATAGCCTGCACTTAGGACTCGACACTTGATGACAGACCAATCAATTGCCCGTAAAACGCTGGCAGGTGTCAACATGTCAGCCTTTGTCGGCAGACCATCAATACTGGCTGCTGAGACGTTTACATTTATAGGCTGCTCTTGTAAACTTTCTGGTAAACTTTTCGTCATAGCCTGCAGGCTTCAAGCCAATAATTATTTGTATCAAAGACAAAGCCGTAGTCGGGGGGGAGCTTTGGGGGTTCAACCCCCCCCCCCCCGAAATTTAATGAACAAAATATGTATGGCTGTATTTATGATTTAAACAATATCAAAATTAAGGAACAAGTACAAATTAGGAAGCTGTGCTATCGTAAAAAAGCACTTCAGAGAGCTTCTATAGGTGTTTAATATTTAGAATATTTCCTAACCTTTGGCAGTTATGGAGTTATGTTGCCATAGAAAACACTTTAGATAGCTTCTAGAATTGTTTAATATTTAGAATGTTTTCAAGACGGCGGCAATTGGGGGATGTGCCCACCAACCCCCCCCCCCCCTCTCTCTGAAATTATTTGCTGGCTAAGGCCTTAATCAAAGAAGCACTAAGACCACCCCCCCCTCTTTTTTGAAAACAAATGAGCACTTCTCCCCAACAAATCAATATAAGTCAGAAATATATCCACAATAATTTTACCAATACAATTTTTAACTTAAAAAGATGTAAGTTTTTCTTAAAATAATCAGAATATATATATACCAATAAACTAAGCTTATTTGAAAAGATAATTATTTAATCAATAGATTAACGTAAAACATCATATTTTAACTTAAATAAAAAAATGTCTAACTCAATTTTTTTCTAGACAAAAGATTCCCGTGTCTACAGACAAAGTGACTACTACCAACTACTGTAACAGCTACTACTACAACTCACCATGACTAGTAGTCTAGCTCTGGTGTCTACAGACAAAGTGACTACTACCAACTACTGTAACAGCTACTACTACAACTCACCATGATAGTAGTCTAGCTCTGTGTCTACAGACAAAGTGCTACTACCAACTACTGTAACAGCTACTACTACAACTCACATGACTAGTAGTCTAGCTCTGTGTCTACAGACAAAGTGACTACTACCAATACTGTAACAGCTACTACTACAACTCACATGATAGTAGTTCTAGTCTGGTGTCTACAGACAAAGTGACTACTACCTACCACCACTACTCTTGTTTTATACCACCCAAAGTTTTGTGGGAATGTGGAACTCGTCAACAAAAGAAAGCTATTGTATATTATAAATGGCTTCCTTCTTCAATTTACGTCTCGTGATAAAACTGATAGAAATATTGATACATTTATTTGTGTTTACATATCATTTCTTCAATTACAAATGGATGATACTCAACTATTTTTTATTTCTTAGTATCACACAGAAGAATATTGAATAGAACATAATTGTATGATTAAATTAGTCTACGTGGCCTACTTTCAATCAAGTCAAATCGGTGGCATCATTTTTTGAGATCATATCTTCTTTATTCGAACAAAGGGAGGAAAATTGTTCAAGTCTAATTCCACAGTAAATCAAATAACGTGCGAATGTGTGTGTTTCGTTTCTAATATCAGGGAAACATCAATAGATCTTATTCAAATATTAATATGTTTTAAGGAGTAGGATTTAGATTTTAAACGATGTACTCACTCCCCCTTCGAATTGTATGTATTTACAAAGGTACGCATTATTTAGTTTTTTATAATGAGTTTTCCTACATAACCATATAAACACGTCGAATATTCTACGCGCATAAACGGACACCAGCTAACACTCACATTCATGACCGGCCTGTATATGACCGTAATGGCTTCGCCAAATGAAATGAGGTCGACACGGATTGAATGTTTATTTTTTCAATCTATAGTTTGTAGTGATCCTAGTGCGAGAGTGGCCGTCAACCTATTATGGTAAATTCCCAATATTAACTTATTTGTTCGTGATGTAATCTAATTACTATTGATTATCACGCCTATGAAGAACTCGGTGGCTACTTACAGTGTAAATTGGCTCCATATCTTTTGGCGCTCTTTGAATAAATGGGAACGCGCAAAACTAAAATGTCATCTTTGTTTGATAGCTTTGAACCAAGAGTAGTTGAACTTGGTACTGAAAATATTACTCATGTCATCGATGGAGGATTTCTTTTGCATCGTGTTGTATGGCACCAGGTTGATACTTTTGTTCATATTTTTGCAACATATATTAATTATGTACAGATACATTTTGTTTTAAATGTAATGTTGTATTTGATGGATATAACAACAGCAAGCTATGGAACAACTACGTCGATCCTCCAAACTTCCTGTATCAACCGAGGCTCTCTTCGATGAAACTATGAATGTTACGATGAGTCAAGAAAAAATTCCTTTCCAGCACACAAAACAAAATCATATTAATTTCGATGCTGTCAGAAAAGTTGGAAGCTGTTAATTTCACTGTTAAACAAACTCAAGACGATGCTGACGTTTTTATTACTGAAACAGCGCTCGAACAGTGTGTAGAAATACAACAGTTGTTGTTGGAGAAGATGTAGATCGCTTAGTGATTCTAATAGCTCGCACGCCTGCAGATAGAGAAGTTTTCTTTCTGAAACCAGGTAAAGGGAAGGTTGAGAGGAAAATATTCTTCACCAAGTTTCGGCCAATATGAAAAGAGTAAAGATCATATTTTATTGTTACACGCAATGAGTGGATGTGATACAACATTTGCCGTTTTTAACAATGGTAAAGGGAAATCTTTGAATATATTATAAGAAAATCGTGAGGATTTACAAGTTTTTGGCGGAAGTTTTTAAGCAAGAAGATTGTTCTAAGGAATTAATCTTTTTCTAATGGACTACGCTTCCTCTTAGCAATATATGGTGCTCCAGTTAAGGAGGTTTCCATTGCTAAGACAACAAGAAATAAAAGCCCGTAAAGTTAGCTTTACTCCCACCGACAGCTAGTGCAGCTCAGCAACACCTATAGCAGTAACAAACAAGGTTAGTCAATGAGTTGAATCCTGAAGACTGGGATGGCTAGTGAAATGTAATTTTTTGGAGCCAAAAGAACTTCTGCTGCCAGATTTCCTTTTAAATCTAATTTTCTGAAACTGTTCAAAACCTTGTCGACTAATGTGTGGCTTTAAAAACAAATAGGTTGATACTGTTCAGCAATTGGTGGTAATTGTCATGGTTAATCCTGAATCAATGCTACACTAGATGAAGACTCTTTAGATGGACCGGAAAGAGAAATCAGTGACGATGAAATAAATCCCATGAATTTTTACCAGACAGTTTGTATTCTCAACCTCAGGAACAGGTTGAAACAGATGTACAGAACAAAGAAGAAGAAACAAGAACAAGAAGATTAGGAAGACGAAGAATAGTTAATAGAATGTGATGAAATCGTGGATTAGGCCAACAGAGGATACCACGTAAGTAAAAAATGTGCCTTGTACTCTACCATCGAAGGTGGTGTGGAAAAGAGTACTTAATTAGTATAGGTATACAGGTTTTAACTTAATGAACCGTAATACCTGAAACGGTTGCATATACTAAAAAGAAGACGTATAGAACATTTTTTGTAGGAAATTTTCTAATCTACATATTTGAATAGAAACATTTTAATCATAGGACCGATAGATAAAAGGTGATATTGACTTAAAACTTATTTTTGGACACTTATTATGGGCTTTAAAAATTTTCCGTACAAATGAATTAATGGGAACTTTTGATATATTATTTATAATTATTAAATGAAAATACATAACAAAATTCAGCTAGCTTAGAATTAATCCGTAAGGAAACCATTAAAGTCACTGGACTACTAAGCTAGTTGTTTGATTCCCGTTGGGGGCGTTGTATTTGAAACGTCCGCTTTTCCTATCAGATAGAAGAAGTGCGAATACAAGAACACATTATATACAAACAAGGAAGGGAAGGAACAAGCATTAGAGAGAGATGTACAAGTTTAACACATCAGTTTATTTAAACTCAAACAAGACCAAAGAATTACAAATGGTTAGACGAGATATTATCCAAAACATTCAATTGTTTATTAAGGGAATTCAATCGTAATTTAGACATTGTTATCCCAACAGGGAACGTTAGGAGTGAAGCACCTGGTTTGACCTGTAAACCAAGACAAAGTATGGTGTGTCTATAATATAAAAAGGTGTAACTCGTTAAAGTAGAACAAACACACATTCTACTACGAAGCTGCGTCTGCCTCAACACAACGCAATTTAAATTGGAAGCAATTATTGATTTAAGGTTAAGTAACAATACATAACACCACTCCAGCTTTGCGGCTACTAGAACATGAACATCTAAAAGAATAATAGTTAATAAGACCTAATTCTAGAAAGTCCTAGTTAAAAGAGTTACAACGTTGGTAGTTAAATGCGCTAGCTAGCATGAGTTAACTCCATATTGAGTTACAAGATACAAAGATTGAGCTCCTAGAAGAGAAACTATAAGTTTACAAATAGATAATGGCGAGCTATCAGGAATCTAGGCTGTAAAGATACTATGGCTGGTCTATTCCTCATTAGTTCTGCCTTGTCATTCAATAAATATCAACACAAGTCTGAACACAGACTACCTATAACACCAGCAAACAGTTAAATATTAACTAATTAGAGCGGCGCCTGAAGGAAACCAGACAAAATAACAATACCCCGGGGCCACTACTCTAAACTAGTAGCATACCCACAGGTTGAGCACCGTAGGAAGTTACACCAATAGAAAGATTAGAGACGGGTATCAATCAAAGACCCAACTAGGTCATGGAACAAAGCTATAGATAACCGAATTCCACCAATATTGGATATAAAGATTTAAACTAGCTCGAACATGGACATACAGTATAAGGCGTCTGGTTATTGCCCAGGTCTTTAAGACTATGTCTTATGGACATAGAAAAATAAATCAGAAACTTTGACATTCAAAACCACATCTCATGGACATAGAAAAACAGAGTATAAACCCTGACATTCAAAACTACGTCTTATGGACATGGAAAAAACAGTCAGAATCGCTGACACTCAAAACTGTCTTATGGACATAGAAAAACAAGTCAGAACTCTGACATACAAAACTATGTCTTTATGGACATAGTTCAACAGATCAAAACTCTGACATACAAACTATGACTTATGGACATAAAAAAAATCACGAAGATCTTATCAAAAGATTACTAGACTATATTCTATAGTCACAGGCTTAACTTCATCTGTGGCGAGTAGGTGAGACCGACACCTCAAACATCGTGACTACCACTTGAAGAGTCCACTGGTCCTTGGTTCACTTCCAGGAGTTCCTTCGACGAATCGTTACAATAGAATACAAAATGTGAAGCGAGGGATGGCTGTTTTATACAAAATGTACTGACGTATTAGGAAAGGGACATCCACAAGGGAAGGGGGGGGGGCGAGTTTTTAGAATCGAGTAGGCCCACTAGCGCTAAGAGACAGCCGCTGAGGGCAACACAGGGAAGCAACTTGTCATTACATCAAAGTCGGACCAGCATGTAAGTTCTGTTGAACTTCCAGGAAATGTTTGAACAGTCAGCTGGGGCACTTTTCTCTAGTTTGGGAGTTTCCAGCAACACGATTTCACCGTGAGCTTATATCTGCCATACATTATTAGAATTATTAGTTCTTGCATTTATAGTGATAATCATATATTATTTATATAAGGTATTTTGAGTGTAAGTGCTAACGGGAAACTAGCATATTACATATTTGTCAAATTTTGATTAATTTTCAGCCTCGAGATCTGTCCTAGGATTACGCTAGTTTGTGAGTCGTCTGCTTATATAGTCAATCTCCAGTGTAGGTATTCAGAAAGGGCACGATAAATCTTCAAAAATAATTTTAAAAAAGTTTCCAAGTCATGTGCTAATATAGCAAATTTTCAGCATGTTTAGAAAGTGCGTGAATAACTTTCAATTGATTTTAAATCTAGACAATCATTATACAATTAGTCACAGATTTGTTTTTAAAACCACATAGCACATAAGCAATAGGCATATGATAATTATGTTTTCACTAAGTGCAGATTTAAAACTATTTCAGTTTACTAGAAAAATAATACTATTTTTTAAGTATTGTATATTAGAAATAGGAACAAAGCTTATTCACTGTTACTTGTTTATTAAAACACTTTGTGAGCCCAAAACTTCAGGTAGAGGTGGCAGCCGGTCTTTGCTTTGGTTGTCGTTCAGGTTATAGAAAAACCAATCGACCAAGAGAGTAACACACGCCAAGGTGGGTAAAGTAATAGAGTGGTGGGGGTATTACCTCTCCTCCAACAGTTGCTCAGTTCGAGAAAGAAGATAAGACCTAAAAGTAAATGAATTGGTCTTCTATTCTGCCGCACCTTAAACCATAGTATAGGAAGCCTGGAGGTAGGAACAGAAACGCCACTACAGTGTTAAACCAAACACACTAGCGCTACCAAACGAATGGCCACGGAACTGCTTCAATCAATCGATTTAACTATGGATCAAGCACCATCTATCAATAGAAACTAATCTGCCATATTATATATAAAATCTCTTTTGAATGTCGATATTACGATATTAAATTAATGTGCACGTAGAAGAATATTGTGTGAAACTTGTAAACTTGTGTGTTTCATGTGTATTCTTTTGTTGGTAAATACTGATTTGGATTCTTTTAGATTGGGGAGGGCTATATCCCCTCATTATCCCCTGCGTTTCCCCCCGTAAATGGCATTTAGCTCCTTTGTCCAAAGCAAAATATACCTCCTTCATAGGATTAGCAATAAACAGATTACTTACTTCGACTGATTACATGGAGGTCACCAATGAAAACTCATTTTCAGTCACCATTTTTACACTGTTTCTAAGTTTAGGGCAATTTTTCATTACATGTCCTCTTAGCTAACAATGGAAATACCATTGAATATCTGACTCCATCCATAAAATTCAGCTGTATCCCGTTTCCAGTTTTTCCTTCCTCTAAAAGATAAAAGAAAATATATTATGGGGGTCTTCAGAAGACGAAACATTCTTCTTATATCTCTCATCTTAAGATGGTAGGGTGTTTTTAACATATTCATTTGTCACTACCGATCTGTCCCTAATAAACATAATGTCCTTGAAACAACCCTGTCAAAATCTTGATGCATAGAAACAAGTAATTGGTTAACAATTTCACCTTCATCCATCTTGCCTCCAGCAGTTGTGACTTCAGTGCATACAGCTTCAAATTCTTGGAAAATTTACTGCAATGGTCTGTCGTGTCGATATTCCATTTTTCTCCCATTCTTTTGTGCATTAACAAGGGATTTCACGTCTTTCTTTTCATAAGTAGATCGCAGAGATTCCATGATGTCCTTCGCAGTATTTCCCCCCATAATCATTGTCAGGAGATTGTTTGCAATGCCTCGATTCACCCGCCACGATGTTACGTACTTTGACATCGTAATCCTTAAATTTTTGCAATGCATTCTTTTCTTCAGATGATTCGTCGATTAAAACATATAATACACCGTTCTTTTCTACAAGTAACCTCATTCTGAACTACCAGTTCGTGAAACCAGTTCCATCAAAAGGTTTAATGCAGTGCTGCGAACAACCAGACGCCTCCATGATGCCGTCTCACCTAACCCGTTGCAACGTCAAATATTAACTTTATACCAACTATTTAATCCTAACAGTTTTTACTCACAATCCACAGTTTATTCTGGGCCCATAACCTAATCAAGAACGCAAGGATCCATATATAAGACAAACTAAGGCATAATTATATTTAATACAGACACTACACCACAATGATCGCATGGCAATGAACTGTTGAGTAAGTTACTGTGTCACAAAAAGGCAGCGAATATGGTCACATGACCTATATAACAATGTTGCCTCATAAAAACAAAACAAAAACGAAACTTGAATAATCTTATTCATTGTACATATTATAGGCCTATATTTAAATCATAAATATCTTCCTTTTATTAAAACAAATATAGGAATTGTATAACAACAACAAATATCAAATTCTATAATAATAGACGCAAGTTTATGTTATTTCTTTATCACTTTCAAACACCTCACCAGTTCTTATAATAGAATAAATAAATGCTGTAATTGCTTGTTTAACTTTAATATGGTGTCACCATCTCTATTACAAACGGTTATTCAAAACTTAAAGATTCGACTCCTTTGCTGTGTTTCTATTAAATGATCGTTAACCGTAATCTACATATATTAAGGTTATAATATCTATAGTGGATACGCTATAAAATGTATACTTTTCTCAACTAGGTTGAGAATTAATATTTTTATAACAACCAAACAAAACTAAATAATAGGTAATTTTAATACCAAGTTAAATTAGTTGAATAAAACTAGCAAAAAAAGGATTATTTTATTTAAAAATAAGATTCTTGTATCTTAAGGCTGATTAAGCTTCTATTTTTCTATAAAATTTAGATGGATTCATATTACGATGAAATTGACATTATTAAAATTACAACTTTCGGGTATGTTAATACTATTTAGGTGAACTAGACTAATAAATAACTAAATCAAGAACAATAGCTGAAAAATGATAATTTTCAAGAGGTTTGAATCTTAAAGGGTAATTTCCTTTAGAAATTCAATGTTGGCAATGTTCGGATATTCAAGCGACCGCCATCTCTTAGATAAATGTCGTGTTTTCTAAAGTTTTTTCGTATTTACGGTGTATATATTTTAATTTGTAATTTGTGGAGTGCATGTAAGTAATATAAATAGTGTGTAATTTTTTATATTGAGTCAACCATGACATAACTTCTCAAATTATGATGGACTTGCATATCTGAAAGCGTCTTCTCCAGTAATAGCGCTCTCTATTTTCAGCTTTCATTTTTATTTGAGGCGTCTTTGCCTTAACATATTTTATGAATACTATTCCCTTTTAATGTTTTTAAATGTTTTGTTAAGAAAATACCAAGTCTTTAAGAAAAGATAAATTTAGTTTTCATTTTCTGAACTAATTAAGGTTGTAAACAAAATGATTTAATGTCTGCCTTGTTTTAGCGCGGGATCCATCACAAGGTTGTTTATTTTCATTTAATTAATAGCTTTAATGGCTAAACATTTTGAAATAATTTAATATTGTGCTTGTATACGAATTTACCCTTTTCGGATTAATAATTCGAGTATTCCTAGTATAATTTTATAAAACTTCAAAAAAATAAATATAGAAAGACTACCAGCAAAATACCAATAAACACAGGCCTACTGCATATTATATTTATCTTCTTACCTTTTATATTGTGTTTTGGAAATTCAAGCTTTCATTCACTACTTTTAGGAAATACATTGTCACACACTTTTTCATATGTTCAGCTCGTTTGTTCTTGTTTAGTAGATTATAGGCGTAGCCCCTATATTAATTTTTTTGGGGATGAATCTCAATAACCATAATTTCCATGTAATTTTTTTTTAAACTGTAAACTTCAAAATTTACAATACCATTACATTCACTAAAATGTGGGCAGTCCAATAATAGGTAAGCCTACTAAATTTAAGATTATTAAAAAAACTTTGCTATCATAACAATTCAAAAACCAAACACATACTTATAAGTAAGACCTAAACAAATGATGTTGAAATTTTTTTTTAAATAGCACAACCAAAACCTTACGTATATTATAGAGCCGATTAATACACAATATAATGGTCTGCAACTTGGGGCAATTCAAGAACGATGAGTGATTTTGTGGTGTATGCTGAGAGACTAAGGACTTTAATAAATAATACCAGGGCTGTGCGTGGAGCTGATTGAGAAACGAATCACTGAGCACTAGTTGAATTAGGTAAGAATTATGTCGGGAAGCAGCGCAGACGTATTAAAGCAAGTAGACTTAAGAGTGTAAAAGTGTGAGAATGCAATATATGAAAGATTGTTGGGCAAAATATTAAGAGCATGAATGGAATGTCGAAAGGAATAATCTAAAGATGTAGAAAGTTCTCGGACAGAATAAAAGAGGCCGTAGCTGAGTGGGAGAAAGACGTGTATGGTGGGGAACTTAGAAACAGATGCATGGTGGAATGAACAGGTGAAAGAAGAACCAAACAAACGAATGATTGGTGTGAAGAGCGAAACAGAACATCAGAAGTTGTGGGACATACTGGAGAAGCTTGGAAGTGGGTAAATGGAACAAAACCAAGAGTGCAAGGAAAGACACGTGGCATTCTGAATGAATATGGCGAGATTATCTGGGATGAAAACGTTATAAGAGCTCACTGGAATATTTTGAGAAAGGAGAATGGAGAAAACGTAGAGAAAGTAGCAGACAATTGGGAAATGTCAGGATGAGTGAAGAATTAATGGGGCTGAGGTGTTTAAAGCTATGAAAGTGTCAAAGAATGTCAAAGTTTGTGGACGGAGATGGGATCACAAGTGAAATGCTAAAGTGTGCCAAATTGTGTGTAGTTGTTCAATGTGTGTGTGGGATTTCCGTTCCTAATGACTGGAAGAATACTGTCATTGTTCCTTTTTACAAAGACAAAGGTAGAAAGGGTGAATGTAAGAATTATAGGACAACTAGTTTGTTGAGTATTCCAGGTAAGGTTTTTGGGAGGACTTTGATTGGAAGGGTGCATGAAAAAACTGCAAACAAAATATGGGGTGCGCAATGTGATTTATTGGCAAGTAGATGTTGCATGAACCAGATATTTGCATTGCAACAAGTGATTGAGAAATGTAACGCAGTAAGGAAGAAAGTTTATCGTGTATTTGTTGATCTGTAGGGCACTGTGGTGATCAAATCAACAATGTGAACTGCTCTTATATGCAGATGATGCCTTATTAATGGCTGACGTGAGAATGATAGTGACTTGCAGGATGCATTGCATTGTTTGAATGTGGCGACAGACAGGATGAATCTTTGTATAAATGTCTCCAAAACTTAGCTGATACATTTGTTTGATAAGGACGGATCAGGAAATGATTGTCAGCTCAGTATAAATGGAAAACTATTGGAACAAGTGAATGATTTTGTGTATCTGGGCAAATGTTCTGTAAAAATGGGAGGATGGATGGTGAAATCAACAGACGGGTGAATACATCTTGGAGAGTGGTCTAATTGGATGTATGGGACTATTGCAAAGAATGAGGTAGTATTGAAAAGGCAAAGATAGGCAGTATATAAAAGTGTGTTAACACCAACAATGTATGTGATGTGAAGTGTGGGTTTGTCAGGAGAAACAAAAGAGCAAGATGAATGCGGTTGAAATGATATCCAAGAAATATATGTGTAAAAACTCGTATGAACAGAATCGTAATGAATGGGTGCTGAAGGAATGACGTTGAAAGGGAATCCAATAGGTCAATGTGAAAGAAGCATTTTATGTTGATTCTTGCATGTTGAGAGGATTAGTGTGGGTTGAGTGATGAAGCTAATATATGGAGGTAGAGAGTGTGGATCAAAATAAGGTAAAGTTGAAGATATGTAATATGTGGCTAAAGAAAAACTTTAAGAATTTTATTCTTAAAATTCTTTAATATATATATAAAACAATTTGACCTTGGTAGTATAAGATGACATCATCGTAAGGGATCAAAAATTAAACCATGTGTTCATGTACTGTCTGTTTATGTCTGAACTTAAATTTTTGTGAGTTGTTAAATGTTGTAAATATTTACTAATTTCAAAATAAAAAACTTAACTATCCCTTGAGCGCGCATAAAGCGGTACCTATATTCAACAAATTAGTAGGTGTGCACGATACTTTATACCTTAGTAGTTTCTGCTGAACTATTGATAGGATACTTTTACGAATGAAATATTTGTTTTACATATTTTATTTTAACTAGAGTCAATTTAAATATAATCAAACTCATTGATAGATTATTACTATTGCGCACTGTGCACACTCAAGAGTTTAAAATATCACTCGAGAGGTTTCCTTAGGGCCTAATAATAAATAGTAATGGAAACCTTTAAACACTTTTTGTTAGTGATTTGCTATCATAAGTAAAATACAGTGCTTTATATGATAAGGTGCTTAGGCGACATCACCGATTTTACTCTATCCAAAGATTAATAGCTTGCACAATGAGCACACATTCTAAGACGTCAGTCTCTTTTAGTCTTGTTTCACAGTGACACGGAAGTTAATATTTGAACCCTAGCGGGTGTGTGCGTGTCCAAGTGTTTTTTTTTCTCATGGTTTCCCACTTTTTTGCTCAAATGTGGGCTACATATTTCCTCTTTTTCATCCTTATGTTTGTAAATATGTTGGTTGCCCGGACACGTGATAAGACACATTTTGTCAGAAACTGGTTTGAGCCCCCTTGAGGCCATTCACTGTCAAACCAACCAATGGTCTGAACCTTGACATAACAGAAATTGATAATTTATAATACAGTGGTAGTACCAGTAAAGTTGACAAAAACTGTAAAATTTCAGATTTTTGGGATCTTAGTTTTTGAGTTATTGACTTTAAAAAAAGCAAAAACAGCACAAATTTGATGTTTTGAAATTTTAAACATCTATAGATCAAAAACTATTTGACCTAGAGAGCTTAAATTGGTGTCATTTCTAGTATGTTTTTAATGAGTTTAATTTGTTATTAAGCATTACTATGGTAGAGATGACATTTTCCCACGAAATTTTGAATCGGAAAATTTTCCGCAGCGGCGGCTTGCGGTGGAGGGGTTAAATTATAGATGTGGCACCTAGAGCCTATTATACTTAAAATATATGGTGTTAAGAGAGTTATCATAAGGAGGCACAGGTTGGGGAAAGGGGGGGGGTTAGTTAGGAATCACAGAGAATAGGGGGGGGGGAGACAATTGTCGGGCCAGCCTTAAAATTTTTTCGTTAACTTATTGTCAGGGTAGCAAATTAACTGTCACAAAAAATAATAATTCTACAGGTTTGCTTTTTCTTTTCAGCAAATTAAAATGATGGAATTCTTCAGTTAGGTGCATCTGTGTTGCTTTTATCAGTATATGGAAATAGCTACTGATACATTGACCATGGAATTAAGTCCACCTCTTTCATCTGTGACAAATTCATTGGATATTCCAATTGAACCTTCTCCATCGACAGCGGTGTTTATAACAGTTCTCAACAAGTGAGCGAAATATCAGATCAACAGGCCGCAGCAGTTTCCGAGGATGCTTTACTGATGGACAAATACAGTAGTGCTATTACTAACGAATCAGACATGCCTAGCGAAGAACTCGAAAAAGAACTGTTAGAGGAAATAGACAGGACAAAGACTGATGAAAATGAAGATAATAGCTCTAACATCCTTGAAGATGATTTTCTTGAAGACCGCACCGGTGAAAGCTTGGAAGGAGACAAGGAAAACGATTTTGAAGAAACCCCTGACAATGTGCCAGATGAGGAAAATCAAGAGGCTCCCGATGAGGTTTTGAAAGGGGAAACTCAAAAAACCTGTGATGATGTCATGGAAGAAGAAAATCAAGAAACCCTTGAAAATGTAACAGAAGACGAAAATCAAGACGCCCCTGATAATGGGCTGGAAAAGGAAAACGCACAATTTGATGGAGAAGATAAACATGACAGTCCTAAATGTTTTTCTCCTACAAAAAGTAATAATTTGGAGGAATCTAATAATATTGAAGATTTGGAAGGTATCGAGACTTCTAGTAATGTTGATACGAGGGAAAATGAAGCGTCGCCAATTATTGATTCATCGGAAAATATGGATGATACATCAAATAAAGATGCACTAGATAATATTGAGGAATCCTCTAAAAATGAAGATATAAAAGAAATTGAAGAATCTTCAAATGGTGAATCGACAGAAAATGTCAAAGATTCTTCGAGTATCGACGTGTCTGGTGATGATAAAATACCTCACATTAGAGGGTCTTTGGAAAACTGTGAAGAAACCACAATGGAACAAACTGAGGTAAATGTAGAAACTTTATGTAAAAATAATGAGAAAGATAAGTTAGAAGAACGTAATTCCATAGAATTGACAACAAATGATAATACAAACTCTGAAGAAAACGGCAAAGAGGAAATTCACGGTGACACTGTAGAGCCAGATCTGCAAACCTCTGATGTAAATGACGAGACTCTGAACAAAGAAGATTCCTCGACTAATGTTACATTAATAGAAGACAGTGCCAATTCAAATACAGGTGATGTGCAAGATACAGAAGACAGTCTCTTGAAGGACAAGGACGACGGAACTTGCCCGACGTCGAAATGGCACCTCATCTAGAGGAAGAAGAGAGTATGGAAGTTGAGGACGTGGAAGATGATCCGTTTGGTGGGTCCGGAGATAAGTCAGGTGAAGGAGACGAAACGTTAGAAGTTGGTGAAAATAGCGAAGAAAAGAAACTGGTAGACGATGAAGAAAAAGCAGACTTCAAGATGGATGACTGTGAACAAAATGAAAAGGAAAAAGAAGTTGACAAAGAAAACACACCAGAAACTCTAACTGTTGCTCAGGTTGCAGAGGAAGGGGAGGAGAGTAAAGAAGGAAACGAAATGGAAGTTGATGATGATGGGATATCGGTAGCAGATACAAACAAGGAGGGCGCTGAAACTGAAACTGATACGATCGTTGCAGAAAATAGCACAAATGTAGACAAAAATGATAGTGAAAAAGAGAGTACAGAAGAGTCAGCTACAAACGAGAAATCAACGGAAGGAGAAGCGAACTCAGAGTTAATGTGTGCCGATGAATCTGGGAGTACTGATTTGGAAGCGAATAAGGAAGTTGGTGATGCAACCAAGGAAGACGACGAAGAAATCTGCATCATCCCTGATGATATTCCTCGAGTAATGGGGACTGGCAACAAAGATAACCTGACCACCACCGCAAAGACCAATGCCAGTGTGGTAAATGAGCCAATCAAGTTGACTTTGGCAAAAAAAGTAAGCGGCACAAGGTCCTCGATCAATCACAATGACGGGGCAGAGCCCTCGACGAGCGTGATAAAGCGAACTCCGTCTAGACCTCAGCGGCAGGCAGCAAAGAAAGCAGAATCTCAAATTAAGGTAAGCTCATGATACTTGATGTATTTTTAATTTTAATTTGTAGCATCAGTATAGGGGCTTACTTTGTGTTACACACAAATATTTGAACGCAGGTTTTATAGAGTTGTTGTATCAGGCTATTTTACAAGACAAGTGAATACAAAAAGGAGCAACTCACATCATTAAGTTATTTTAATTTCTTTCTTTTTCTCATTTTTATATATATTGGCACTCAATCCTCCATTTCAAACTATTGTTGGTTACTCGCAAGCCACTTAGTTTGGCTAATTTCCTGATTCTTACATAATAAACCCGGATGTAGGCTAGCCTGTTCCGAGTGATTTTTTAATAATCTTCACATTAACAGATCTTTTTATGGTTCATTGTGCTGAATATTCTACACAATGAAAATAGCCACTTTGTCATTAAACCACTCCCATTCGTATTTGTGTGATAAGGAATATATAAACCATTTAATTTCAATTGTTTTGAAGAATACTTTCATATTAAAAAAAAAGTTAACAAACACTATGTATAGTGGGATGACATAAATGGCTGCTAAATATATGTTAGTTCTCATAATGGCCGATACTTTGAATATGGCTGGCCACTTGAATAATACTCATCAACGATAAAGAAGGTTTATCCTAAAAATATTCCAACAAACTCAAACTGGAGAGATAATCATGGATTGGCTGGTTGGTTGTATAAGTAACACCTTTCAAGGATCACTATGTGCTGATGGACACATTTATCAACGTTTGCTAAAATATCTAGCGTTAGTTCAGCGCTAGTGAGTTCTACTGGCATACTAGACTAGCTCAGCACTAGTGAGTTCTACTGGCATACTAGACTCTAGCTCAGCACTAGTGTGTTATACTGGCATACTAGACTCTAGTTCAGCACTAGTGAGTTCTACTGGCATATTAGACTAGCTCAGCACTAGTGAGTTCTACTGGCATACTAGACTTTAGCTCAGCGCTAGTGTGTTATACTGGCATACTAGACTCTAGCTCAGTGCTAGTGTGTTATACTGGCATACTAGACTCTAGCTCAGCGCTAGTGTGTTATACTGGCATACTAGACTCTAGCTCAGTGCTAGTGTGTTCTACTGGCATACTAGACTCTAGCTCAGCACTAGTGTGTTATACTGGCATACTAGACTCTAGCTCAGCACTAGTGAGTTCTACTTGCATACTAGACTAGCTCAGCACTAGTGGTTCTACTGGCATACTAGACTCTAGCTCAGCACTAGTGAGTTCTACTGGCATACTAGACTCTAGCTCAGCACTAGTGTGTTATACTGGTATACTAGACTCCAGCTCAGTGCTAGTGTGTTCTACTGGCATCTGGCATACTAGACTCCAGCTCAGTGCTAGTGTGTTCTACTGGCATACTAGACTCTAGCTCAGCACTAGTGTGTTATACTGGCATACTAGACTCTAGCTCAGCGCTAGTGTGTTATACTGGCATATTAGACTCTAGCTCAGTGCTAGTGTGTTCTACTGGCATACTAGACTCTAGCTCAGCACTAGTGAGTTCTACTGGCATACTAGACTAGCTCAGCACTAGTTATTTCTACTGGCATACTAGACTCTAGCTCAGCACTAGTGTGTTATACTGGCATACTAGACTCTAGCTCAGCACTAGTGTGTTATACTGGCATACTAGACTCTAGCTCAGCACTAGTGAGTTCTACTGGCATACTAGACTCTAGCTCAGCGCTAGTGAGTTCTACTGGCATACTAGACTCTAGCTCAGCACTAGTGAGTTCTACTGGCATACTAGACTCTAGCTCAGCACTAGTGAGTTCTACTGGCATACTAGACTAGCTCAGCACTAGTGAGTTCTACTGACATACTAGACTTTAGCCAGGACTCGAGTACTGGTTCTCTTTCAAATATATACTTCCACTTTCCATAGGAGCAACACTGCTTCTTCGAACTTGTCTAGTATAAACCACAAATAATTCTATTGTTCTACTCCATCCGACTTAGCTATCTAAATTCAATGTATCATACCCAACCCTTTAAATATGACTCTTCTGACCCACATTGAAGCATCTTTTACTTATTCTTTCTTCCATTCGGGGGCTGCAAACATTTATCGAAAGGGTATGAATGTATTTATTTGACATAGGCTTCACTGTAGTTTTATAGTAAATATTCTGAACTTGTAGGCTGGCTGTAAATCACACTAGTAGCCATTCACTCGGGTATTCAACTGACCCCTACAGGCCTTTGTACCTTTGTTTTGCTCGAGCTCATTACTTTTGAACTCATTGGGAATGTGGTTTGATTGTTGGTGGTAACTTGGCTTTCTCCTGACACTTAAACTCTACTTTAAAAACAGTTTCATATTCATCTGCTTTGGAAATATGTTTTATAACTCAAACAAATTTTGTAAATCAACTACTTCACAAAGAGTCAAATTATATTTTTAGGTGACCTGGTGGTCTAGGGGTAAGGTGTTAGACTTCTGTGCTGGGGGTCCGGGGTTCAATCTTCGGTCCCGCACAGATTTATCTGATTGCCAAACCCTTCCTTCACCTCTGACAAGACGTGTATTAATCACAACTTGTGAATGTGAGGAATGCCAGGCCTCTACCGTGGTTCGGATTCCACGTTAAACTGTAGGTCCTCCATTTATCTCACAATCACCCTACCATTACACATTAGCGTAAGTGCGTATAACCTGAACGGGTAGTAAGACGCGGTGCTAATAATTATAATATTTTTTAATGCAGATGAGTATCAACTGTTTTCAGAAACATTTTTTAAAGTGTCGAAAAAAATGTCCCTCGCTGATATAATATTAAATCTTTGTATATACACTTGTGCCAAGGAAAATCAAGGGAGCTTTAAAAATCTTGCAGATAACAATAAACTATTTAAATTTAATTACTTCTCTATTAATTGTAAAATTTAATAAATTGTGTATCATTGTACCTTCCAATAAATAAATCGACAATGTTTTATTTAGGAACTTGCCCAAGAAGAAATCAATGATGAAATAATAGAAATCGATGAGCTGTCTCAAATGTGTCATCAATGTTGTCGAGTAAGTACAGTCAGTTTTTAACTACCGGTACTTTAAACAAGTGCATTGTGTCTAGACAAAACTAGGATAAAGTTGACAATGGGGCTTTTGAGTCATTATGGAAAACATTAAAAGCTCCCAAATTTTCTTCGTTGGCTTTCATTGCCATCTTGTAAATGGTAGATTTATATTCCATGTATTAAAACCGGTTTATCTCAGCCTCTTGTTGGCCAAATTATTGTTTTAAAATGTTAGTTTTGAAGTAAAAAAACAACAGATAGCAAATATATAAGTTAATATATAATAAATGTACATGCACAACACACATTAAATAGTTTTACACATATTTCTTCTAGTCATTATATATGGGCTATGCAACAAAACATCAATCATGAATAAAAACAGAAAACTGGTCAATTTTTTTTTCAAATTCAATAATATATACCTTACATACACCCCAAAAGGTACAAATGGTTCCACTTGTTTGTAGTTAAGTAAGAACAATAGTATCATCGATCAAAGTAGGACTGCTTTCTCTCAAGTTAAACAGAAAGTACATAAGTTTATATTTATTTAATTTACTTTTGTATTATGTAACTTAAAATTAATTAAGAATTAAATATCCAAAGCTATTATTTATGCTTTTAGTGAGGATTACTCCATCTAGATATCATATTCTGAAAATTAAAAAATGACACCTGGACACGGGAATCGAACCCAGGACCTTTGGCTTAATACGCCAATGCTCTAACCAAATGGCAACAATAAGCCAACTACCGATTCGAAGATGGCTGTGTTATCTGATAGCCCGTGATATTAATATAATCACACACTGTAGCCGACCGATTTCAGCTCGTCATCACAGACTCTGCCTTAAAATATGAGTGAAGATGACCCTAGCACGGGACATTCCTGGATAGCTCAGTGGTTGGAGCATTGGCGTACTAAGCCAAAGGTCCCGAGTTCGATTCCCGATGTCCAGGTGTCATTTTTCCATTTTAAAATTATATATTAAATACATTTTACACTTGTTTTTTTTCTAGTATCCCATGTATATTAGTTTTCCACAGTTGGCGATGAAACCAGCTAGATCTGGACCACTGTACAGTGATATCTCTGTTATTCTAGATCCGCATGTGTAAGTTCAAGTTACACATCGCTGGCAAGCCTCGATACCTGTGCCAGGATGATTGCTTCAATATATTCAAAAAGGGTGGGGACTATTTGGTGACGAGGAAGCCACAACATCGCTCCAGTGGGGCACACGACAGTAACCGCGCTGACGCTGACTTGGGCCTTGTGCGCAAGTGCGCGCAGTGTGCTCTTGCATCACACCAGACGAGAAAACCTTATCATGGGAGACTATGGACTTCTGCAACGAGGAATGTCTTGGTAAGGGGTGTGATCCCAAGTTTGAAGGCATTAGGCTCACAAGTGATGCAACTGTTGAGGTTCATATCTTGGCTGGGACATTGCCGATAGTTTTCCACATAATCATCATCAACATCAACTGTTTCCAGCCTTTGGTAGGATCACTTTGGTAAATGCTTCCAGCTTCCTCTTCTTCTTTGTTCTATAGGTGTGTGAAGAGACCTGCTATGGAGAGTTGTTCTATAGGTGTGTAAGAGACCTGCTATGGAGAGTTGTTCTATAGGTGTGTAAGAGACCTGCTATGGAGAGTGTTCTATAGTGTGTAAGAGACCTGCTATGGAGAGTTGTTCTATAGGTGTGTAGAGACTGCTATGGAGAGTGTTCTATAGGGTGTAAGGACCTGTTGGGGTTGTTCATATGTAACAGAAACAGGAGAGTGAAATTTAAGAGAGAGACAAGGAAAGTGGAGGAGCATGTTAGATGTCAAGAGGAGAAACAAGATTAGGAAATAATGGGAGTACATGAGATAGAGAGGTGGGAGGAGCAGATAACAGAAAGTTTGCAAGTGAGAGGAGAAGAATGGAAGAAATTAAAGAGAGAGAAATGTGGTGGAAGGATAGAGGAAGATGGAAGCATTTTACCAAACTTACCCGGCTAAAGGCTATATACATTTGATGAAGATGACAATGATGGATGTAAAATGTATGAAGTAGTTATTTACTTACATTGGTAAAGGAATCGCTTCACTCACTATTATTACATTTGATCACAAAACTGGCCTACTGTCACCAAACTTGTTATTTTTAGTTTGCGTGTCCTTGTTGGATCACTTGTACACCAGCACAGGGATCATTATCACCTTTCACCACGAAGGAGCGATACGGTTGTTTAACATTCACTCAAACAAAATGGCCAGCGTCCACCATTGTAACTGTACTGAGCACCCAAGTAACCATTAATACGTGATTCCTGTTGTCTATTTATAAGAAACCAATGAAGGAAATGTTGTTGTTTTAGTGGAGTAATACAACCCTATCCTAGCTATCATGTAGAACATAAGTAACACAATCTGGTAAGTGACCTATCAGCTGAAGCCAATCAGATCATCTCGTGGCTTTAAAAGGATAAAGATGAGGATTATTCATGGCATCTAAGTACCTGTTCAGGTTACAAATTAATTACACTAATGGAATATAGGGATAAGGAAAGTACAATTTAAGAGAAATGTGCCCACATTTGTCTGGAGGGAGATTGGGAAACCAGTGTGCTTGGGTAAAGTTATACTTTAATGTCTAAATAAGATCTCACTGAAATCTAACTTAGATCACTCTACCCAATAACCCATCACTTTGAGCTGAGATCTGTTAACACTGGCGTAGAGTGACATAATTTCAAATGTGTACAAAATATTATTACAGCAAGTTGTGATGTTAATAAAATGAAGTTTGTAATATATAGTGACTGGAAAAGTTAAAAATATGTGGTTTGTCTCTACCGTTTGATACTATGTCCTGAGTACTTGTTCCAGGTAAGTTCCAGACCCAGCTTGGCTCTCACTGCGCTAACTGTAAAGGATCAGTTCAACCCACCAGCCTGGGAAAGTACTGTGTCAGGTTTGGATATGATATCAAGCAGTTCTGCTGCTCCACCTGTCTTGAAGAGTTTAAGAAAGGCCTCAAGGTATGCAGCTACTGCCAAAAGGACATATCCAAGTCGGATGGCTTCCTCGCTCCCGTCGGGGACAAAGGACAGTTCAAGGTAGCTAAACCACATATTGATTGTAAAGATTTATTGAAAAAAAAAATTGTGGACAGCTAACATGTTCCTCACAAATTCATTCCCTGATTAACAATGGTTTTTATCTGAGACTTTTGAACATGTTTGGAAGAGTAAAATAATAACAGTACGAATGAGTGTTTCGTGACAGATTTACTGTTTCGTTTCTCTTATCATATATTATATTTTCTATGAAGGTTAGATTGACTGTGTGCATAGGAAAGTAATGTAATGAAAGAGCTATAAATTGACGTGGTTTGTTTTTGCGCAGGATTTTTGCACCCAAGCGTGTATGGAGAAGTACGACCAGATGAGCAACAACCTGCCCCGCCTGTCTCGACGCGCAGTGCGCTGTTTGCAACAACGAGAAGGTGGTCAAGATCGAGGTGCAGCTCGACAATAAGATACAGAAACTGTGTAGTCCACCTTGCTTTGCTGCGTTCAAGTTTGTCAACAAGCTCAACGCTGGTAAGTCACGAGTGTACGCTCATAGGAATGAAGTGAGCTTACCAATACAATAAGATAAATGGTACGACACAAACTCTCTCATATTGCTGACAGATTTTATAGTAAAGGAAATTGATAAAACCTAAAGTAAAAGGAAAAATAAACTACTAATTGTAAATTTGATTACGAAAGCCCTCCTAGGTAAAGAGGAGGTAAAATGTGTGAAGAATCCAATGCACAAAGGTGAATCTTTTTCCTTTGTTCTGTCTTCTATAGTAGAAGTTGTCTCACAACATTTGAACACAAATAGAATAATATTTCGGCACTGTTGCCGTTATCAAACACAAGGATAGAAGAAATGTGGTCATGACTAAATATTCCTCTATTTGTGTTAAAATGTGTGTGTGACTACTTCTCATAGGTCGGATTTCTGTGTGAGCACAAAATATATTTTTTAAAGAGTCCTAAACATAAGAGGGGTACAAATAATACTATTTATTAAGTTTCAAAACTGGATCCATACACTTAATGTGGCTGTAATTAATTTTCAGTGATTTGTTTTCTTTCAGATAAATGTGATATGTGCAAGAAATACTTTGACAAGAAAAAAGTAGAGAATTTTTCTGTGTTTTATGACGACAGCCCACACAATTTCTGCTGTAAAACATGCATGAATGTATACATTCTGGCAAACAGAAAGATTGTCCCTTGCAACTGGTGTAAGGTATGTAAATTATCTCAACCATTATAACTAATCAGAATCATTAGAATCATACTAATGTTAACTGTAGACAAAATGTCTACTTATAGCAACATAATTTACCTCTAACAACTATTTAGATCTTATATTCAAGATTTCAACTAAACATTGATAATAGTTTGAGCATATTAAAATAGTACTGGCTTGTTTACAATCGGTTGCTCCGCTTACAGCTTCGTACATGAGCTATTGTATGACTTTTTTTACAATAGTAGGATTAGGTACTTGTTTTCGGAAGTGGTGGCCATAATCTATCTCGTACTATCAGCTAGTGTTAATTCAATCAAAAACATCTTTTAGTTAGTGCTTTATTCAGCTTCATACCTCCGGCTTGGGCTTCAAAACAATTATCAGCTTCAACGTCGCTTTGAAAAAAAAAATCTGGCTTTGCTAATAAAAATATAGAAACTAAAATACTCAATTTACGGCCATGTTCCCTTCTGAGCTGTTGTACATCTAACAAATTAATATTATAAATTAAGTAATTGAATTATAAGCTGTGATAATAACTTGATTTATAAGATTATATGTATGAAAAAAGTGCATTGATAAAAAAATCTAGTAATAAATTAAATCCCAGTAAATGAAAGCTGTGCTAATAAAAGTTATTTGGTTGTTTCATTTCAATACCGGCAAAGTACACAACATGACCTTGTGTTTTAATGGTCTTGTGTGGATCTAATATGGTATTTTTGCTGAAGAATTTTTAGAGGTGTTTTCAACCACATTACGTTATAGTATATAAATAAATATATCTTAAATCAGTCACGGAAAAAAACTGGAATTAGCTGAGAATTGAAGTGTCAGGGAAAAAACTGGAAATAATTTAGCAATTTGGTAAATTACAAAAAAAAAACGGAAAAGGTTAATTGAAAATATGAATATAATAAATCAAATATAATCAAAGTAATATATTTTATAATTTCTTTAATTCCTAGAGACTTATTAATACAAATAAAAAACTGTTTATTTAAATTTTAAAACTATTATTATTTTTAAAAAAGATTAACAAAAACCTTGGGGGTGAGGGGTGTGCAGAGGATAGAAGGTTGTGAGACACTTTTGGGTCAGGAATTTTAAGAAACGACAGGGGAAATCGAGGATAGAGCTAGGTTTTATTGGTCAAGTTGAAGTAGACACCATGTTTGAGTATGTTAGATGCACGGGAAAATATATAAATTGCAAATGTTGAAAAAATCGAGGTTAACATTCTATAATCGTAATTGAGAAAAATAAGATTTGACATTTTCACGATGACTGTGAATGTTAGTTTAATCTGTGAGTGTCCAAAGATGATGATGTCTGTCCACAGGTTAAAAAGTACAACTTTGACATGATCAAGAGGGTGGTAAGCTCTGGCCAGATCCTCATGATGTGTTCTCTCAACTGTCTGACTCTCTACAAGGTGTCTATCAACGCCGTCTCTTCAAAGAGGTAATCACCGCAACAAGGGTGGGGTTTAGGAACATTCGTACTCTCTAGTAAAAACAATAATGTTACTTACTTGATTTACTAATTATTTAAAGAATGGATACAATATATTTAAAGTGACATCTTCAAATCACATTATCTGACTTATGAATCACGTGAGAGTGGTTTTACTAACTTTTTTAAACCCACTGGGTTCTTATGATAGCAGTGCTATGTGACAATGGTGGCAAATTATGATAGACATGTTAGAAATTACATAAACATTAAATTCCCGTCTTAAAAGTGGAAAAGTAGGGACACTATCTCTATTAAATAATACACAGGAAATTTTGTAGACGCTTAAGATACAGTCCACTGACCTGTAAAACAGGGAAAAGTCAGAAAATTTAATCAAATATTTAGAATTTCCAATTAATCTCTGTAAAAAAAAAGCAACATTGATTTACAATAGTCAAAATAACATTTTTCTTCCACAAATCCCTTTTAACACAGTTATCCTAGTTGATAATGCCAATATCCATTCTCATTGTCAACATGTGATTTTCAATTTGTTTTCTCACCCCTTTAATGTGTGTCTTTACCCAAAGTTGAGTCGTGGTGATGCGTGAGAATTGACTGTGTTATAGGAAGAATAAACTAAAAAGTAATGTGTGTCACAACAACTTTAAACTGTACTGGTGAAGAGTGATCTTTAAATGTCTCAATACGATCTCACCGAGATCTAACTTGGATCGCAATCAATCACTTTAGGTTGAAATACTTTAACACCTGCATAGAGTGACATGTTTAGAATGTGTATGTGTCTAATAATAGTATTACATTAAATTGCGATCAATAAAATAATGTATGGCTGGAAATTTGGAAATTGGCTCTGTAAAACCTGTTAAAGTTAGGGAATTTTAAAATATAGTTTGGTTAGACACCCAGATTATAGTCCCAACCCCCAAAATTAAAAATTCTGGGGTTCAAACCCCCCCAATACCATAGTCCCTAGTAATCACTTGAAATTACTCAGCTCAAACATTTTTATAATTCTCAAAGTATTGTTGTTGCGAGCACAGAATGAGTGATGTTTGTACACTGTGTCCCCAGGATCAAGTGCGACATGTGCAATGGAGTGGCACAAGCGCAGTACCATCTCACCATGTCGGACGCGACGGTGCGCAACTTCTGTTCCTACCAGTGTGTCATGCAGTTTCAAGGCCAGTACTCAAAGTCACCTCCCCTTACGTTCTCCGGCTCGGAACCGGCTCCTGTGCCAACAGGTAACTCACATTATACGTGGATGTTAAATATTTTTAACAGACAAATTCTAAAATAATAACATTTATCTATTAAATTATTGAAGAACATAAACTAGTTCTAGTAATTCCATGACAACTCGGCAGTTCGCCATTTAACTAACTATACCAAACATGATCAGGAGATGAAATCTGTGATCATAAGTTGTTGTTTTTTTGGGGGTTTTTCCCCCCATTCGAGTCCATCTCGAGCAATCGTTTCATGGAGTTCTCGAGTATTGAGTCAAGTCAAGCTCAGGTTTAATAAATATATCAATTTAAAACTTAATTATGTAAATGAAAAAACAAATATGTATGTATGTTATTAAAATTCTTTTTTAATAACTTTGAAAGAAAATAATTTTTTTAAAATTTAAACTTACATTCTTTTTAATAATTTCAGTAAAAAAACTTTTTTTTTACTGGCAAACCCTTGAAAAATATTCTTTTTACAGGCCTACAAAATAAGACATGATCTTTGTCAAATATTTATGTCTGAAAATGAATCCTTTAGCTTTCCTAATGTTCGTATTACTTAGATTTTTATATTTTTTTTGTTATTACAAGGCATAAGGGGGTGGATCCTCTTCATTTTGACAGAGCTAGCTTCCCGCTCGGCAGCCAATAGAGACACATACCCTCTCTCTCTCTCTCTTACTTTGTTTCGCTGTTGAGTCTATTAATAGAAACGCACGCAACTGGCCATTACAGACCCAGCATGCTACAAATAGACCTATATAGTAATCTGCCCTTTTTTAAATTAAAAATATTAGTCTGCACTAATAATACGAGTATATTTTTCTGAGAAAAACATCACATTATATTTGGGCCATGCTATCAATATTTGTATTGGCGAAGCTTTGTAATTATCAGACTTTTTTTATTTATTTACATCTACAGCCATTACTGTTCCCAGCCTGTGGCCTGAGTCACTTTTTTAATTCAAGCCATATATCTTCCACTAGGTCTGTCGTAGCTTCATATGACTTATAATCTATCTTAAGACCAGGTCAGGCACAACACCCAGTCCCCAGTCGTAAATTTATCAATGTGAGAGGGTAAACCCATATTCTCATCAATTAGAAATTTTCCGCTATGCCGGGAATTGAATCCGGGACCCTTAGGTCAGTATGCAGACACGCTACCGACTGAGCTAAGTTGTTGGACATGTTTTTTAAAGGGTTGAAGTTTATGATTATTTGATAACCAAGTCAAAGTTTGAAAGCTTGGCGCACATCTAGTGTAAGTTATAAGATGGGAACATAGTGTGTTGTGTATGGTATGTGATTGCATCGTCTTGTCTGCAGGAATAGTCCTGTGGCCAGGGTTGCTCTTAACTAAGACTGAGCGAGCGTCTCGCTGCTCCATGGAGCACAGTTTTACTCTTAACCTTATAGTTGATAAGATTCCACTGTTTCAGTTGTGAAAGTGGTTACTTCTTCACTTTCAGGTGGACCCAAAAAGGTTTACCCTAGAAGATCCGTTCCTGTGAACCAGACTGAATCACAAGCAAGTGAGTAAATTGTCATAAAACATATATTATCATACATGTGTGAATGTGTGCCTCAGATAGTAATATACGCAACCAGGCGACATGGCTACCACACAACTGAAAAATGCAGAGAAATTTTTCTGTAAAAAAAAAAAGAGAGGAGAGAGGAGATTAGGGGAATTTGGCACACAAAAAAAAACTGTTAAAAATACCGGAATATTTGTGAACTCAATTTATTTAAGGGTGTTGCAGTCCTCGGAATAATTATCACTTGTCAGATTCACTTTGTGTTCGATGTTAGAGGCCTCAAAAGTTGACAACCCCTCAAGGAGGTAAGATCTTTGTCGCTCTTCACAGCAGGATTTTATTTTTACTGAAACCTGTTGACAGATTTTAAAGCTCTTTCACTGAGGCAGTTTTGTAGTAAGAGGGGAGAGGGAGAGAAGGGAGTTGTCCGTAATCCGTAATCCGTAATCCGTAGTCATTCAAACGCCCCCAACCTTGAACCTTTTTGGTTTATTGTGTGAAAAAATTGCACGAAAGACTAAAGACCTTTGGGCTAAAACAATTAAATAGTGACAATTGTGTCTACTATATGAATGATGTCTGTGTGACTCTGATCGTGGTTGTCTATGTAGATGATTTAATCTTCAGGGTAAACGGCAAAGAAGCTTACACAAGATTAAGAGAGGATTTATCTCAAAACTTCCAGATGAAGGACTTAGGAAAACTGTGCTACTGTCTTGGGAATTGAATTCAAACAATATGAGAATTCAAAGTAGGTCACTTTATTACAGAGATCATATATAGAGGATGTTTTCAAGAATTTCAGTACGCTAGACTGAAACCAGTGAACACTCCATTAGATGGAAACAGTAAGTTATCCAAAGCCATGGAGCTGGCCGAAGAGACATAGAAAATGAGGGATGTTCTAAACCAGAAACTCACTGGTTCTCTGATGTACCTCGCAGTATCTACAAAACCTGACATTGCGTATGCGTTGAGCTCCTTGAGTCACTACAATCCAAACCCTGGTAAAGTACACTGAGTTGCAGCAAAACGTGTCCTATGATACCTGAAAGGTACGAGAAACCATGAACTAGTCAACAAGAGATTGGGTGCTGAACTAATTGGATATGTGGATGCAGACTGGAGACGAGCTCATGACAACCGGAGATCATTACAGACTACACTTTTCAAGTGGCACGATCTGCCGTGACGTGGGAGGCAAGAAAACAATCCATCGTAGCTCTTTCGAGCGCTGAAGCAGAGTACATGACTCTCACAGACCGTTTAATTGAGGAACTTGTTAAAAGAAACTGGTTATTTGAGTGTCGATGCAAAATCAACCCACGTCTCTTGTGACGATCAAGGAGCAGAAAAGCTCATGCATGATCCTGTGTACCACTCGCGTACCAAACATACTGACATTCGGCATCACTATGCAGGTGAACTTTTCAAACTAGGAGAAATCAACGTTAGGTACATCCCAACGAACGAGATGATAGCTGATGTTCTTACCAAAGCTCTGTTCGAACTGAGCCATCGTAAGTGTGTACAAGGAATTGGAGGGAGAGTCGGTTGTGTTTTAACACGTGTTTGAGAGGGGGTTTTGTGTATTGTAAATAAACATTCTCTTTGTTTCATTATCAAACACATGGTCTATTGCTCTGTGTTGTCATAGCAACCCATAATGTTTGTTATTTTTATGCAAGATAAAAAGTGTTGTTTTCATAGTGTTGTTTTAATAAATGAAACCAACATTATTATTATTATTATCATCATCATTATTAATAAGCAACATAATTTCTCTCAATTAAAATTTTAGAAAAAGACCAAAAAAATTGTGGTCATTATTTATTTAAAAAAATATTATGCCATTTTTAATGTTAATTTATAGGTGTTTCAATACCTATCAAAAGTAACAGCTGTGGATCATATGACTCTCTGTTTGAAAATGTGAAAATAGATCTTGTAACTTTGATGGTGGTCCTATAAGGTCCTTTCTATTGTCGCTACCCTTCGTCCTCTGGGACTAACATGTCCTTGTGGGCTGAATGGGCTGTGGCAAATAATTGTGGGGTTCATTTAATCTGGTTTATTGAAATATATTTAAGCTACTAGTGTATAATGTGATGTAGGATTTAGAACTAATTGATATAGTTTGTGAAAAAAGGTACCCATTCTGTCAATGTCCCTCCTCAGCAGTCCGCGTCGTGACTCATTTTTGATGCTATAAACGTAGCTGGTATCGAACACCAGACCATCCGGCCCCTGTGGCGTTATTGTCTAACTCTAACTTCTAAAAGGGGTTGGAGCCTCAAACTAAAGATATTCTCCTCACAAGGTGGTTAGACTTGGTAGCTGAGTATGTAGAGCTCTTTGGACTATGCCCCCGCTAGTAACTATCATGTCTGACAGACCTCCACCCCCTTTATACTGCTGAGTCAGGACAGTTGACAGTGTGAGGTTACTAGGTTTATGTCATACTCGCATGCTCTAGACGGACTAAGACTACAAGCTGTGGCACTATGAACGGTATACTGTAGCTAGACACAGAGAATCTGTGCACGCAGCCCAAGTACTGATCCTTGATTTTAAATTGTGTAGACTCTCAAATTGTTGCAGACAAGAAGACGACAGGAAGTGATTCAATGTGTGTTATATCAGAGGTGCAGTCTCTTGCCCCGAACGGCCAACCAGCACCTCCTAACACCCCACGCTCTGCTACTCATAAGGTAACAAACACTTGACTACCAACAAAGATAACTTTCTCTTTTGTTTTTAATTGTAATCAATAACGCTTGTTTACAAATTTCAAGCTAAACCTAAAAAAAATTGGAGATTATTTGTTAAAAATAAAAAAACACATAAAATATAATTAAAAATAACTATCCACTACTATCAGTTTAAAGAGTACCTGCAAATAAGTTGAAGTAAAACGCCTGATATAATAATAATGATAAATTGAATATTTGCAACATATATTAACATCGCTTAAAATATCTAATTTTAAATTTTTGTCCGTTATTTTATTAAATTTCTTCAAGATAGATCTCTCTGTGAATACTAATTCCTTAAATCTTATTTAAACTAATAATTTATAATCACTGTCTTTTTAGTAGGGCTATGAGGGATCCCGAACTTCGCGAAAATTGTCGTTTTCGAAATTTGGGCGAGAAAAAAAAAAATCCGGAGTTTTTGGGGGAAAATGTAAAAAGCTTACAATTAAGGACCAGCTATCATAGTCACGTTTTTATTTAATTTTCATTGAAAATATTATTAAGTTATTAAAATTCTAAACTACCCTTATCTTCTGTTAAGTAGATGAACACTCGAAACTTTAGTCGATTTTATTTTGTAATTCCTTACAAAACAACTGAACGCCATTAAATACATATTGAAGGAAATTGAATATTTATCCTTGATTAGATTTAAGTTCTAGGGAAACGTACTCTAAGTGCAAAATCATGATGAAAGTGACTTTAAAATATAAAACTTACACACACACTTAATTACTTTATTGGTTTTTTAAGGTCTTGCAACAGTGGTAATTTGAGAAGTGAAATTTCCTTTGTAGGTGAACAACATCCCTCAAAGTGTCTCTGTTACTACTAACAACCAGCAGGGGTCGATGTTCAAACAACAAGTCATTGTGAAGCCTCCTCCTCCGAAGGTCATGCGCAACAAAGCTGTCAACTGCAAACCTTACATGCACACCAAAGGGGTGTCCTGTCGACCCCACCCTTGCACCAAGGAGACTCAGACAGGTGAATACACTACAGCAATCTGTAGCCTCATTGTTCTCAGACAGGTGAATACACTACAGCAATCTGTAGCCTCATTGTTCCCAGACAGGTGAATACACTACAGCAATCTGTAGTCTCATTGTTCTCAGACAGGTGAATACACTACAACAATCTGTAGTCTCATTGTTCTCAGACAGGTGAATACACTACAGCAATCTGTAGTCTCATTGTTCCCAGACAGGTGAATACACTACAACAATCTGTAGTCTCATTGTTCCCAGACAGGTGAATATACTACAGCAATCTCTAGCCTCATTGTTCTCAGACAGGTGAATATACTACAACAATCTGTAGTCTCATTGTTCCCAGACAGGTGAATATACTACAGCAATCTGTAGCCTCATTGTTCTCAGACAGGTGAATATACTACAGCAATCTGTAGCCTCATTGTTCTCAGACAGGTGAATACACTACAGCAATCTGTAGCCTCATTGTTCTCAGACAGGTGAATACACTACAGCAATCTGTAGCCTCATTGTTCTCAGACAGGTGAATACACTACAGCAATCTGTAGCCTCATTGTTCCCAGACAGGTGAATACACTACAACAATCTGTAGCCTCATTGTTCTCAGAATACACTACAACAATCTGTAGCCTCATTGTTCTCAGAATACACTACAACAATCTGTAGCCTCATTGTTCCCAGACAGGTGAATATACTACAGCAATCTGTAGCCTCATTGTTCTCAGACAGGTGAATACACTACAGCAATCTGTAGCCTCATTGTTCCCAGACAGGTGAATACACTACAGCAATCTGTAGCCTCATTGTTCCCAGACAGGTGAATACACTACAGCAATCTGTAGCCTCATTGTTCTCAGACAGGTGAATATACTACAGCAATCTGTAGCCTCATTGTTCTCAGACAGGTGAATACACTACAGCAATCTGTAGCCTCATTGTTCCCAGACAGGTGAATACACTACAGCAATCTGTAGCCTCATTGTTCCCAGACAGGTGAATACACTACAGCAATCTGTAGCCTCATTGTTCCCAGACAGGTGAATACACTACAGCAATCTGTAGCCTCATTGTTCCCAGACAGGTGAATATACTACAACAATCTGTAGCCTCATTGTTCTCAGAATACACTACAACAATCTGTAGCCTCATTGTTCCCAGACAGGTGAATACACTACAGCAATCTGTAGCCTCATTGTTCCCAGACAGGTGAATACACTACAGCAATCTGTAGCCTCATTGTTCCCAGACAGGTGAATACACTACAGCAATCTGTAGCCTCATTGTTCTCAGACAGGTGAATATACTACAGCAATCTGTAGCCTCATTGTTCTCAGACAGGTGAATACACTACAGCAATCTGTAGCCTCATTGTTCCCAGACAGGTGAATACACTACAGCAATCTGTAGCCTCATTGTTCCCAGACAGGTGAATACACTACAGCAATCTGTAGCCTCATTGTTCCCAGACAGGTGAATACACTACAGCAATCTGTAGCCTCATTGTTCCCAGACAGGTGAATATACTACAACAATCTGTAGCCTCATTGTTCTCAGAATACACTACAACAATCTGTAGCCTCATTGTTCCCAGACAGGTGAATACACTACAGCAATCTGTAGCCTCATTGTTCCCAGACAGGTGAATACACTACAGCAATCTGTAGCCTCATTGTTCCCAGACAGGTGAATACACTACAGCAATCTGTAGCCTCATTGTTCTCAGACAGGTGAATATACTACAACAAACTCTAGTTGTAACATAATAAAGAAATCATCATAATGGAATACACGTTTGTTCTTAATCAGAAGTAAGAAAGAAGTGTAAGAAAGAAACAGCCCCAATTACCTAGCTACAACTCACATTGTTTACTTTAACTAGGATCATTGATATCTGCTGAACTTTAACTAGGATCACCAATAGCCACTGAAATTTAACTAGGATCACGAATAGCCACTGAAATTTAACTAGGATCACTGATAGCCACTGAAATTTAACTAGGATCACTGATAGCCACTGAAATTTAACTAGGATCACCAATAGCCACTGAAATTTAACTAGGATCACCGATAGCCACTGAAATTTAACTAGGATCACTGATAGCCACTGAAATTTAACTAGGATCACTGATAGCCACTGAAATTTAACTAGGATCACCAATAGCCACTGAAATTTAACTATGATCACCAATAGCCACTGAAATTTAACTAGGATCACCAATAGCCACTGAAATTTAACTAGGATCACCAATAGCCACTGAAATTTAACTAGGATCACCAATAGCCACTGAAATTTAACTAGGATCACTGATAGCCACTGAAATTTAACTAGGATCACCAACAGCCACTGAAATTTAACTAGGATCACTGATAGCCACTGAAATTTAACTAGGATCACCAATAGCCACTGAAATTTAACTAGGATCACCAATAGCCACTGAAATTTAACTAGGATCACTGATAGCCACTGAAATTTAACTAGGATCACTGATAGCCACTGAAATTTAACTAGGATCACCACTAGCCACTGAAATTTAACTAGGATCACCAATAGCCACTGAAATTTAACTAGGATCACCGATAGCCACTGAAATTTAACTAGGATCACCAATAGCCACTGAAATTTAACTAGGATCACCAATAGCCACTGAAATTTAACTATGATCACCAATAGCCACTGAAATTTAACTAGGATCACCGATAGCCACTGAAATTTAACTAGGATCACCAATAGCCACTGAAATTTAACTAGGATCACCAATAGCCACTGAAATTTAACTAGGATCACCAATAGCCACTGAAATTTAACTAGGATCACCAATAGCCACTGAAATTTAACTAGAATCACCAATAGCCACTGAAATTTAACTAGGATCACCGATAGCCACTGAAATTTAACTAGGATCACTGATAGCCACTGAAATTTAACTAGGATCACTGATAGCCACTGAAATTTAACTAGGATCACCGATAGCCACTGAAATTTAACTAGGATCACCAATAGCCACTGAAATTTAACTAGGATCACCAATAGCCACTGAAATTTAACTAGAATCACCGATTGCCACTGAAATTTAACTATGATCACCGATAGCCACTGAAATTTAACTAGGATCACCGATAGCCACTGAAATTTAACTAGGATCACCGATAGCCACTGAAATTTAACTAGGATCACTGATAGCCACTGAAATTTAACTAGGATCACTGATAGCCACTGAAATTTAACTAGGATCACCAATAGCCACTGAAATTTAACTAGGATCACCAATAGCCACTGAAATTTAACTAGGATCACCAATAGCCACTGAAATTTAACTAGGATCACTGATAGCCACTGAAATTTAACTAGGATCACTGATAGCCACTGAAATTTAACTAGGATCACCACTAGCCACTGAAATTTAACTAGGATCACCAATAGCCACTGAAATTTAACTAGGATCACCGATAGCCACTGAAATTTAACTAGGATCACCAATAGCCACTGAAATTTAACTAGGATCACTGATAGCCACTGAAATTTAACTAGGATCACTGATAGCCACTGAAATTTAACTAGGATCACCGATAGCCACTGAAATTTAAGTAGGATCACCAATAGCCACTGAAATTTAACTAGGATCACTGATAGCCACTGAAATTTAACTAGGATCACTGATAGCCACTGAAATTTAACTAGGATCACCAATAGCCACTGAAATTTAACTAGGATCACCACTAGCCACTGAAATTTAACTAGGATCACTGATAGCCACTGAAATTTAACTAGGATCACTGATAGCCACTGAAATTTAACTAGGATCACTGATAGCCACTGAAATTTAACTAGGATCACTGATAGCCACTGAAATTTAACTAGGATCACCGATAGCCACTGAAATTTAACTAGGATCACCGATAGCCACTGAAATTTAACTAGGATCACTGATAGCCACTGAAATTTAACTAGGATCACCAATAGCCACTGAAATTTAACTAGGATCACCGATATCCACTGAAATTTAACTAGGATCACTGATAGCCACTGAAATTTAACTAGGATCACCAATAGCCACTGAAATTTAACTAGGATCACCAATAGCCACTGAAATTTAACTAGGATCACTGATAGCCACTGAAATTTAACTAGGATCACTGATAGCCACTGAAATTTAACTAGGATCACCACTAGCCACTGAAATTTAACTAGGATCACCAATAGCCACTGAAATTTAACTAGGATCACTGATAGCCACTGAAATTTAACTAGGATCACCAATAGCCACTGAAATTTAACTAGGATCACCAATAGCCACTGAAATTTAACTATGATCACCAATAGCCACTGAAATTTAACTATGATCACCAATAGCCACTGAAATTTAACTAGGATCACCGATAGCCACTGAAATTTAACTAGGATCACCAATAGCCACTGAAATTTAACTAGGATCACCAATAGCCACTGAAATTTAACTAGGATCACCAATAGCCACTGAAATTTAACTAGGATCACCGATAGCCACTGAAATTTAACTAGGATCACCGATAGCCACTGAAATTTAACTAGGATCACCAACCGCCACTGAAATTTAACTAGGATCACTGATAGCCACTGAAATTTAACTAGGATCACCAATAGCCACTGAAATTTAATTAGGATCACCAATAGCCACTGAAATTTAACTAGGATCACCGATAGCCACTGAAATTTAACTAGGATCACTGATAGCCACTGAAATTTAACTAGGATCACTGATAGCCACTGAAATTTAACTAGGATCACCGATAGCCACTGAAATTTAACTAGGATCACCGATAGCCACTGAAATTTAACTAGGATCACCAATAGCCACTGAAATTTAACTAGAATCACCGATAGCCACTGAAATTTAACTAGGATCACCGATAGCCACTGAAATTTAACTAGGATCACCGATAGCCACTGAAATTTAACTAGGATCACCGATAGCCACTGAAATTTAACTAGGATCACTGATAGCCACTGAAATTTAACTAGGATCACTGATAGCCACTGAAATTTAACTAGGATCACCAATAGCCACTAAATTTAACTAGGATCACCAATAGCCACTGAAATTTAACTAGGATCACCGATAGCCACTGAAATTTAACTAGGATCACCGATAGCCACTGAAATTTAACTAGGATCACCGATAGCCACTGAAATTTAACTAGGATCACTGATAGCCACTGAAATTTAACTAGGATCACCACTAGCCACTGAAATTAAACTAGGATCACCAATAGCCACTGAAATTTAACTAGGATCACCGATAGCCACTGAAATTTAACTAGGATCACCAATAGCCACTGAAATTTAACTAGGATCACCAATAGCCACTGAAATTTAACTAGGATCACCAATAGCCACTGAAATTTAACTATGATCACCAATAGCCACTGAAATTTAACTAGGATCACCGATAGCCACTGAAATTTATCTAGGATCACTGATAGCCACTGAAATTTAACAAGGATCACCGATAGCCTTAGCGAGTAAGAGAGCTAAGAACTGCGAGTGTGCGAGAACCACCTCCGACAGTACAGTCACTGACTGATAAAACCCACACACTTGGTTATTGTGACTCGGAGAGACAAAGTTTAAATCTATACAAAAGTTGATGTTATAAGAAGATCCCACTTCGCCTCATGTAAACAACCCAGCAGGCATAGACAATAAAACAGGATCATTGCAACCTAAATAACATTTAAGATGTTTCAAACATAGATAACATTTAAGATGGGTAAAGAATCGGGCTTTTTAGTATTTGTTGTACTCTTGGAATATTTAGGTATAAAACACCTTTTCGAAAGTTGTTTACTAATTAAAATAATTTACATTTAAAGTTGAGTAAAATTAACTATTTGATTTTTTATTGTTTGGTATTCTTCATTCATTTGATAGAATAAAAAATGTTTTCCACACACCCGTACGTTCTTATGTTACAGACGACAGCATGGGGAAACCAGTGTTGATTCCAATACCTGTACCCATTTACATTCCTGCTCCGATGCACATGTACAGCAGCCCGTTCCCAGTTCCTGTGCCATTCCCACTTCCTGTACCTGTTCCTATCTTTGTCCCTACAACCCGTAACTCCATCACCGGCATTATCAAAGAAATTAAGGTTAGTTATATTCATATTATCTGTTAAAGTTATTGATAAATTTACATGAAATTTTATAAATCACTTATTGCTAGTTTTTAAAGGATTTTTATCTAAAATTTTTATTGGTGAAATTTATTAATTATTAGGGGTGTACAAATATTTGAATATTAAATTTTGATATTTTGAATTACTCCCGCATTTTAGAATTCGTAAAAACATATATTACATATATAATCTATTTCACCACACATATTTATATATTAAGCAATTTGTATTTGAAGGGATGCTTGTTTATTTCGGTTATTCTAAATATTCACTTTTATTTATACAAAATAAAAATATTATTTGCTAAGAAATCATTACAGGATTTCATTTAGTCAGCTGCCATCTTGACTTTTCAGTATAAAAGAATATTTAAATATTTCATTAAATCTGATGGGACAAACCCAAATAACTAGCAGAGTCTGAAAATTTAAAATTTAAAATGGCGATACAGGAAATAGGCTACTAAAATTAATAACCTTTTATCAGCGTGATAAAAAAATTAAAATTGTTAGGATGGTAAAGAGACCTCCCCAAAAGCCAAAAATCCTTAAATTTAAATTTTTGAAATGGGCGATTTGGGGTCAATGAAATGGCAGATGAGAAGAACAGCTTTTTAAAATTTATAGGGGAAAAAACTTCTTTCTGTATGATATAAAATAGAATCTCACAGTTGACTAGAAAAGTATGAAAGTTTTTTTGTTTTTAATTTAAATTTAAATTTTAAAATCAAGATCTGGATTGAAGGAGAGCTAAGAATTTCAAAAAATAATCTAAAACACCCTTATTAAATTTGTTTGATCATTTCAAAATTGAAAAATAATGAAAATTTGAAATTACAAAATTGGATTTAAATATATATCTCTATAAGGAAAAGTCTATTTTAGTTTTTTGAGGTAATTGTATTATATTTGTAAGAATATACAGGAAAGGTGGATGGAAACATATAAAAGGAACAAACACAATCTGGCTGTTACAATGAAAAGAACACAGTTCATACTTTACATTGCTGCCACTGGACAAAGAGGTAATGGTTGCCTCTTAAAGGAAATCAATTGTCATCGCCCAATCTCCTGACCTAGGTTTCATTCTATCGGACCTAATCAGGGATGTAAAGAATGAGAGGACACACAGATAGGAACATGTGAAAGATATAACATTAAAGGACAAACACATTCTTCATTCTTTGGAAATTTCCATTGTCTCCTAATTGTGTTTTTGTTACCTCTTTTAGGAAGTTGCGTTGCATGTTTCCACACTTCCCCCGTGAATAGTTCTGATAGAATGAAACCTATGTCGGGGATTGGACGGTAACGATTGATTTTCTTCTAGAGGCAGCCAGATTGTGTATCTAGCCACCTTTTCTGTGCTCTCTTCCAAAAATTGAATTAAAAAAATAGGGGGTAAAAAAGTCACACTAATAGAGAAAAACTTGTAGGGGGGAAATAAAATTCAAATTTGGCATGTAAGTAAATATATCTGCCCAGATAACCAAATGATGTCTTAATTAATGGAATTTCAAGATTGAAAACCAAGAAATATAAGAGCTAAAACTTGATACAACTAATTTAGAACAATATTTTCGGTGTGATTGAAAATTGAAATTTGTCAGGCACGTAAAAGAACCAAATCAGATAACCAAATAAGTCTTAAAGTTTCAGAATATGAATGTGCAAAGAGTTGGAGTGGAGGATTAGCTTGAAATATCTCCAGAAATATTATAAAATCTACCGTTCAGTGCTGAAGAAACTTTAAATTTGGCAAATTCGTAAAAACTTTTTTATGTTAAGACAGTTTTAATTTTGTAAAGCCGGGCCCAAAAAAACCTAAAATTTAAAATTATGTTAAATGGAATTCATAGTGATGTGATTTCATAGCTAAATATCGAAGGATAAGCTAGCACCTGTACAAAAGAGACATGATAATTAAAATAAACAACTTCTGGTGACATAACTTGGTGAAATGTGATGCTCGTTGGGAAACAATGTCTTTCTTAGAGTCTTTTATTTCATTTTTGCTCTTTGGTACACCGTTATACTCTTTTTATAACACATTAATTTTACATAATTATATTACTTTGTTCCACTTAGCTTATGATCATGCTTAGCTAAAGATTTTGTTGTCAATGGATTGCGTTCGTTTGTCAACTCTTTAATTTAATGCTTTCTGCGAGTCACTTTCCTTCTCAGCCAATAATACGCCATCATCTGCATATAACAGCACTCTCACAGTCACATTGTCCATTTGTACACCAACTACATCCTCGCAAGGATCCCTCAAGCACTTATCCACAATCATGGGGACATAGCACAACCTTGTCTAACACCCTGTTTAGTGTCAAAACACTCGCTCAAAGCTCCATCCACCCCAACGCATGCTTTACTGTCATCATACATCACCTTGAAATTATTAACCATGCATCCACACCATACTCTCTTTAAGACCATTCCATAACATGCTCGTATTCACCCGATTGTACACTTTTCCAGATCAGCAAATCCACAGTAAACTTCTTACCTGTCTAACATTTCTCATTCACTTGTTGTGATACAAATATCTGGTCCATGCAACCTCTATCTGGCATGAAATTACATTGCACACCCTAAATCTTGTTTACAGTTTGTTTGTTTTTTCATGCACACTCTCAGTTAAAACTCTCCCAAAAACTTTGCCTGAAATACTCATCTAACTAACATACCTTTATTTTAAGTGTATTTTCCCTTAGTAATTTCTAAAAAAAAAAGTAATTATTTATACCAATTGAGATAAACTTATTTCCTTTTCTCCTAACAGCGAATTCAAGAAAAGATTCCGACAGATCCATTTGAGGCTGAGTTGTTGATGATGGCAGAGATGGTGGCAGATGAAAAGAAAGCCGAGAACTCTGATTCAGACAGTGACGATGCTGGTCCTGATGCTGGGGATACGAGCGAGGTGCCTCGGGGTACGTTTCAATATGGCTACATCGTCGTAAAAATATAACTGAATCTATTTACTTACTCTAAGGAATTTAGAACATGGTAAAGTTAACACATAATAATAATAATAATAATAATAATAACAATAATATAATTTATCAATCAAGTGACTAAGTAAAGCTTGCCTTGTACTCAAGTAAAGAGTAGAGAAAATATTGGTAAAATGCACTATAATTGATCTAGACTGCACTTAACTCTTCATAATGTGCTTGTTAATTCAACAGTTTTACTTTTTATACATACTACAGCGAAAATATTAACAGAACAGTTATCATTGTTGTCCTTGATTTATAAACTTTGTAAACAGATATTTAAGACCTACACCACTGGTCTAACAGTTTAAGGAGTCACTCTTGCAATTGATTAGACTGCCTACGACGGTAAGATCAGGGTTTGAATTCTGGTCTGGTGTATCGAGGGCGGTTTTTTCCCTCAGTGGTTTTCCACTCTCCCTCCATGCAAATGCAGATACATTTCCTCTAAATTCAACCTTGTTTGTAATACATTGGCGTAATTACTAGATATGCATACCACCTGGTAGTAAGAATACATTGAATATCAACGACGATAGTCTCACCTCACGAGCCTGGAAAGTGTGTAGTAAAGTAACTTGTGGAAAACCATCTCAAATGTACATGGTTGGGATTCAAACTGTGACCTCCTCGTTGACTGTGACCTAGTACAACACAAGTGTTTGGTAATTGTCTGTGGGTTTCAAGGCCGACTCCCATCTTGATCACCGGGAATTTCTAGGGACGAGAGATGTCTTAATGCCATTTTATTCAAACACTGTTTTTTTTATCTAACTAGATGTATATTTATTTTTGACTGCGGCTTAAAAATAATTACTTATGACAATTGAGTATTTCGATATATTTTTAAGACTTTTTTTTAAATTCCAAATTTTTTTTTTGTCAGAGAAATTTGACTTTTAATATCAGAGAAAAGTCAATAAAAAATTTTTCTGATATTTTGTAGCCCCCTGTTGATATATGTTTTCAAAATACAATGCAGAACAGTGTAATCTTATCAGTTTCCCGATAGATTGTTAAAAGAAGCGACACTATAACTATTCTCCATGTGTGATGCTTGTCTTTGTTAATATCTTACTGATAGCTTTAACCAATAGGTTACTAATAGGGAAAAAGGACTAGATTATTTAGGTTCCTTTACTCTGACATTTTACAGACTATGTATTTTTGTTTTTTGTCTCTAGTTTAAAAATAAGCATATTTTTATTTATACCTTTTAACACTAGAGATAGTGGTAAAAGATATGCTTCAGTTTCAGCATGGGGTGTAAGGCGCTACTCTCGCAGTAGATTACATTGCCAATGACAGGGAGATCGAGGTTCAAATCTTGCTCGGGTGTACTAAGGGTGGTTTTTCCTAAATTGTTTTACTCTCCCTCCACGCTAATTCAGGTACACTTTATACAAATAAAACCATCATACCATCATCATCATCATCATCAACTGTTTACATCCTGTGGCTAGGTCAGTTTAGTAAAATACCTCCATCTTCCTTTTTCTTTCCACCACTCTTCTTCCTTTAATTGCTTCCATTCTTCTCTTCTAACTTGAAAACTTTCTGTTATCTGCTCCTCCCATCTCTTTCTTGGCCTTCTTTGCTGTCTTTTTCCCACGTGTGCTTCATTTCCAACATTTTATATGGCATCCTCTCTTTTTCTATCCTCGTTGCATGTCTATACCACCTCAGTCTTACTTCATCTACTATCTCATGTACTCCAACATCCTCATTACATGTCCATACCATCTCAGTCTTGCTTCCTCTACTATCTCATGTACTCCAACATCCTCATTATATGTCCATACCATCTCAGTCTTGCTTCCTCTACTATCTCATGTACTCCAACATCCTCATTATATGTCCATACCATCTCAGTCTTGCTTCCTCTACTATCTCATGTACTCCAACATCCTCATTACATGTCCATACCATCTCAGTCTTGCTTCCTCTACTATCTCATGTACTCCAACATCCTCATTACATGACCATACCATCTCAGTCTTACTTCCTCTACTATCTCATGTACTCCAACATCCTCATTACATGTCCATACCATCTCAGTCTTGCTTCCTCTACTATCTCATGTACTCCAACATCCTCATTACATGACCATACCATCTCAGTCTCGCTTCCTCTACTATCTCATGTACTCCAACATCCTCATTACATGACCATACCATCTCAGTCTTGCTTCCTCTACTATCTCATGTACTCCAACATCCTCATTATATGTCCATACCATCTCAGTCTTGCTTCCTCTACTATCTCATGTACTCCAACATCCTCATTACATGACCATACCATCTCAGTCTTGCTTCCTCTACTATCTCATGTACTCCAACATCCTCATTATATGTCCATACCATCTCAGTCTTACTTCCTCTACTATCTCATGTACTCCAACATCCTCATTACATGTCCATACCATCTCAGTCTTGCTTCCTCTACTATCTCATGTACTCCAACATCCTCATTACATGACCATACCATCTCAGTCTTACTTCCTCTACTATCTCATGTACTCCAACATCCTCATTACATGTCCATACCATCTCAGTCTTGCTTCCTCTACTATCTCATGTACTCCAACATCCTCATTACATGACCATACCATCTCAGTCTTACTTCCTCTACTATCTCATGTACTCCAACATCCTCATTACATGACCATACCACCTCAGTCTTGCTTCCTCTACTATCTCATGTACTCCAACATCCTCATTACATGACCATACCATCTCAGTCTTGCTTCCTCTACTATCTCATGTACTCCAACATCCTCATTACATGTCCATACCATCTCAGTCTTGCTTCCTCTACTATCTCATGTACTCCCTGTAACTCCATTCTTTCTAGGATAAACATAAGCGTATAACCCGAATGATTGATAGAACTTGGTGCTAAAAGAATCAATAGAGAGAGAAGGAAATATTGTGTTGTATATAAATCCTGGAAAAGTCGGCGACTCTACAAAGTTTATAAACTCTTATTTTACTCATATTGATGTGTTTTATTTGTGTTTATAAAATTTGGGGAGTAATATATCTAATAATACTTATCACGGGGGAGTTTTGTTTATTATTTTTTTTCTAATTTTTGTGAACTTTTTTACTAATTTAATTTTTGAAATGTTGGCAGCCATGCATGCCATTGCCAATGTGCAAAGTAGCCTATGTGGGAATACAATTCCTAATGGCTTCTGTTCCCCCTCAGCGAGTTCTGCGGCAGAAGGGGACTTCAGCCCAGAGGCCGTGGACACGAGTAACACGTTCGGAGAGGACATGCTTCAGATGGCTCTCAAGATGGCGTCAGAGCTGGAGGAACCGGCCGTGGACCTTGAGGCGGCACTGACCCCCTCCACCATCACCGCCCAATCAAATACGTCCATGGAGCAGAATGATGGTGAGCATTTATTAATGTCGAATAGGGAGCATTATTTATTACCAAGACCAAAACATATCGTATAATATGATTTTGGCAGGAAAAACATTAGAAGTTTGTTACTAAAATCACTAAAACAATTTTAATATATTCATACATTAGGTCATGTTATATGCAATTGTTACTTTTGATAGATATTATCAATACTTACAGAATAACACAGTAAAATGTTATCAATGTTAGCCACAAAGAAATATATTTGAATTTGTTCCACTATTCTTCCAACCACTATCAGGTATTATTCATCAAACAAACTATTAACTAAATCTATTCCTTCGTAAATAAAAATAGTTAGGGTCTGTTCATACTATTTCAAATATGACTCATCAGTAAACTATCCGTGATGTAAAGTAGTTTTATTTAATGTTGAACTCATACAAATCAGTTCATCAATAACTTCTTAATTTTGTAGTTAGAATTAAAATCACGGTTTTGCTTCAAGGTAAGACCATATTATAAACTTAAAAAAAACAATTTTAGACAAGACCCATCAAGTCATTTCAGCTACAGCCTCGGGTACTGACACAGATATAGACATAATTTTGTAAAATACCATTTTTTTAAATTTGGTTATAACATCCTTACATCTTGTAATATATTTTCAAATCTTTTTTATGTTTATTGATTATTGTGCTTTGAATCCTCGCTTACCTTTTAAATACTCGCATATAAGACAATACTAAATTTTTCAGCGAAAAAAAGTAATTTAATATTCAAGTAATTACGATACTTTTAAATTAACTTTATGAGGAAAACCCCCTTTTACTTTTTATTAGGGGTGTTCGAAGTCCACTTTTTAAATTCAAAGCGAACTCTAATCGAATATATGAAATATTATCGAAGTTCGAATATTTTATGTTGGTTTTTTTACACTAGAAAAATGTATTATATTGTTGTTTATTAAACTTTGTGTATTGAAATTACTTATAAAATGTTTTATTGTACTTATTTTTACGAATATTTCATTTTTAATCTAATAAATCAAGTTATACTACAACTTAAAATTCAATTACTTAGGATTTTTTCCAAATAAATATTCTTTTATTTTTATATACATATGGCAATAACTGACCATAAATCGAGTATTTTATCTGGTCATTATTTTAATTGACGAAGCTTATAAACCGGAATTACTTTCAAAGCGAAGTCGAAGCTGACATTTGTTTTAAAGTTTCGCACATCCCTACTTTTTGGGACACTGGAAGAAGGTACACAAAAGAGAATAGAAACATATAAAAGGGACGAACACAATATGGCTTTTACAATTAAAAGAAGCACACAGTTCACACTTTACACTGCTGCCACTGGACAAAGAGGTAATGGTTGCCTCTTAAAGAAACTCGATCATCACCGCCCAATCCCCCGACCTAGGTTTCATTCTTTTGGAACTCATCAGGGATGTAAAGAATGATAGGACACACAGATAGGAACAAGTAAAAGGTATAACATAAAGAACAAACACAGGAAAAGGACATTGATGCGAATATATAATATATTTCTATAAGGAAAAACTTCTTTTAAATCATTTACTCTCAAATTTATCAAAGAACTGCACAATTTTAATCAGTTTGTATTTATTTTAATTTCATATGATTTTATCATCCTATGTCTATTCAAATTGTAGAACATTCATTTTCCTTGTATTTTTTCCTAAAATTACGGAAACCAATATAAATGTGATAATATCGTGTGTTACTTGAAGAGAGTGAAGATGATCCTGAGCCAGTGCACGTCCCAGAGAGGGCGTCATACAGGGGTCGCAAGAGGACCCTGCGTAGTAGTAGCCAGAGGGGTGGAGCTAGTAAAAGGGGTAGAAGAGCCAGCTCAACAGTCGATGTCCCTCTTCTGCCCCCGCCAGAACCCACTCCACCCCCACGCATAGAACAGGAGAAACCCGACGCTAACATGTGTCTCAAGGTGAGTAGCAGCGGTTCTTGTCTCCACGCTAACATGTGTCTCAAGGTGAGTAGCAGTGGTTCTTGTCTCCACGCTAACATGTGTCTCAAGGTGAGTAGCAGTGGTTCTTGTCTCCACGCTAACATGTGTCTCAAGGTGAGTAGCAGTGGTTCTTGTCTCCACGCTAACATGTGTCTCAAGGTGAGTAGCAGTGGTTCTTGTCTCCACGCTAACATGTGTCTCAAGGTGAGTAGCAGTGGTTCTTGTCTCCACGCTAACATGTGTCTCAAGGTGAGTAGCAGCGGTTCTTGTCTCCACGCTAACATGTGTCTCAAGGTGAGTAGCAGTGGTTCTTGTCTCCACGCTAACATGTGTCTCAAGGTGAGTAGCAGTGGTTCTTGTCTCTACACTAACATGTGTCTCAAGGTTAGTAGCAGTGGTTCTTGTCTCTACACTAACATGTGTCTCAAGGTGAGTAGCAGCGGTTCTTGTCTCCACGCTAACATGTCTCAAGGTGAGTAGCAGTGGTTCTTGTCTCTACACTAACATGTGTCTCAAGGTGAGTAGCAGCGGTTCTTGTCTCCACGCTAACATGTGTCTCAAGGTGAGTAGCAGCGGTTCTTGTCTCCACGCTAACATGTGTCTCAAGGTGAGTAGCAGTGGTTCTTGTCTCTACACTAACATGTGTCTCAAGGTTAGTAGCAGCGGTTCTTGTCTCCACGCTAACATGTGTCTCAAGGTGAGTAGCAGCGGTTCTTGTCTCCACGCTAACATGTGTCTCAAGGTGAGTAGCAGCGGTTCTTGTCTCCACGCTAACATGTGTCTCAAGGTGAGTAGCAGTGGTTCTTGTCTCTACACTAACATGTGTCTCAAGGTGAGTAGCAGTGGTTCTTGTCTCTACACTAACATGTGTCTCAAGGTGAGTAGCAGCGGTTCTTGTCTCTACACTAACATGTGTCTCAAGGTGAGTAGCAGCGGTTCTTGTCTCTACACTAACATGTGTCTCAAGGTGAGTAGCAGCGGTTCTTGTCTCCACGCTAACATGTGTCTCAAGGTGAGTAGCAGTGGTTCTTGTCTCCACGCTAACATGTGTCTCAAGGTGAGTAGCAGTGGTTCTTGTCTCCACGCTAACATGTGTCTCAAGGTGAGTAGCAGCGGTTCTTGTCTCCACGCTAACATGTGTCTCAAGGTGAGTAGCAGTGGTTCTTGTCTCCACGCTAACATGTGTCTCAAGGTGAGTAGCAGCGGTTCTTGTCTCCACGCTAACATGTCTCAAGGTGAGTAGCAGCGGTTCTTGTCTCCACGCTAACATGTGTCTCAAGGTGAGTAGCAGTGGTTCTTGTCTCCACGCTAACATGTGTCTCAAGGTGAGTAGCAGTGGTTCTTGTCTCTACACTAACATGTGTCTCAAGGTTAGTAGCAGTGGTTCTTGTCTCTACACTAACATGTGTCTCAAGGTGAGTAGCAGCGGTTCTTGTCTCCACGCTAACATGTGTCTCAAGGTGAGTAGCAGTGGTTCTTGTCTCTACACTAACATGTGTCTCAAGGTGAGTAGCAGTGGTTCTTGTCTCCACGCTAACATGTCTCAAGGTGAGTAGCAGCGGTTCTTGTCTCCACGCTAACATGTGTCTCAAGGTGAGTAGCAGCGGTTCTTGTCTCCACGCTAACATGTGTCTCAAGGTGAGTAGCAGCGGTTCTTGTCTCCACGCTAACATGTGTCTCAAGGTGAGTAGCAGCGGTTCTTGTCTCCACGCTAACATGTGTCTCAAGGTGAGTAGCAGTGGTTCTTGTCTCTACACTAACATGTGTCTCAAGGTTAGTAGCAGTGGTTCTTGTCTCTACACTAACATGTGTCTCAAGGTGAGTAGCAGCGGTTCTTGTCTCTACACTAACATGTGTCTCAAGGTGAGTAGCAGTGGTTCTTGTCTCTACACTAACATGTGTCTCAAGGTGAGTAGCAGTGGTTCTTGTCTCCACGCTAACATGTGTCTCAAGGTGAGTAGCAGCGGTTCTTGTCTCCACGCTAACATGTGTCTCAAGGTGAGTAGCAGTGGTTCTTGTCTCTACACTAACATGTGTCTCAAGGTGAGTGGCAGTGGTTCTTGTCTCCACGCTAACATGTGTCTCAAGGTGAGTGGCAGTGGTTCTTGTCTCCACGCTAACATGTGTCTCAAGGTGAGTGGCAGTGGTTCTTGTCTCCACGCTAACATGTGTCTCAAGGTGAGTGGCAGTGGTTCTTGTCTCCACGCTAACATGTGTCTCAAGGTGAGTAGCAGCGGTTCTTGTCTCCACGCTAACATGTGTCTCAAGGTGAGTGGCAGTGGTTCTTGTCTCTACACTAACATGTGTCTCAAGGTGAGTAGCAGCGGTTCTTGTCTCCACGCTAACATGTGTCTCAAGGTGAGTAGCAGCGGTTCTTGTCTCCACGCTAACATGTGTCTCAAGGTGAGTAGCAGCGGTTCTTGTCTCCACGCTAACATGTGTCTCAAGGTGAGTAGCAGCGGTTCTTGTCTCCATCATTTCTGAAGAATATCTCAGATTCAACATTTTACCTCCGTTTAACTCTACTCGTACTTGTTTTGTATGTTCAAGTACACGTTTGGTGTAAACGCTTGGAAGCATTGGGTACAGACCAAGAACGCCGAGCTAGAGAAGGCGGCTACCAACAATCGCAAGTTGAAGTTGTTCAAGCCAGAGATCTTGCAGTTGACAGCAGATGAACTCAATTACTCGCTCTGCCTGTTCGTCAAGGAGGTGAGGAAGCCCAACGGGCAGGAGTACGCCCCGGACACCATCTACTATCTTTGTCTAGGTGAGCCCGCTTTATTTGAATCCCACCACTTGGAAATGTCAGCGAATTAGGTTGTTTGGGACTGTATTTTCAAATTTGCTTTTACATATTTTTGAAGATATTACATAAACTTACATATTTGGCCTCTTTTTTATTGTGTTATTTATTATCTTTATATCCATCTTGGGAAAATACTTTCAAATGGTGTGTCACTAATTTTCAGGCAACCTGTACTTTCATAAAGGAATGTATCCAGTGAAGGTAAGGCAGTGAGCAAAGCCGTCAGAGAGAATCACAGTTTCCGGAATGTAATTTTAGACCAAGGAAAAATGGTGCCAAACGGCTGTATTAACTTAAACATTGAAAGTAGGATAGAAGGACAAGACCTACAAACTTATCAGAAAACTGCAGCCCTCATAGTTGACAATTAAAACACAACAAAACACATAATTATGTAATTTTCAGGGTACATCAGCAGAAGAGGGTAAAACACAGACTGATAACCCAAGCTTTAAACCTCTTTTTACCTCTCATTTAATTTGTTTGAAACTATAAAATGTTATTTCTTTATGACCAAGATACCATAATCTTATAACTTTATCATCAAATTATTTGGTTGTGTTTTTATTTTTTTAACTAAAATAAATATGAAAACTAATTCTGTACCAATACAATAAATTCTAAAATATATATGTAAGCCCAAACTGTAAAACTTTTTATTTCACCTCTAATTAATACCATTAGATATCTCGACTTCAAAGTTTAATTCCTGCACAGGCCTGATACCATATAAAAGTAATTATTTTTTGACATCACCAAAATATCACACTTAAAGCCGTTTATTTTTCTTGACCCGATTTGTCCTGGAAACCCCAAATGTGTATAACTTTGTTTGTAAACAGTTAAAGATGAGTTTTATTTTGCAGGAATTCAACAATATTTGTTTGAAAACGGCAGGATAGACAACATTTTCACAGACTCTTACTACGAGAAGTTCACCGAATGTCTTGATGAAGTGGCAAGGAAATTTACCGCACTCTACAACGATTCACGTGAGTGTTTGAACAGTAATATAATTATAATGGAAAAGGTTTACTTGTTGGCTATTTAAAGTTGTACCACATTGTTTGGACACCCCTTCTATGTTATTGACAAGGCTAATACTTGGAGCTTCCATGCATTGTGTAATCTTTGTTTACCTTTGAAGATGGCAGTCTTACCTTGACTCTCCATAGTGTAATCAAACACCAACCTTTCAGGCTCACTAAGTATACATTCAATGGCATGTGTACCCTGATTTTGTTAGGAAGCTCTTTCCAGGAGTCTGCCATGAAATTAGACCTTACAGAACAGGCCTATTAACAAAATCAGGATATAACTAGACTTATTTTAGATCAAACATTTTTATAGTCTCAAAATTATCTCAACATGCTGCCTTCACTATTAGGAAGAGGCATTTTATGAATATCACCTTTCCAATGGTTGGTGAGCACGATTATTTTCACAAATATATTATCATTTAAACGGGTTTCCTTTGAGAATTTAACTTTTAATAATTAGTTTCTAAATTTTCTGGTAGCCTAAATAATTTCTTAGAAAAATGTTGTAGTATTTGAGTAACCACATGATTACTAACAGTACACGTAAGCATATGTTTGCTATGAATCCACCATTGATCATGTTTAGGGTGTAAAAGTTTTTTTTTATAACATAACTGTGAGAAAAATGTTTATCAAACCATATTCTAATCAATTCCATCACACTTGCTCATTTATGTTTTAAAATCAACAAAAAACTGTCTTTTTTTTTTCTTCCTTAAGATAGAAAACAATTTCGTTTTTAATCCTATATTATTTCTTTTCAAACATCCCTTTTTCTCAACTAATACAAAACCTACAGCGATGAATAAGGTATCAGTGGATAGGATTTTTTTTACCAATTCTGACATAGCATACTCAGTTTACGTTAAAACACATGGTTTGTTTAAAATTTAAGTTAAAAAAAAATCTAACAATATTTTTGTGTATACAATTCGCTGAGTATTTAATTTCAACAACCCAAAAAAAGACTAAATAATTTTTTTGGGGGGGAAGGTTGATGTGCGAAAGTTTCGCAAGGGTTTACTGGTATTACAATAAAACTTTGAAAATAGATTATCATATAAAGTTAGTGTATTTCTAGAAGGACCGACAACATCACTTTGAGCTGTGTAGAAGTTGTTGTTAGATGATTCTGTTTCACTTATCAGGTGGCTCATTCTGTGCTTGATGTGGCGCACACCTTTAGTCTATAAATGTCAATATATGAAACAATACCATCTACATCTTTATATACCAAGTTTTAAATGTCCCTACATATACTGTGGCACAAGGAACTTCGACAAGTTCAAATGTATGTATTGTGTTTGTAGACTATATTGTGACGAGATTGTGTGTCCTCTTGGCAGACTTTTGTGACGAGATTGTGTGTCTCTTGCAGACTATATTGTGACGAGATTGTGTGTCATCTTGCAGACTATATTGTGATGAGATTGTGTGTCTCTTGCAGACTATATTGTGACGAGAGTGTTGTCTCTTGGCAGACTATATTGTGACGAGAGTGTTGTCTTTTCAGATATATTGTGATGAGAGTGTGTTGTCATCTTGGCAGACTATATTGTGACGAGAGTGTTGTCTTTCAGACTATATTGTGATGAGAGTGTGTGTGTCCTCTTGGCAGACTATATTGTGACGAGAGTGTTGTCTTTGCAGACTATATTGTGAGAGTGTGTTGTACTCTTGCAGACTATATTGTGACGAGAGTGTTGTTTTTCAGACTATATTGTGACGAGAGTGTTGTTTCGCAGACTATATTGTGACGAGAGTGTGTGACTCTTCAGACTATATTGTGATGAGAGTGTTGTATTTGCAGACTATATTGTGACAAGAGTGTTGTATTTGCAGACTATATTGTGATGAGAGTGTTGTATTTGCAGACTATATTGTGACGAGATGTTGTTTTGCAGACTATATTGTGACGAGAGTGTTGATTACAGACTATATGTGACATGTTGTATTGCAGACTATATTGACGAGATTGTGTGTCCTCTTGGCAGACTATATTAGTGATGAAGTGTGTGACTCTTGCAACTATATGTACAGAGTTTAATTTCAGACTAATGTGTAGGATGTATGATTTGCAGACTAATTGAGAGGTTGTATTTGCAGACTATATTGACGAGATTGTGTGACTTCTTGGCAAAACTATATTTGACGAGAGTGTTGCTTGCAGACATATATTTGACGAGAGTGTGTGAACTCTTGGAAAGACTAATTGTGATGAGTGTTGTATTTACAGACTATTTGTGCGAGAGTGTTTATACAGACTATATGTGACGAGAGTGTTGTATTCAGACTATATTGTGACGAGAGTGTTGTATTTTCAGACTATATTGACAAAGTGTTGTCTGCAGACATATTTGACGACGATGTTGTATTTAAGACTTATTGTGATGGAGTTGTATTACAGACTATATATGACGAAATGTTGTATTTGCAGACTATATTGTGACGAGAGTTTTATTTGCAGACTTTTATTGAAATTGTTGCCTACTTGCAGATATTTTGACGAGAGTGTTATCTTTGCAGGACTATAATTGTGACGGAGTGTGTGACTCTTGGCTGATACTATATTTGTCGACGAGTGTTGTATACAGACATATTGTACGAGATGTTGTATTTTACAACTAATTGTGACACATGTTGTATTTACAGATATAATTGTCGAGAGTGGTATACAGACTAGATTTGCCGAAGTGTTGTATTTACCGACTTATATGTGACCAAGTGTGTCTTGGCACTATAATTGTGACGAGATGTTGTCAAACTTACAGACTATATTGTGATGATGTGTTGAATATTACAACATTTGTGACGAGAGTGTTGTAATTTACAGACTATGTACGAGCAGTTTGTATTTACAGATAATTTGTGACAGAGTGTGTAATTTACAGACTATATTTACGAAGTGTCTCATTTACGACCTATTCGTGATGAGTCTTGTCTTACAGACTATATTGTGACGGTTTCTTTTCAGACTTATTGTGACGAGAGTGTTGTTCTACACTCATTGATAGAGTGTTATTTGCACTATATTGTGACAGTGTTGTATTTGCAGATCTATATTTGACCCGTAGTGTGTGACCTCTTGTCAGATATTTGTGACGAGTGTTTCATTACACTAATAGTGACGAGAGGAATGTGACCTCTGGCAGCTATATTGTATGACGAGAGTGTTTGTATTTACAGCAATGTGCACGAAGTGTTGTGTATTTCAGACTATTGTGACGAGAGTGTTGTATTTACAGACTATATTGTGACGAGAGTGGAGGAGGAACACTTGTGGGAGAGCAAACAGCTCGGGGCTCACTCCCCGCACGTCCTTCTTAGTACTCTTCTGTTCTTCAACACCAAACACTTCAACCTCACGGCAAGTAGCTCAGGATTATAGCTTCGAAACAAACACGTTGACCGCTAAAATACTACAATTGTTTTCAATTATAGCCATTTTGAGCTGTACATACATACATACATTACAAATTAATATTAACATGGAAAAAACTGAGTTAATTGATTGTTATAATAGCTTTATTTGTCAGATTAACATGAAATATTACAATGGTCCATAGAACATTTTACAAGTAATTTTAGTACATTAAATTATATAAATAACCATAGTATATTTCTTTAGGCATATAACAACTAAAAAAAAATACGAACTTTGATTCAGCTTTGAGAATATTTTATATATTTAATTGAAATTCACTTCAAATTGAAAAGGTAGACTTTACACACGGGGACCATAATGTATCGATGTACGCAGTAACATAAGAACTGGTATTAACATATTTTCCTTTTCAGACGGTAGATGAACACATGCAACTGTCCTTTTCTCACATTATGAAACATTGGAAGAGAAACCCCAACTTGTCAGGGGGAGCCAAACTGCCAGGACCTTCCCGCAACGTTCTCCTCCGATTCTATCCTCCACAGTCGGCTCTAGGTAATAACTACAAGTGTCAACCTCGATTACCATTTAAATTCACGTCAGAATACTTTACACACAAGTTTAGTCTGACTGATATCACTTCTATAATTACAATGCCCTAAACAGCATTTTTATACCATGATAAATTTTTAAAAAATTCCCTCCCTCCTCTTCCCATTTACAATCTACCTCCACTATCGCCCTTCTCCCCTAGCACTTCCCTTCAGCCTTTATTTATCTCTCTCTCTCTCCTTTATCACTCTCTTTCCCTCCCCTCCCACTTATATTATTTCTCCCATATCCTTCATTTTATATCCTTCCACCTTCTTCTTTTTCACCCGTATTTACCTTTGTTCAGATAGTTCTACACTTTCACTATCATAATCATCAGAAAAATCTACATCCTATCTAGTATCTATTAGTATCTACTAGATCATTTTCATTGTCAGAATCACAAAGTGTCTGTGTCATTTCTTCGTCAATTAGCCAGTTTTTAGGCCGAGAAACTTTCTATTTACTAGTTGACGCCATTTTATAGCTTGAGTGTACTAATAATGGAGTAACAGCTCTTCGTAAAAAACAACCTACGTTAAAGTTTTGGTTGAAATATAATTAATAAAACTGCCAAGTTCTATTCTAACACTCCTGCCTTCATTGGCAGTAACACCTGCAATTCATGAAAGATGTAAAAAACACAGATTAGTTCAAGACTTTATTAACTACACCTTATTGCTAAAGTGTACATGTTCATTCTGCTTACGTTGATGGGTTACACTATGCTGTACCGTCGTCACTTAAGGTAAAACAAGGTGTACAGCTTTAAAAAAATAATTCTTCAACCTATTTTTCCGATATCAGATGTTGGCTATCATTCCTAATTATTTTTCTTGTTTAATGTAACAGATTTATACTTATTGAAGCTTATTCCCAAATTAAAACCCTTAAAATGCCAGCGATCATATTAATCTGTTCTTCCGTCATATTAACAGTGTCTTCTTTATTGAAAAACATTTTGAAATGTGACTTTATTATCACTCAACAGAAAACAAAACTTCAAAATGTGACTTTTTCAATTTCATACCAACAAACTACCTTGTAAAATAAACACCTTTTCAAATCCTCTCTTTTATAAGCTTAGGGGGTAAACTTGTAAATACTTAACCTATTTATTTTATATTTTTTATATTTGCTTGCAGATGGCAACTCGAAGAAGAAGAAGGTTTACGAGCAGCAGGAAAATGAAGAAAATCCTCTGAGGTGTCCTGTTAAGCTATATGAATTCTACCTCTCAAAATGGTAAGTTTTCCATATTTTAAAAATATTTCGGGGAGATATAGCCTCACTATTTGTAAATGATAACTAGAAAAATTAATAATTGCCTGATGGCAAGTAGTCTGCCTTTGTTGCGACTATAATACTCGGCAGCAAAGCCACTGAACTGCGCCACCGCCAATACTGCTCAGCCCTCGCAACTAACTTGGTGTTGGTTTTGCTGTTTGCTGCTGGTGTTAAGTTAGTTTATGGTGTGTTTTTTATTATTATTTAATAGTAGTTTTATGAGTTTAATGAATAACACTGGCCTGTGAAATAAAACTTTCCTGCTGTTTCAAATGTGAAAAGGGGATTTTAACTAATTCCAACATGCTAAATTTAATGTTGAAGTTCGTTTACCTTTATCACGTACGGATTTTATACAAATCACAAAAATAATGCTAAAAAGGTGGATTTTTAGTGTAATAAATAGCATTATAAAATTAAAAATAAAATAAACTATTTATTTCTACTATGTGGATGTATGTGGATATCCACACATATGCATGTGGATAAATACTGTGATTATCACTTATAAACTTTATAAAATGAAACTGCCAACAGGAAATAAGACAATGAAAATTTTAAAATGAACAAAGCACACTGAGCTATCCAGTAAACCAATTGATTTTTTCCAAAACAAACCTACATTAATGATTTCCAAACAAAAATCAAGTCATGCCATTGTTGAGAAACTGGCAGAGCGAGAACTCAGATGTAGCTCCTAGCAGGTATTTCACTTTACAGTTTGATGAAACCACCCACGTGCCAACTTTTTACATGTGAGATACATATATGATGATTATTGTATTATGTTTGGAAGAAGGTACAGGAAGGTGGGTAGAAACATAGAAAAGGGACGGAACACAATATGGCTCTTACATTACTTTACATTGCTGCCACTGGACAAAGAGGTATCAATCGTTACCAATGAGGGGTTTTTTCAGTCTAGTCGAGCTCCAGCCGAGTGTTTCTCAAAGCTCCCGAGTTCGAGTATATTCATAATTTTAAAATGTTATAACATTTGCTTTCGTTATGTTATTGTTCTTTTGTGGAAGGTGTTATTAGTTACGTATCAAGTTTAATATTTTGTCGCCACTTGTTATAATATCCTTTTATAGCATGTTAAATGCACCCCGTTGGAACGCCATTTGTTATATTATCCTTTTATAGCTCCTCGGTTGGAAGTAATTTATTATAGTTTATATTATGCCCCACAGTAAGTCGTCATTTCTATTGCGCAACAGTGCACTTTACTTATGATGCCTCCTTTGTCTTATCACTTAACCAAAAGAAATGATAACACTTTGCATAAAATTTAATATTACTTTATTCCGTTAAAAGAAACAACATGTTTATGTTGTTATTTAAATTGAAATGCGATCATGCCGAGGGCCTAGCAACCGATTATCACCGAGCGCTTAAAATATGTCCATTTATGACCGAACACACGTCCGTCTGTAATCACGACTGATTTTACAGTGAGAAGAAATTTCAAAACCACTGTATATATCCCAGCTCAATAGAAGCTTCTAGAAGGGACATTTTCTAACGGTGAATAGCACACCTACAAACTAAAAAAAAATACTTCCTGCGTGGAGAACATTCTTCCAAAACAGGGAATTACTTTAAAAGGTCTTAACTTGTTTGGATTTTGAAAAAGGGCATTAACTGAGGTTGTCCATTAAGTGCTGCCATCTTACCTCAGGGTGTTAAATTAACTAGTAAATAATTTAGAGGAAGACGTGATTTAAGCGCCAAGTAATAGATTACGAAATTTAAATAAAGTAAAATATGTTTAATTATATGTAAAATTAGAATGATAAAAAATGTTTGAATATATAAATAATTAGAACGATAATATGGTCAATGCTTTCAAATACTCCTTATGGTCAAATCAATTACATTACAATTACCCCCCAAAGTGTATCTGAAAGTAGAGACTAGTCGTATACTTTTTGATACGCTTTGCCAAAATAAAATAAAAGAAGACATGATCACTTTTCGCACACCCTGTATAAGTTTCACAATTTTTACAAAGATTTCAATATTTTGAAACATCCTGAATAATTTCATAAAATTTACTTAAAGTTCATATTTTTAAACATCCTGTATAAAATTTACAAAATTGTTTAAAGTTCAATATTTTGAAGTGGAAGTTATATGAATTAAACAATAAAATAAAAATTATTAGTCATAATTATGATTAATTAAAATAAAATAATCTAATAAAAATATCAAGTATAATTATGATTAAATGAAATAAAATATTTAAGTAAAATGTCAGCTTAATTGTAATTACTGACATAAAATGGTCTAAGTTTATTATATCAAGAAAATTTAATTCAATCGTCACAAATCGAAGTGTCTTTTCATTAAATTTATTATTATTTTTATATAATTTTCTTTAAATATTTGTTGCACTTAGTTTCGTGATCCTTCACGAATCCACTTTTGTGATTATTTTCACACACTTAACAAGGCTCTTAACACTTTGTTACACTTACTCTTACTCTTGACCAAAATTGCTATATGAGCACAAACATTTGCAACTTTATGTACTTAACGGTTACCTAAAATTTGCTATATGAGAACCACATTTCCTGAGAATAGCTTAACTTAACATAATTTTTTTTTTATATAAACACAATTAACTGGTAAAACACATAAGTACATTGTTTAAATAATAGAAATGGCAATATCATACACATATCATTGTCTAATAACAGAAAAATATTATTATCATATACATATCATTGATTTAATTAGAAGGACACTTAATCCCTAGTAAAACAAAATAAAAAACAACTCTATGCTGAATCTCTCTACAGTACAAAGACCCTAGTATACACAAACTCTATCAAGACCTTAGTGGTTTAATACAAGCTCACATTTTGAAATATTCTTTTAATTAATTATTATTTATTATTATTCCTTTAAAAAACATTTATTTAGAGAAAGTAGCTTTAAACTTGTGGCATAATATTGATTTATTTTTATAACAGGCTCAATAAAGGCTAACTCCCAAAAACTGGAACGTATCCTCATAATACTTCCCGACATACAGTGACCGACTATCCCATTTCTCAGGTCTTCAAAACACACAAGAGGTGTTCTCTTAACGGTCCAAACCTCGTTCAAATGTCTGGTAACCACAGGCGGTCCAGAACTCTGCTGACCCCTTGGCCCAGAAAAACTCTCAAAACTCTAATACGGGTGGCCCAGGTTCAATTCCTGCCCCCTAACACTTACAATACTTAACTCGGGTGGCCCAGGTTCAATTCCTGCCCCCTAAAACCCACAATACTTATCTCGGGGGCCCAGGTTCAATGCCTGCCCCCTAACACAAAATTCCCATAACTCGGGTGGCCCAGGTTCAATTCCTGCCCCCTAAACTCACAAGGTAGTCAGACCTCTGCGACAAAACTACTCTCTTGCCAAACGTCGAAGAGTCCAAGTCCTGACATCACAACATGCCACTGTATAGCAGAAATTACCTGCCTCAACTCAATCTTTATTATAAGCTTGCCTTAAATTACCTGCCTCAACTCAATTTTTATTATAAGCTTGCCTTAGATTACCTGTCTCAACCCAATTTATATTATGAGCTTGTCTTAGATTACTTGTCTCTCCTGGTGCTTTCCGGGTACACCCCCACCCCCAACTGACTATACTTTGTCATAAATCCATTCCTACTCCTTCCTTCACCAAGCACTTCAGAGGATGCTTCCCTCCTACTGGTGCTTCCCTCCTACTGGTGCTTTCCGGGTACACCTCCACCCCCAACTGACTATACTTTGTAATAAATCCATTCCTACTCCATCCTTCACCAAGCACTTCAGAGGATGCTTCCCTCCTACTGGTGCTTCCCTCCTACTGGTGCTTTCCTCCTACTGGTGCTTTCCGGGTACACCTCCACCCCCAACTGACTATACTTTGTAATAAATCCATTCCTACTCCTTCCTTCACCAAGCACTTCAGAGGATGCTTCCCTCCTCTTGGTGCTTTCCTGGTGCTGTCCCTAACTTTGTCATTAATAATGAAAACAAAATAAAATACTTGTCCTTACTTTTTAGAGTTGGATTTTATTGAAATATTAAGGAGGTATTTCTCTTTCCACACTAATCTTTACAATGAAATGGCCCTTATTTACAAGGTTAAAAAGATAAAATTACATACTATATTAAGAGCTTGTCACTTAATAATTTTAATTACATTATTTTTATTTCTCACCCCCTCTTTTTCTATCTCTCTCTCTCTCTTTCATCCTTTAGTTAGCCTAACCTGGAATTTTACTTTCCAGAGTTGGACTGTATTGAAGTGTAAGGGAGGTGGGTTACTTTCCACACCTATCCTTACAAAAAAAAATGGCTCCCCACTGTATCAACCTTTGAATGTTCTGCTGGCTGAGTAAACTAATTACACTATAAACCAACCACAACATGATAACACTCGGTCTTGTCAGTGACAAGACTTGGGCCTAACTCTGGTGGCCTACCTCTGCTCAGTGAGTTGGTGTACCCCGTACCCCACTCCTGGCTCAAAACAATTTGGACAATTTTACAAAAAAACATGACAATGTGACCTACTGCCCTCTGATTGGTAGGCATACTTACTTTATAAGCCCTTTCAACGTTTTGCAAATATCGAGCTGCCGATATTTTGCCCTTTGCTCCCCTATCTCTAGGAATGAGTGACAAAGTGAGGTCATTGATATTTTTGGTTACTAGATTGTGACTACACACAATTTTGTTATCTGTCCCCTTACCTTTATTAAGTTGTACTTGATCAGCTAAGTTGTTTATTTTCTGATCTAAGGTGCCAACAGTTTTTTTGTTTTCATTTACAATTTCTTTTATCTCCACAATTTCTTTACTTTTTATTTGAATCTCCTCATTAATATTTTCCTTAATAAATTGCCTATTAGCATCCTCTTGCCCTTCAATTTCTAACCTCACCTTTTTTATCTGAATTTCCAAATTGGATTGCACTACCTGAACAGCTGATTTGTTGTGTTCTATCTGTATATCATGTGTTTGTATTTGTTTTTCTAATTTACTGGTTTCCTTATCTAAATTTTTTAACTTAAACTGTCCCTCTCTTAGATCTTCCTGCCTAACCTCTAAATTTCCTTGCCTTTTTTCTCCTGCTGAAACCCTGTCATTAGTTTCATTAATTTGTTTGATAAAATTTTGATTAATTAATTCTAAATTCTCAAATTTTTTATTTATATTCTTTGATTGTTCTTCCATCTTTTGGTTGAGTTTAGTTTCTAAATTTTGTCCCATAGTTTCTAAATTTTGTCCCATATTTTTTAAATCCTTTTTATTTTCCTGTCCCATAGTTTCTAAACTTTGTCCCATATTTTCCAAATCCTTTTTTAAATCCTTTTTATTTTCTTGTGTAATTCGCCTGAGTTCTTTCATATTTTCTAATAAAGCATTTAAAATGTCTACCTGTTCTACTGGTTGTCTTATCACCTTGTCTGCCATGTTGATAATTTAAATAGATTTTTCTTAAGTTAACCTATGAATTAATTTTGTGTTAGGCCTTAGCAAAATTCAAGTACTATTAATCTAAGAATTACTTTCTTATAGTGATAAATTTAATTTAAAATTAGGCCTATACACTTTTATATTGTTGCTTTTAATTTAATTTGTATCATTATTTGAAACCCCAACATCTAGAAAAAAAAATTTACTACCCCCAAAATACACAATTGAAATTAGATAATTTTTTAAATTATGGTTACAGTTTCTGTTGACCACTTATCTGTCCTCGACATTGTTTCTTGACTGCATGCCGTCTCCAAAAGGTCCTCAGCACCGTTCCTTGAAAGTGTGCCGTCTCTTAAAGGTGTGCCGTCTCTTGTAGGTGTGCCGTCGGTGTTCCTTACTTGGTGTGCCGTCTCGAACCGTCCTTTGCGCTGTTTCTTGAATGTGCCGTTTACTTGGTATGCAGTCTCTTGGTGTGCCGTCTCCTGGTGTGCCGTCTCCTGGTGTGCCGTCCCGTCCCTTTAGCTCCGTCGACGCACCTCTGTCTTAGTTCGCGGTATTCGTGCCCCTAAGTTGTAGCGCCATTTTATAACATTTGCTTTCGTTATGTTATTGTTCTTTTGTGGAAGGTGTTATTAGTTACGTATCAAGTTTAATATTTTGTCGCCACTTGTTATAATATCCTTTTATAGCATGTTAAATGCACCCCGTTGGAACGCCATTTGTTATATTATCCTTTTATAGCTCCTCGGTTGGAAGTAATTTATTATAGTTTATATTATGCCCCACAGTAAGTCGTCATTTCTATTGCGCAACAGTGCACTTTACTTATGATGCCTCCTTTGTCTTATCACTTAACCAAAAGAAATGATAACACTTTGCATAAAATTTAATATTACTTTATTCCGTTAAAAGAAACAACATGTTTATGTTGTTATTTAAATTGAAATGCGATCATGCCGAGGGCCTAGCAACCGATTATCACCGAGCGCTTAAAATATGTCCATTTATGACCGAACACACGTCCGTCTGTAATCACGACTGATTTTACAGTGAGAAGAAATTTCAAAACCACTGTATATATCCCAGCTCAATAGAAGCTTCTAGAAGGGACATTTTCTAACGGTGAATAGCACACCTACAAACTAAAAAAAAATACTTCCTGCGTGGAGAACATTCTTCCAAAACAGGGAATTACTTTAAAAGGTCTTAACTTGTTTGGATTTTGAAAAAGGGCATTAACTGAGGTTGTCCATTAAGTGCTGCCATCTTACCTCAGGGTGTTAAATTAACTAGTAAATAATTTAGAGGAAGACGTGATTTAAGCGCCAAGTAATAGATTACGAAATTTAAATAAAGTAAAATATGTTTAATTATATGTAAAATTAGAATGATAAAAAATGTTTGAATATATAAATAATTAGAACGATAATATGGTCAATGCTTTCAAATACTCCTTATGGTCAAATCAATTACATTACAATGTTAAGAGTATATATTTGTATATTTTAAATGTCACCAGTCAAAACAAATATAAATATCACATCTTTAAAATTTGAGATTTTAAAAATAAATTTAAAAAATACTTTTTAAAAAAAATATGAATGCCACTCATTTTTATAAATAGTAAATAATTTTGGAACAAAAGTTTAAAATGGAAATAGCTTATTAAATTAGAAATAACACTTTAAAAAAACATGATTCAAAAATAAGAACAACACTCAAAAAAATAAATAATAGAAAATATAATTAAAATGGTTTCAACACTTGGGTTTTTAGCGGTAAGTACATTAAAATTACACTAACATTTATAAAAAAAAGTTAATTATATATGTATATATATAATCTTCCAATTTCATTAAACCATTAATGTAATTGATAGGCTACATAAGCGCACAATCCAAATGGACATTAAGATGCAGTGCTACAAAAAAATTAACTTTGAATTAAGAAAATATTTCAGCGGCTGCACATTTTTATGTGCTACGTTCAAAATATTTAAGGGGTTCCGTTATATTGTACAAAATACAAAATGTTTCGTTGACTAAATTTAATTGGGAAACACTTGTATAAGGTAAAAAGATTAGTAATCTGAATCAAGACATCTCTATTTTAAATCTTTTTCGCTCTCACACACTCACACAGCTAAATGCATCTATATGAGCTTTTGTTTAATTTACGGAACAACATTGCTCTAACGATAAATCTCACTTGATCAAGCTCAAACATAATGATTTTAGAGATGCCAATTTTGTCTTTGAACCTGTTACCATTCTCCAGATTATTTGTGACTGATGACATTTGTTTGTATGCAGCCCTGAGAGTGTAAAGACACGCAATGATGTGTTCTACTTGCTTCCGGAGCGGTCTTGCGTGCCAGACAGCCCTGTGTGGTACTCCACCATGGCTCTGGGTAAGGAACCACTCATCAAGATGCTCAATCGAGTCAAGATGGTCAAGGAAATCAACATTGCCCTTCTCTCGAGCTAAATCAATAGGACCACGGCAGTTTAGACATAAGGTCCTCCTTATAGGTTCAATATAATGATATTTGGTGGAACTTTTTTTTGCATCTTAACACCAAATTAGCCACAGGATTTATTGTAATTCCATTCTTAGGTTTCAATGTTGTGTGAAACAGCTCATGAAATTAGCGCCTCTTAAATTTACATTAATAAAAAGAGACAACATATTTGCACAATATCTTTTAACAGAGTTTTTTTTAAACGGAGAAAAATTATCTGTGCATTTAAAACTGTTCGTGTGCTACGGTGTTTAAGTGACAATGATTTTAATAAGTCACCGTTGTATTGGGCCTTAGTGTTATCATTGAATACCTAATTGATTTTTTATTATTTTTTTTTACTAGATTTTTAAGTAAAATTGTAACCTTTGTTGTATAGCCATCCACAAAATTAGACTTTAATTTGTGACTGGATGCCGAAAATAGGATATTTTGTGAATTTCTCCGAACATTTTATGTCAACTAGTAAATATTATTTGAAATTGTTGCTAACATTGTTTAAGAAATAGGGACTTTATTCAAGTCCGAAAACATTTCGTTCATTGATTTACTGTAAAGATTGTGAATATTACTATGATACAGTAGTAAACTGGATATGCTTAAGGTAAATGTATGAGTTAAAAAGCCGATAGGAAGGTGAAGTATGTGAACCTACTTGAGATATTGTAATATTGTGAATCATTCTTTAAGATTTTACACTTATACATGAATTCATCATTTTACCATACAATATTTCATCACAGAAAATACTAATAAACCAACTTGTCATCTACCTAATTTAATATTGTAGTGATTATACATGTGTTTTTTTCCTTTTATTTTAGACTTTAAATGCTGTGTTAGCCCGAATATAATGCGAGGTTTTCCTCCTAAAATTGTCTTTCTGAAGACTGTACTTGTATTATATGTGTGGCCTAACATTTTTCACAGAAAAAAACAGATTCCTACATAGGTCTGTTTTATAGCATGCTGGGACTGTACTGCGTTTCTATCAATAGACTCAACAGCAAAACAAAGTAAGAGAGAAAAAGAGTCAGTAACTGTATTGGCTGCCGGGCGGGAAGCTAGCTCTGTGTCAAAATGAAGAGGATCCACCCCCCCCCCCCCCCCTTCAGTGTCGCCGGAACCGCACACCACATCTGATATTTCTATACTGGTAAAAAAAATCATCCATGGCAGATCCGCAAGTGAGTGAGGACTGGTAGCTTTAAATACCGCTTCGGTGGCCGCATGGTCTAACGCGCTAAACTCGTGTTGGACTAGACTGCCGAAGACAGGGAGAATGTGGTTCGATCCTGGTCAGATGCACTAAAGGTGGTTTTCCACTCTTTCTCCACACAAATGCAGATACACATCCTCTAAATTAAGCCTCCCGAATCCCTAATCCATTAGTGTAACTAGTACATACTATATAGTCGTATGACCCTAACAAGTATTAAGACGTATTGCTAGAAAGAAATTAAGTTACTTTTATTCTCACTTAACTTTTACTTTAAAAAAAGTGTGTCAAAGTTGTTAACTCTGTTACTGTCAGGTTGTATTATATCCGAGATCATTTATTTTTCAGGTAGAACACCTCAAAACTTTAGGGTTGTATTATATTCAGGTCTAGGGATGTGGTATCGAAAGATTATTATTATTATCACCGCGTCTTACTACCCGTTCGGGTTATACACACTTACGCTAATGTGTAATGGTAGGGTGATTGTGAGATGAAATGGAGGACCTACAGTTTAACGTGGAATCCGAACCACGGTGGAGGCCTGGTATTGAAAGAAAATTATCTATTACATTAAGTCTTGGTATTGAAATTTTAGTCTGGATTTTTTTGTATGTAGTAATATTAATTTCAACTTTTGCGTCATAAGTGTGTTTTCATATTTATTTAAACATTGAAAATTTTAATGGTTTTTAATAGCTTAAAACAAATTTTCAGAAACATCTTTTTCACTATCTAACTTCTTAGATCCACTTATGGAAGGTGCCTATTTTTAATTACCTGCGTTGTTTATATACTTAATGAAGATATATTATTGACAAACAATAAAAGAATGGAGGTCGTGCCCCGCTTCATCTGCTTAAACAACCACATAAACTTTCTTACTTCCCTTCGGTTGCTTGGGTCACCCTTAAGTTCATTGAGTTCATAGAGCTGTACAAAAGATTATTTTGTTTGGTTTGTGATGACTGTGATCATTGATAAAGGAAGGGGTAGTAAGACTGGTCACCACTCACCCCGTCAGGTATCAGGCGGTATTGAAAGAACAGCTATTAATTATGATGAGCTAAGAGAGATTGGATGATAGAGTTGCAGAAAATGAGAGAATTGAGAAATGGTGTGTTTTGTTCTTCCTCCACAGTCCACCCTAGGAAACATTTAATCCTAGCATGAGTGAAGATAGCAAAAATGTTGTTTCTTTCGATACAGGAATATGAGTACTAATATCAGAAAAAAAAGTATTGAGTAAAAAATACTAGTATCAAAAGGAAAGTATTGATACTTTTTTCGCTTCCTAATTCGGGCCAGTACAGAACTACTACTTTAGGGTGTCCAGTGACAGGGAAAAGCCAGGGAATTTAATTCAATTTCTGGAATTTTCACATAGTCGCTAAAAAAATACTCAAAATTCATTTACAATAGTTAAAATTTCTCATTGCATTATTTACCATTGCACCAGCAAATTAAAAGACCAGAACAATGGTTATTAATCTTATTATCTTTGACACAGCTGTTGAGGATTACATTTTTATTGGTATTCAATTAAAAACATTATAAATAAGAATTTAATTCATCCTAAAGTATATATAAAAAACCTGCCACTATAATATTTGTATATATTATTAACTATAAAAATATATTCATATCAACAAAATAGGCTTTTATTTTTTGTACACATATTAATAAGCAAGGATCAATATTTGCCTGTTTCATAAGCATGACCTGAAGATTTGCAAAATATTCATAAAATGTGTTAACTCAATTTTATATTGAAGAGTGGGTCAAAATCAAGTTATTTTGTTTCCTGCATTTTTTCATTTTAATTAAAAGTGGTGGTGATTGGACATCAAGATAACATGTGGGACGGGGAAGCCATAACATGACAGCTGGGAAACATATTTTGTACATACCATTTGATGGCTTGTTTAACTCTTTTGAAACATTTTGCAGCTATACATTTTAAACAAAAAGTGAAAATGTGACATCATGTAACGTCTTTCCCCCGATGAATTAAGAACCCAACACTCTGATTTAGATTAGACAACTCGTGTGTGTTTGTGTGCGCTTGAGTAGCCTTTCTACACTGAGTAGCGCAAGAAATTACTCATTTCTTAGATAAAATACACGTTTATTGAAAAATTACATGTATAATTTTTATGACAGTTTTAGTTCCTACGCTGTTTTCTTTGGTTTAATAAACATTTTCTTTCTCTTCATCTTTTTCCTTGTAAACTCCAATTGATGGAGTTCAGAGTAGACCTCTGAAAATATTTCACTCTGTTCTTCCTCTACAATTGTAGACCTGAAAACATAGAAAATAACATTTTATTTAAAAACTGTAACTATAAAGAAGTTCATTCACAATTTGATTAGGAGCTCGTAGTCAACACAGGGTGGACACCAAAGACGACATGTCTGCCAAAGACACAAGAGAGGTTAGTTTTTACCACCGTGTTCTACTCCTTGTTCAGGTTATATGTATAATCTAATGGGGTGGAGATGATGAGGAAAGAACTATTTTTAGAAGTAATCTACCCGCATTTGTGTGGAAGGAGAGTGGAGGAACCACCAGCCTCAGCAAGCCTGACCAGGATTCAAACCCCGATCTTCCTATCAATCAGCAAACCAGTCGAACACTGAAGCAGGTAAGAGAGCAAGGTGTCTACCATCCGGGAAAACGGGAATTAGCCGGGAATTTGAAGTGATCGGGAAAAAACAGGAATAAGCCAGGAATTTGGTAAATTACAATAAAAATCTGGTAAAATGTGGTTTTACTCAAAATATGAAATATAATAATCAATAAAACAGTAAATAATGTTATTCAAACTGTAGTTTTTTTTTGTAGCTGTGTATTAAATTTTATAACTCCTACTAAACAATGTAAATATAAATTTTAAAAATATGTTTAATTAAATTTTAAAACTTATTATTATTCATAAAAAAGATTAATAAAAAAAGATAGGGGAGGTGGGGGAATTAGAAGGATGTGACATACTTTTTAGTCGGGAATTTTATGAAATGATCAGGGGAAATCGGGGAAAAAGTCGGGGATTTCATTGGTCAAGTTGAGTAGACACCATGGAGAAGTTATAAAGTTACTGAAAAAGATGGAATAAAGATATTTAAAATGGAGACTCAAATGGATGGATAGGCAACAGATCAACACTAAAGGTAGTTTTTCCTTATCTATATATATATATATTTGACAACTTAAAATTTTCTTTTCAGTAAATATGCAGTACCAACAGATTTTCTTATTTAAAAACTTACCTGTATGTCTTCATAAGGTCAAACTTTTCCCAAGGAGTGGCCACTGCTTTTGCTTTCTCAAAAAACCTCTCTGGCAATTTGAATGGTTGTACGCCTTGCAAGTCCTGCCTTTCCCAGCGCTCTAACCATGGCCGAGGCTTTAATTGTACCTTTAAAACAAACAGTATTGATAATGTACAGTCAAAACATGACAAGTGTTTATTCGTGGTGGGATGTGTGTGTCGGAGCTTGATGAGGTAGTTAAGTTGGTGTATCGCAATGTTCATCATTACCTTAAACTGACCCGGACCACAGGCTGGAAACCGCTAATAGCGATAAAATGAAACATTAATTGTATCATTTTCGTGTGGTGGCAGAGTGGGTAGCGTAGCACTGTTAAATAGTAGTAACGTCAGAAACTGGGGAGCTGTGTCAGCTCTACACTCTGGCAATATTGGCTGCACACACATATAGTCAGTTTATCATTCATGTGGATATAAATGTACTTATTTGTTTGTGTAGTTCAATAGGATGGATTTTTGTTGTAATTACCAAGACAATGTTAAATATTTAATGTGCAGCAACAATTTATTATATCATACTATACTTCGGGATTAATAAACTAACTATACACAGTGGTGGTTGATTGGGCTAAGAAGTTATACTCTGTCGCCAGTAGTAATCAGTTTGGGGTTCAAATCCTGGTAAAATTCCCTGGTATGAGTCAAACACCTTACCACAGTCAGTAGTGTGTGTGTGTGTGTGTGCGCGCGCGCAATCCCAGGTTCCATCCCCAGCATGGTCAAAGATTTATTATTGGTAAATTGTCGGATGGCGACTGAATTCTGTGTTTTTCTTTGTACAGTCGTCTCTCGTTCATATGGCGGGTTGGGTTTCAGAGCCTCGCCTTTTTTTTTAACTTACAAACACACACAAAATCCCAACAACATGTGTGCAAATAAAAACAATCAAATGTTCATAAAATGGCAACCAATGTCGTTCACTGCGCTTGACATGCCGAAGAACGCCGGAGGAGCGAGACGAGAGCCAAACATAGCGAACGTATTGTAATATAATCAAAAACTCTGCTAAAGTGAAACACAGTGAAGGAGGAGCTTTACTGTATTAGGCTAGTTTGTAAGTCGTATTTTGATATAATAAAGAGTGTTTGAAAAATGCATGTAGAATACATTCACAAAGGTTGATAGCAGGGCCGAGGATTTTTTAAAAAACTAAAATCACTTGGAATAAGAATGTAAGTTGTTGGACTAGTGCGTTGGGGGGGTGGGGGGTTCCAGGCCAAAATTGCTTATCTGTTAGCAAAATTCTTTTTAAAAAATGTATAAACTTAAACTCCTCACTAATTCATGGATTCCAGAGGATTCATTTTAATTTCCTGCAAGTGGAAATAGAAATCTTCGATTAAAAAAAAAAAAAGAAGACAGAATATTGGATTTTGTTTTATAAAGTATGCTATGTTGTGAAAAAGTCTTAAAAAAAGTTTGAAAAACTTTTATTCAATAAAATCTATTTTATAAATAAAAATATAGTGTTCTTATTTTTGCTCCTATAGTTTTGGTTTTGGAAGCCCAGCTCTGTCCTCCTCCCCCCCCCCCCCCCCCCCCCCCCCATAAAAAAAATCCCTGGGTACGGCCCTTCTGTACTGCAATTTAAGAGTGGAACAGTCTTTAGATAAAAACAATAAAAGATATTGTAAGTTAAGTGAATAAATATGATATGTTTACAAGGAGAGGTAATGTATACTTTTTTCACTCTTTAACATTTTAACTAATTAAAATCGGCGTGGTTAGGGCATACCTTGATAGGGTTGACAGGGACCGGCGTTCCTTCGGGAAGGAATTCAGGCTCCATATTAGAGGGAAAGGTGCAATATTCCGGAAGAGCGTCTCGCAAGTACAATAGTTTGTCGTCCAGACGTTTCTCCAGACGTAAAACTTCAATCTTCTGAATAGTTGGATTGTACATTTCATACAATATTTCTGTTCCTGAAGGTAAAAAAACATCACGCCACTTTACATAAAGACAAATATCATAAATAATGAAAATATTCCACAAGTTTTTACCTATATACATACCTAGGTGATCTATAACGTTCCTCAGAATGAAATTGGCTCGAAGTCCACATCCGGAGCGATTGATACAAATTCCAACAAAACGAGATGTTTTTCCAAGAGCGTGAGGATCGGAAGTGGTCACTGCTAGAATGCTGCCTACAAAACAATAAATACAAAATGTTTTGGGATATTCATTCGGTTAAACACAATCGAGTTTATGCAGCGCTTGCCAAAATACATTACAAATTGTTATCAACTGTTTCAAACTCTTCTTGTTCTTCTTCTGAACATTCTCTCAAATTATCTTTACCCATACTTAATTTATTCCCATGTCTTCATCCATCATTCTAACTTCTTTTCTCTCCCTTCCTGTTTATTAACTGGCTATATAACACCTTTACACTTCCTTCCACATCCCTTTCTATCATTCCTCTACATTTTTACATCCAAAAATAAATGAGAAATTTATTGAATGATTTTTTTTTCTCAAGACTAAACAAATTTGTATTGTGCTATATATGTAGGTCTATATTTAAAACAGGAAAATGATCCAAGGACTTTCTAGACATAACCATGGTGGCTCTAAAGAAGAAGAAGAAGAAGAAACAAGACAACGGAATAATTTTAGAGGGAGTCAAGGGAGAAGTCTACATTGGTTTCATCGACTGGCAAAACATTCGATAGAGTGAAGTGAAATATACTGATGGAAATAACCAAGAGCTGCATCAACTGGAGGGACAGAAGGTTGATTGTAAACCTGTACCTAGGACAGCGAGTGAAGGTGAGACTGAAGGTTGATTGTAAGCCTGTACCTAGGACAGCGAGTGAAGGTGAGACTGAAGGTTGATTGTAAGCCTGTACCTAGGACAGCGAGTGAAGGTGAGACAGAAGGTTGATTGTAAACCTGTACCTAGGACAGCGAGTGAAGGTGAGACTGAATGATGGAGAGACCAACAAGCTAGAGACAGGAGGAGGAGTGAGACAGGGATGATGTTTGTCACCCAGTCTGTTCAACTTGTATGGAGAGTGGCTAGTCAGGGAATCAATAGAGAGATGTGGTAATTTCAGGATAGGAGGACGCATCAACACAATAAAATACGCAGATGATCTAACGTTGCTGGTTAGAAATAAAGAAGAGTTGCAGGAAATTATGGACCTGCTAGTGGAGATATGACATGGAGATCAACATTGAGAAGTCAAATGTGATGGGGATTTCAAAAAATGAAGAGCCGCTGTAAATCAAAATTGGAAACCAGAAGTTGGTAAGTATAGAGTACTTACCTGTAAAGTGGGTGAGAAGAGAACCATTTTGGATGTGATTCTTTGGTAAAAAAACACAAACTGGACCGAATACATCCTGAGGAGGAACTGTCTTCTACACGACATCATTGTAAGAACTAAGTGTTTATGTGTGAAAGAATTCGCCGACTCGAGTTGGATTTAGAAAGAGGGTTTCCAAACGTGAGAGAGGAACATAGTCGTGATGCGTTGTTCAAGTGTTTTGATTACAAAACTCTTAAATCGCCACATGTCTCAAAAACTAGGGTGAAAACAGATTAAGACAGGTCAAGCGAGGAGAGGGGGTCTTTTTACCTTTTGTCGGTCAGGGCGTGTGTTGTCAGTGACTTGTGTTCGTGATGTAGAGGACGTCGGTTAACATCAACTCTACGTCAGATATAGTGAATCACGGGTCGAGTCATCTTGTATTTCCTAATTAAGTACAAGATGGACTTGTGTGTGAACCACTGTCGAGGAGGGTCTACTAATTGATCAGTTACATGTTATGACAGCATCCAGCCAGCTATGTCAAAGGAATGCAGTCAAAATTCAACTCAACGATGAGAATCCTGCACCTCTGTTAAAATATTAGATAACTTGAAGGAAAAAGAACATTTTGGGAGCTGAAGGGAGGATGAGGACAGGGGCATTGGCGGTCATTTACCTTTAAAATTAACCACGACTTAATACACCTAAAGTTTTAACCAGACAATTGATAATGGTTATCATAAAGAAGCAATTTATTAATTATTCATCTTGTCGACCTTGAGAGTGAAACATACTAACCAACATAAAACTCTGGAATATCAATATGAGATCTGCGGCTAAGCATATCTGTTCTTTCCAGCTTCTCGCGAACTTTGTTCCGCCATTCAATTTTTGGATCCGGAAGGAATTCCGGATAGATGAATCTATATTGTGGTGGTACAACTCCTTTTCGAGCATCGGGTGTTGTTTGGTCCCGGAATCCGACACGTCTTGACGCCTTTCTTCTCCTTCTTCTTGTAGCGGCTTTGTCGCCGACGACAAGTAGCGGCAATCTTTATGGACTGTAAACAATACAACTTTATCTTAGATCCGTGTCATTTATTTTAAAAGAGTTTTGTTTTGTAAATTAATGTGTTATTTTCACATCCTAATCAATATTCCTGCAACTAAACAACTTAAAACTTGTATCACAGAACATGAAATGTTTACGTACATTATAAATGCTCAAGATTGGCTACTTTTAAAAGAAAAACTTTGATGTTTCACTGAAATATAATTGAAGGGCTCAAGATCACATCACATTCAAACCGAGATAAATGGAGAACATGTCAGAATAATTCCATAAATCATACAAATATATAGCACACTTTACTGTATTGCTCTGCCATCTGTTGTCAGAATGTAATAGTATGACAATCGATGGTGTTGGAAGATGTGGATGCTAATATCTCATTATATTTCAGGAAATGTGGCTTAGGACTATCTGATCCCAAGCCCTTCAATTGTAGAAGTGTCAAAGACTGGTGCTCCTATCTAGTGCTGCGCTCCTTTTGCCAGCTTGAGTCCTTCACCACTGGGCCTCGCTAGTGTCACTGGTGGGTGAAGATAGGACTAACCGCAGCGATCCTGGTGGTGACAGACTCAAGCTGGTGCCAACCATATTAACCTGGAGGTTGAGTGTCTGGGTATATTATTTGTCATGTGGCCAAGGGTTGTCTGCACAAAGCTAAGGGATGTCACTTTGAAATTATTTGTACTTGATTCAGATAATTATCAGAATTGATCATTATTACATATTAGTTTGTAATTCACATTAATTAAAAATATATTTAATGAAAGGAATACCTACCGGCACTATTAATGAAAAACATATTTACATCTATATACATGGATGAACAAAACTTTACTAACATTTTGTGACTCATATTGGGCCCAATTAAATTATAGTATCCCTACATGAATAACTGTAGCACCAAATGAATTTAAGCTTTTTACTTATTCAGTGACAAAAGGGTTTTCTTTAGATGATTATGTACTATATATAAACTAATGGACCACTAGCTACAAGAGTGGAGTTTGTGATAAAAATAATGACTAAAGGAAAGTAGGCCTAAGGCGTCACAGAATAGTCTATCTTAGATTAGTTTATAGGTCAACTGCCTTCTAAGCTAAAACTTCTGGGTTCAATTCATGGGCTGGTTGAAAAAACAAATTGCTCAAATTGAGTATAGGCCTACTTAGTGCTGTGCCTGTTCTAGAATTAAGTTGGTTTGTAAGTTTTGTGTTAATATATCGGTAATCATTAGGGCCTAGGTTCAGAGTGTGCTCGTAATTGTAGTGTAGGTAATGAGCTATAGGTCTACACAGTACAGAATTAATGTTAACTAGGCCTGTGTTTTTCAACCACTGCTCAATATTTTTAGTCTGTGATATTAATCAAGGAATGACTATAACATTTCGGTTTGATTGAATATTTTTGGCCTGGCCTAAATAGAAATATGATATAGTAATTAGGGATACACCATAAATGAAGCTATGTTTGACCAATTATAAAAGTTGTTGGGGGGAAATTTGGATTTAAAAAACCTAATAAAAGGCTCTACATAGGTTATTGATATGGTTATGCCGTGGAATTGTGTACCGGCATACTAGGTCTACTTTAGTGTGAGGGGTAAAAAAAAATCATATTTGGGCTATTATTGGAAATAATTTTGTACATAAAGCATGCCCAAAGCACAACTAATAAATGTACTCTAAAAAATAATAATAGTAAAGCATTACATAAAATGCACTAAATCTAAAATATTCTTATGATTGGAATGTAGATTTTTTTATTGTAGAGGTAAAAAAATGCTAACCAAAAGTTTGTAAAGACAAATTTTGTCTCCATTCCAATGATATCCTACGAAAACACGATCCAAAAGCCATAATTAGTTATATTTTTTTGTAACATTTACGAACGCTTCTTAATTACTTCCAATGGCTTTCATAGTATATTAATGCTTAATTACAAATTGTTAATTATGTTTTCAACAGGTAGCACGGATAATATATCAAATAAAGATATGGAAACTATGTGTTAAATTTAAGTCAGGTATTATCTGTGGTACTGCTAGCACAGATCAGGACTATTTGGCTGAGTTGTGGAGTTTTGAAGAAACAGTCTTACCAACAACACTGCGAAAAAGTCGTCCAAATTTAATTTTTTTTCAACTCCAATTTAGTAATATATAAATACATAATTTTTTATTACACCTACATTAATGTAAAATTGAATACAAGTAATAATTAATTTACTCAATAATATTAATTTTATTTTGTCTCGTTCTTGAAAGAACCAGAAGCATGGAACCACAGTGTTCCACAACCACACAAAGTTCACTCCTTTCATGGTTGTACTTCATTATATGTTTTGTTTGAGCTTAAATAATATTTTTGTGTACTTGGAATTATTCTTTTCATTTTATACGTTCCCGTACTTTCTTAATCTTATTTAGGGTATGCGCTAGCCCCAATTTATTAAAGCTTGGACACGTTTATTAATATCAATGGCTTTCTATGGGTGATCTTTATTCTGAATGTTGTAGTAGGTTATCACGTCCATTCAATAACCGTGCGTCAAAATATTTATCTCATTATTGATATGTATATTAAAAGAAAGTAATATGTGGAACCAAACATAGACCAGGCGAGGCTTATTATTATTATTTTTATTATTATTATTATTATTATTATTATTATTATTATTATTATTATTATTATTATTATTATTATTATTATTAGCACCGCGTCTTTCTACCCGTTCGGGTTACATGTACTTACGCTAATGTGTAATGGTAGGGTGATTGTGAGATGAAATAGAGGACCTATTGTTTAACGTGGGATCCGAACCACGGTGGAGGCCAGACATTCCACACATTCACAAGTTGTGATTAATACACGTCTTGTCAGAGGGGAAGGAAGGGTTTGGCAATCAGATAAATCTGTGCCGGGACCGAGGATTGAACCCCAGACCCCCATCACAGAAGTATGACACCTTACCCCTAGACCGCCGGGTCACCACAAGGCTATTCCATGGACTACTAAATGGATATCAAAACCTTGGTAAACATGTTTTGAAAATGAAGGCACATTAAGTATAATTAAGAATAAAAAATAGATTTTGATTCTTTTATCACCTCTAGCATAGCTACAGACAAGCAACCCACACAATTATATAGGTAGCCCTAAGTAGCCAACAGTTCTCTGCTTTTAAGTTCCTGTGAAATTAATTAAAAAACAACCTAACCTTCACACCCTTCAATAATAAATGGCACTCATATATTAGTCTGGCTCGTATTGATTTGGCCCGTACATGAGAAAACCAGAAAAAATTACAGTTTCCAAGAGTTTCCAGATAAAGTCTGAATCGTGTTGGTTTGGGCTGTCTCAGAGAGAACCAAAACAAACCATAACCATAGAGAACCAGTAAAAACTACAGTCTTAGAGGTTTACAGATAAAGTCTGAATCGTGTTGGTTTGGGCTGTCCCAGAGAGAACCAGACAAACCATAGCCACAGAGTGTTCCGGACCAAGTCGGTTTCTTATTTGTTTGGCCCGTCCCAGAGAAAACTAGAAAAAATACTACAGTCCCAGAGTCTACCAGATAAAGTCTGGTTGGTTCATATTGGTTTGGCCTGTCAGAGAGAACCAGTAAAAACTACACTCCCAGAGTGTTTCAGACAAAGTTTGATTTGCATTGGTTTGTTCAGTCCCATAGAAAACCAGACCATACCACTGATCTGGAGTGTTCAAGATATAGTCTGGTTTGCATTGGTTTATTCAGTCCCAAGGAAAACCAGACCAAATCACTGATCTGGAGTGTTCAAGACAAAGTCTAGTTTGCATTAGTTTGGCCCTTTCCAAAGAAAACATTTTAAGCCATAGATCCTGAGTGTTCCAGATAATGTCTGGTTCCCATTGGTATACTCTGTTCCTGGGAGAAACTGACAAATCCATAGCAGCCCACACATGAGTAATGGTCTGGTTTTCCTTGGACCTTAAATAACCATACGAAATCCAACTACGGTTTTTCTTGGTTTACTCTGGTTTACTCCTGTGCTTTTCCACCAGGGCACCGAGCCGAATCAATGTGCAGCGCTAAGTGCGACTGGTTAAAATTTAGAATATTTTACAATGGGCACAATCTCCCTTAAAATACAAGTAAAAAGTGCAAACAAAATATGTCTAGAAAAACATGACATAAGCAACAAAGTACCCTTAAATTAAAATAACTAGCGCTAGCAAAATATAACCTGAATAGCATGACAAAGGCACAATGTCCTCTTAAAGCACAAGCGTGAAGCGCAAGCAATACAATTGTAGCTAAATTATATGCACCATGTACCCTTATTATTGTTAACTAGCCACTGTGGGCTCACCGTATAACATAGAGGAGCGTGAAGAGCAAATAAGAGATAATCAATCACCTTATGGGTGGCCTCCATAGCCCCCTAGAACCAAGTGTAGTTTTAAACCATTATTACAAGCCAATACATACGGCCAGACATTCATACGCTACCCTAGAACATTCCCATAAAAGATAGTAATACATTCTTGATCGTGGTGTTAGGGACCAATTAGAACAAGGCAGGGCAGAGGTACGGGAGAGAGAGAGAGGGGTGGGGATAACATAGCACGTGGTGTTGAACTGAGTCTACGTCAGACAAATCATATTAGTCAATGTTTATCTTCTGCCGCGCCGGTATGTTTTTGTTTTCGCACGAACACATAGTCTTGTATTAAAGCATGACAGTCTTTAGTTATAACCCAGAGTGTTGAATGTGGCAACTCCGCTTGTAGTGACGTCATGAGGCCTTGCGATCTGCTGGTTCTTACAGAGAATTATGTGAATATTTACAGCTCTCTAAATTTAAAAAACTAATGAGTCACTTTGAACAATATTGACAGTTAATCTAAGTATGTTTTACGTATATCATTAAACAAAAATACTTCAGTGGTTGAAAAATACAACAAATAAACACGTAAATAAAAGTTTTAAAATAAATTTGATAGTTAAGGATTATGTATTGTTCACAAACACGATTAGAATAGTATGATGAAAATTACAGAAGGGCACTGGCTCGAAGCCTGGAAAGAGCATTCATTGTTGTAATTATCCAAGGCTCCAGGTTCAAATTCCATGTCCAGGCCTAGATCCTTAGCAACTATTTTAATAAAATTTAGTGTTATTTAAGTAATATTTATAGGCCAAACAAAGGAAAAGTTTCTTTTAGCCCTGTGTCTTACTACCCGGTCAGGTGAGTACGCTTACATACTAATTAGGTTAATAGTTTTATGGATGAGGAAGGTTATATTTATAGGAAGTGTACCCACATTTGTGTAGAGGGAGAGTGGAAAACCACTCTCAGTAGCCTAACCAGACCGAGATTCGAACCTCGATCTCTCCGTCATCGGCAATCTATTCTACTGCGAGAGTAGTGCCTTAGACAATGCGGCCACAAAAGCGGGTTGACAGTAAAAGTTGCTTCTGATTTTTGTGCTGAAGAAACTTATATTCGAACTTTTCTGTTATAAAATCTTCACTATTGTACGTTCATTAACTCAATTCTCAAAATGGTCGTTGATGGACTATTTAGTCTTCTGGTGAGATAATTGAAATGATTAACATCTGTACCATGCCCAACTAAAGAAATCAATGAATTAACTGCACTCCAAACGAACAGATCATTAGTAATAAGCATAGTCTAACCACAAATGTACCAGCTGTTGATCTCAGTTTTATAAAATGGAGCTGATATTCCTGTATTCAATTAGTTCAAGTTCAGTTGTCCTCACGATGCTGAGTTTTACCCCGTTCTAGACCCATTGCTTCACAGCTATATTTTGGAAGCGCCTGGAATCGAATTCTGTAATCAGGAAATCTGACCACTAAGCCGCAGAAGCTATGAGCTAGTAAAAGTTTTTTTTATCATGATAACCTGGACACATTATACGTTTATATATCATAATGTTCCGGGCTGCAAGTTTTGACATGCCTGATTTAGAACGTTTATTTTTAAAAAGTAAATAAAAGTTGTGGTATGATCATAATGTGCTTCAGTCAAACGACAAAGTATGATAATGAATTAAAATCTATCTATATATATATTTTAAATAGTCCGACACCTATTGTATTATTTGTGAACCCTCTTAGACAACAAAAACTGTCTGTGATCGACTTTACTGCAGGAACACTATAGTTTCGCTCGCGTAGCTGTCATCTGTCAGCTGTTTAGTGAGTTTTATTCAGTACGTTATGTACGCAGTGTTTCGTCTAGTGCGTTGTTAGTGGAAAAAAATAGAATCTGAATAGTAGTTTGTGCGTTTTTTCGGTTGAAGTTACAGAAATAACATCGTGATTATGTTTTCCGGACTTACAAATCAAGTTAGTAGTTGGATGGGAGGTCTGGTAAAAAAGACGTTGATCCTCAGAAGTTGGAAGAAGAAAAACTGTCATCTCCTGTCAACGAAATTGGTGATATTATAGAAGGCGAAATCAAGAAAGATGCTAGGTGGGTTTATTAAACTCATAATCCAAAATAGTTTTTCAGTGACTCTAGATTCTTTGCACGAGTAAATATGTATTATACCTTACCGATACACCCAAACCAAACTACCCAAGTAGAGTTCACTTACAATATCTGTATAAACCTTGGAAATGTTGGTGCACATTGTTTTATTACCCGTCTGGGATGTAAGGACTTTAATGGGTTATGAATGAGTAGGCTATATTTGGGTAAGTCCTCTGATAAAACGCCCTTTGTACACCAGGCTCGGACTTGAACCCAGACCCACCCACTCTCTTCCTCACTGGCAATCTAGTCCAGGGGTTCGCCAACATTTTAGACTGATGGGGCTTTTGAATTAGAAAAAATACAGGCTGGAGCCCTTGGTGGATAAGCTAAATCCCAGGCCCCCCTCCCGATCCCCCTACTTTTTGGGGTAGGCCCTATTTATTTAAAAAATTAAACACCAATCACTTTTTTGTTTTATACAAAACTCAATGCGAGACTGGCAGGTTAATGGTTGCACTGTTTTGTTTTCATCGGTTCTTGAATATTGGGGTCGATGGCAGGAGTTGATGCAAGGTGGGTTTACTGAAATATCCTTCCACTTAAAGCTGACAACGCTGTTTAGTTTTTATTAAAGAGTTGAAGAGTTGGTGGTGTTGCACTTGGCCGCAATTATGGCTTAGGGCAAGTTTTTTTTCAAACTGTTCAGTGAAGCCCTAAAGCTCAGCAAGCTATCTTAGTTTCCATGAGGCAATTTTATAAAATACTTCATTTGTTTTTCACACAGTTATATAGCATGAACAATTATGATAGCTAATTTTTTTCAAATTTGAATAAAACACATTTGCCAAAGTTGCAACCAGGACTTATGAAATTTTCCATCTAGTGTATCTTTTCTACTTGTAAAAGTTAACAGTCGTTATTGAATGTTCATAATATTAGACTAGAACATCTTACGAGGGCTCCGGCAAGTAGTTTTTCTGATGCAAGTACTTCTTTGGGCTAAGAAGTTTGGGAACCTCTGGCTTAGCGAGGAGAATTGGGGGTGAATACGAGGCTTGTTAGCGCACTTTTGGCTGGTCACCGAATTTATTACAACCTGTAGGCAGTGTTGCCAATACTGCACGAACTATTTATCTTAATTACTTTGGAAAAGACCCGCCTCGGTGGCGTAGTTGGCTAACACGCTAGTCGTGTTGAGCTCGACCGCTGAGGGCGGGGAGATCGAGGTTCAAATCTCGGTCGGGTGAACTGTGGGTGGTTTTTCCTAAATGGTTTTCCACTCTCCCTCCACGCAAATGCAGGTTCACTTCCTCTAAATTCAACCCTCCCAATTCCTAATTCATTATGCCAGGCCTCCACGTGGTTCGGATTCCACGTTAAACTGTAGGTCCTCCATTTCATCTCACTATCACCCTACCATTACACATTAGCGTAAGTGCGTATAACCCGAAGGGGTAGTAAGACGCGGTGCTAATAATAATAATAATAATCCTAATTCATTAGCGTAATTAGTACTTAAGCGTATAACCCGAACGGGTAGTAAGATGCGGTGCAAATATTATTATTATTTATTATTATTACTTTGGAAAAGTGATTTAAATAGGCTAAAAAAAATCTTCACTCATATACAATTTTTAACTTTATTTTCAAATTGTTCCATGACCCCCCACCCCGCACATAAGTGCTCGACGTGGGCCCATCCCCTCCCCCAGTTTTGGAACCACTTATACAATTTTTACACTAATGTTATGAACATTCAATTATGATGGTTAAATTTAACAAATATAAAACAAATGTAAAATATGACATGTTCTGGCTAATGTTCTTTATTCAGGTTTGAAAAAATTGCCGATCCTAGTTACTGAATACTGATGCTATTTTATATTGTGAAAAACAAATAAAGAACATTATAAAATTGCCTCACAAAGCCCCGAGATAGCTGACATGGTGGAACACAGTTTGAAAACGCTGATCTAATAGCCTATCTTTCAAAAATAACAACTTAGTCCGTGTGACCAATGTGGAAAGTACAATAAAGGCAGTGGTGCCTGGATATACTATGGTGTATTGTATTACCATTGTTTATTTGATAATGGAACCCATCACCAAACTCTTTTTTTTATAGGTGGGCCCTAACTAAAATATCAATATATTCTTCTATTCATAGGCCCTATTACGGCACATTATTACATAGGCCTAGTAATAGTAGGTCTTTTCACTTAAGATACCAAATAATTAAAAATTTAATAAGTTATCATTACTCTCAAAGAAATGATGGATCTAACGATTCTTTATCTAGATTTATTTTGAAAATTATTTTAAATTCACACACTTAGAAAACTCAATAAAATATTTTTTAGATTGTATTAATCCACGATCCCTTACAATGTACAGCATCTTAAATTATGAAAGTACAGTTAATATACTTATTAGCACGCGTCTTACTACCTGTTCGAGTTATACGCACATACGCTAATGTGTAAAAGGTTAGGGTGATTTGCAAATTAAATGGAGGCCTACATTAACGTGGATCCAACCACAGTGTGAGACCATGGCATTCACACATTCACAATTTGATTAATACACGTTTGTCAGAGTGAAGGAAGGGTTTGGCAATCAGATAAATCTGTGCCGGGAACCGAGTTTGAGCCCGGCCCTCACACAGAAGTCTGATACAATTACCCTAGACCACCAGGTCACCCCAATTAATATAATTTGTGAATATTAATCGAGATTCTAATTTATTAGCAAATGGAGTAATAGCAAGGTTGGATCAAGTTAGCCGAGTAATTAACAAAATGAAGTTTGGGTTAAGCTAGGTTGGAAAGGAAAAACCATTATTTAGTCTAAAATGTGTGCTTTAGGTAAAAGTGCTGTTTTTATAAATCTTATTATGATGTATAAAAATCTATTAAATAGATAGCCACTAAATATGTAATATCAGCATTGTTTTATTTTTAAATTACTTGCTATCTCCATAGATATGTTATGTGTGGTATGAATGACAAGTGAATGTGTGTGGTATGGTTGTGTGTACTTATTTATTTTTTATTTTATTTTCTCGATCCCTATTGTTTGTTTATTAGCTATTGGTACTTTCCAAATTTTATTTTAGGGCCTATTTTAATAATATGTCCATTAATGTACTTTATTTTTGTGATTCACTATGTGGCCAATATATTTTTATTATTATTCAGTATGTACCAATATTATAATTAGTTTTTCATTATCATATAAATATCATTTAAGAATTAAATGAATATTGTAGGTGGTTAAGTGCAAGAAAAGCTTCGCCCAAATAAAGATGATATTATTATTATTAAAATATATACTATTACTTTATTTTAATATGCGACTCTCGATGGATGTTGCCGCTACTTTGTTTTCAGTTCAGTTCTAGTGGAGCCTTGTGGGGGTTTGCTGGATGTAAAATCTTTAGTGGAGGTACTCGAGTGTTCTCGTTTAAAAAAATAAAGTATGGTACCCATTTTCAAGAACTATTCTGTTGCAAAAGATAGCAAGTATGGATCGGCGCAGAAGATGACTGCTCTATAATACATGTAAAGCCCCGATCATACAATTTTATATATTTTTCAACTGTAAATTATTTGTTGCTGTGTCACTTAGATGATCTTGAGTTTAAGTTGATCACTGTAAAATAAGTTTTTAATAATCTTGAATTTAGTATTATTGGACTCCCCCCCGCCCCCATTTTTTTGTGTGTGTAATGCTATATAAATTTTATGATTTTATGTTTAAAAAAAGTGTGCCTGAAAAATTTTGTCCTCAATTTTACAAACAAAATAATACTGCAAATCAAATAATACAGTAATTTTTTTTTTAACAAAATACAACAGATTAACTTGCCTAAGAAACGGTATAGCAGCCAGACATATTGTCTCCCAAACTAAATTTTTTGTTTTATAAAGACAACAAAAACTGTCCAAAACAATCGCAGCTATACATTTTTTGTAGCAAACACAACTCTTGAAAATGAATAACTATCATTTCTTTATCAGTTAAAACAAATAAATTGAAAATCTTCTAATAAAATAACCGGGAAGGGTGAATGAACTTCACAAATAGGTACACAGAATTAAAATGTTGTACAGTAGTAATTTTGGCTGAATTATATAGACCTTAAAGGGGTGTTTAAGACTATGCCTCTTTTCATACAACATGTTGCGTATGCAACTAGGCATACAGGAAATGCATGTTGAGGCATAATATTTTGGGAGCATGTTGCAACACACTTGCCTCACAGTCCCTTAAGAATGTTTGAAGGTGGTGTCGTAGGTTTTTATAGGTGTTTATAGTTTTTTTTCTGCGATTTTTTTTTCCCCACGATGGAGTGTGTCAGTGCAAAAACATTTGAATTTATCATTGATTTTCAGGGACCTCCATTGTTGTGGCGGTCATAACACACCGATTATAAAAAATTGTGTTAAGCATAGATATGCAGTACAGTCTCTAGGTGAAGCATGCATCATGGATTTTAAGGCTGTGTTGAACAAAATTAAGAGTCTTCGTTCATACTTTCACCAGGAATATTAAGAGCCTTCATTCATACTTTCACCAGGAATATTAAGAGCCTCGTTCATACTTCACCAGGAATATTAGAGCCTACTTCATACTTCACCAGGAATATTAAGAGCCTTCGTCATACTTTCATCAGGAATATTAAGAGCTTCGTTCATACTTTCATCGGAATTAATTAAGAGCCTTCGTTCATAACTTTTCACCAGGAATATTAAGAGCCTTCGTTCATACTTTCATCGGGAATATTAAGAGCCTTCGTTCATACTTTCACGGAAATTAAGAGCCTTCGTTCATACTTCATGGGAATATTAAGAGCCTTCGTTCATACTTTCACCGGGAATATTAAGAGCCTTCGTTCATACTTTCATCGGGAATATTAAGAGCCTTCGTTCATACTTTCACCGGAATATAGAGCCTTCGTTCATACTTTCACCGGGAATATTAAGAGCCTTCGTTCATAACTTTCACCGGGAATATTAAGAGCCTTCGTTCATACTTTCACCGGAATATAAGAGCCTTCGTCATACTTTCATGAATATTAAGAGCTCGTTCGTACTTCACGGAATATAAGAGCCTTGTTCATACTTCACCGGAATATTAAGAGCTTCGTTCGTACTTTCATATGGAAATATTAGAGACGTATACTAAAATATAATAGACTATGATAAAGTATGTACACTGTGTTGTAATAGTGTAACTTTAATTTTGTATCTAGATGTTGGGAGAGTTTAAATGGGAATAGTTCATTTAGCGGAGAGAGAGAGAGAGAAAGTTAGACTGTAAATAAAGTATAGAGCCTAAAGAGAGAGAGAGCTAAGATAGAATTGGAAAAGCCTTGATGAAATAAGGGAAGGGTAATGGGAAGAATAGATAGACCATTGCCGGAAATTGGCAAGAGTGGCGTGAGGGAATGATGTGTGGATAGTTCTAATTTGTTTTTAGAACAACAAGAGAGTGGAACAAGGAGGGGGGGAACTGAAAGGAGGGTTTATAAATACCCCAGTGATCCAGTCGGCTCATTAGCAGTCCGAGGAACTATGAGAATGTTTTCGTTAAAATGATTATTTCTTAACATTTTCATAGACATATTTGATAGTCTACATACACGTGACAGAACTGGATGTTATGTCTCTCCCTGTCAAATGTGACAGACGATTTAAAAAAATTACAGTACTGCTCTTTAGAACTCTACACTAACTCTAAGCATGGGCGCCCGCAGTAATGGGCAAGGGGGGGCACTCCCCCCCCCCGGGAATTATGTTTTCTTTGACAATAACACATTGTTAACATTTTTTAATCTTCTATTTTGCCTTACAATTTTTTTCTTCCAACATTAAACAAAAATCATATTTACAATCGTGGTATGTGATCACCACATCCACTAGACGCATTTCTGAATAAAACCTGTCGCTACATTTTAAAATATTGGAACATTTCATCACATAATCTTCTCATCTGATAACAGAGAAAACGATTGATATCAAGTGCTGCGTTATTTTTAGTTACTTTACAGTGCAAATATAATGCATTTTGGCCCCCCCCCCCCCCTACCCCTGGAAAAATTTATGTGGGCGCCCATGCCATAAATATATATTTTATTTGTTTATATTAGTCATTTACTTAATTTTTTATGGGTTTTTCTTTAGGAAAATATCACATTCATACAAATTGTGAAATCACTTATAGACCAAATTTTAAATGATAATTCAAACAGACTTAAGATTTTTTTTAAATTGTTGTCATGATTAAGTTTATCTTACTGGGGCCCCCTTGCTAAACGCCGGCCGTGTGTATATATGGGTCACAGTCATAGTATTTACGTCTCTATTGCCCGAATATGGGGCTCAAAGAAAGTTAACCCAGACTTCTGAATATGTCAACTCCTCTACAACATTTCTGCGCTATGTTGGTTCTTACGAACTAAAAAGCTCATTGACACTGAGACATTGTTGTACCTTTATAAGGCCTGTGCATTGACAATCGTATCTTACAAGTGTTCATCAAAACTATCTCAAACGCTGCATACACTTTCACATTGAAAGACTTTGTTTGCATTAACTGCAGGATATCTTAAAAACAAAAACATCACAACTTGTTTTTGAGAGGGCCTAAAATCTTCACATTTTGAAAATACCTAAAATCTTATTATTTGACTATCATAGGCACCAAATTGAGAGTGGCAGGTGTGCTAATATACACCCTAATGTCTAAAAAAGATGTCTTTGTGTTTTAATCCATCCATATTTATATTATTTTTGAGTTTTAAAACACAGATATATATATTACACATTAAACGCTGAATTGAGTAAAATAGAATGGTCAATTTTGGTAAACCCATTATGCATCTAATTTTTTTAATTTTCAAAGTAAACTTTATATGATAAAGGTTTAGTTAAGCTTTGTTTTATTTTATTTTGCTGTTTTTGACTCCTTGATCCTCCTCCCCCTCCTATTTATCGAGACCCTGGTCCACTCAGTTGGAGGAGCGAGTAATTCCATACTACACACACACTATTGAACTGTTCATACAGACCTACAGCCTTATAACTGTCATATTTTCTGTTTCAGCCCGACCAAGGGTGGAGGCAAACTAGAGATGTTGGGTAACGTCAAAAGTCAAATGACAAGTTGGCTGGGATCTGGAGTCCTTGGAGGTCTGCGAAAGAATGAAGGGGACCCTCTTGCCGATTCCCAAGATTCAGCTGCAACTGGCGAAGGGAAAACCGAAGTTGAATCGCCAGCTTTAGAAAAGTCAGTAAAAAGCTCAGGCGTTGAGCATGCTAAGGAAGATGATGATAATTCAAGGTGGGCACATGTTATGTTGCTGTAAAATATATGTTTGGCTTTTACCACTCACAAAGTTGTTTGGAACACTCGAGTAATGGCAAGAAAACCCTTGAACTAAAATATACATATATGTTTATGCCTAAATCTAAAATGTTGTACTGGTAAAAACTTCAAGGTTTATCCTTAAGCAGGGTGGACACAAAATATAAAAGACTTTACCCTGATCCAACAAAAACCCACATCAGAATTGATTAGGATCTTCCGAAAGTCATTCTTCATTTCCTATAAATAATTATTTTGAAATGCACTCAAAAAATATATATAAAGATAAAATTAATCAAGACTAGTGTTTTAAAAAGATGCAATAAGGCATTTATCCTTCCTAGACAGTGAAATCTACAATTTCTCTTGATCAATTACAAAATTCCCTCATATTTCCTGGTTTTCCTAACAGTTTTAAAGGCCTTGACATTTCCAGGTTTCCCCCCTCGCTTGAGGTCTTGGAGCGAGGAATGAATTATCTTGGGATCCAATAATTCACTGCGTGTGGGAACGATACTTCATTTGATATTCATGGTTTTTTACAAAAGATTTTATATAGAATAAAAAGAAAAAATAATTTTTTATGTTAAAAAAAATGTAAAAATGTTGGTGGGGCCTGGCCCGAGTGGAAGAAATTAGAAAGTTGAAGCAGTATCTAAATTCTTGGAGAGTAGAGTTGTGTCTGATATTAGCAAATCATTTTAGATTGTTATTTTTGGTCCTGGTGATAAGAAATTTACATCAGAAGTTGGTCTGTGATTTGTCGAATCGTTTGAGATGGCTCTGGAGATGAGTATCTAGGAAAGTGGAGGAAAGTTTATTGCAATATTGAGTTAGGTCAGCAGTGTCTGGACATGTGTTGGCCCTAATGGCCAGGCTGTAGGGTGTCAGAAGAGTGGCTGCTGCGGTATTGGAGGTATTTATTGTTGGTGGTTTGAGGTTTTATGTGAACTGTCGTACGAATATTATTGTTTCATTAAAGACATCAACATCCAAATACGTGACATGCTGTACTGAGATATTGTGGATGAATTTGAGAGAACTGAAATTGTTAAGTTCCTCCACAAAGTTGTTGGACATCTCTCTAGAATGTGTCCAAATCATAAAAATATCATCACTGTACCGGAGCCCCACCAGTGGTTTGATGAGTCTGGAACGTAGGAAACGTTCTTCCAGTTGTCCCATGAAGAGATTGGCATAAGAGGGGGCCATGCTTGTACCCATAGCAGCACCCTTGATCTGTAGATAATGTTTGTCGAGGAAGTGGAAACTGTTCTTTTCCGAAATGGTTCTGGCTAATCCAAGCAGGAAAGAAGTGGTGGGTGTGGAATTTTGAGGTCTGAGATTTTACAAAATGTTCCATTGCAGCTCGGCCATGAGTATGGGGGATGTTGGTGTATAGAGCGGTGACATCAATTGTAACTAAGAAAGATTCAGGTGGTAGTTTCCAAATCTGGTGCGGCTGATTTAGGAAACGTGTTAGATATTCTGTATCATTTATATACTAAAGTTAAATATGTATTAGTCCTTGGTAATCATTAGGTTCATTGGCACTTATGAAACTTGTCATTGGTGTGGAGTAACAGAAGAAATTATTGTATCAGTTGAGAACTCACCTCGGTCCTAAATCTCTTGAGAGACTCTGTGTGCCAATCCTAGCGCAGTTTCCTGCCTCATTATCAGGCTAAGAGAGCATCCATCGACACACATTGCTTATAGCTCAGCGCTCCTTTGGTTATTTAGTTGATGTGTTGTTAGAGAGCACCCACTCACGTTTTACAACACAGTCATTTGTCCCTTCCGCTCGCTAGGATGATCGTATTAAATTACACACATTATAGATTAACTACATAACATAAATCTATTGTCACTAAACAAAAAGAAATATTTTTTTTTATTTAATTAAATCAAAAGTGGCCACATTTTTTTCATTTTCTCATACAATATTTGGATCACACTATATAAACCTGATAGTCCATCACTCCTTTGACCCATGGTCAGCCATGACTTGTAAACCCTACATGAAGACTAATACACTCTGATTGGCTCAGATTATACCTACTAGCGCTAACAAACAATCTCTTTCCCAACTAAGGGGAGGGTTTTAATAACATTCGTGGGGACAAAGTTAAAACTAATATATTCTAAAGCTTGGTCTAATTATCAATTATGATATGATTAAATTATGTTTAACACTTAAAACACCCGTTGAATAACTCTGAAACAAATTATAAACACTCAAACAAAAGTAAATATTTCTTTCAAAGAGCATAGCCATAGGCCCTTCATCCACTGAGGAGATCATAACCAAGCGATAATCACTCACAACCAAGCAACCAATCACCCAGGCATATTATGCATTCAAACTATGCTTCACTTGTCCACCGAGGAGACTATGACTCTAGCTCTGGGCGATACATCGGAAGGAGACAGAGCATGTTGGTCACCAGGTTACAAGTTGCCTGTTAGTCGTTGCGGTGACACATCTTAAGGAGACAGAATATGTTGGTCACCAGGTTACAAGTTGCCTGTTAGTCGTTGCGGTGATGCATCGTAAGGAGACAGAACATGTTGGTCGCCAGGTTACAAGTTGCCTGTTAATCGTTGCGGTGATGCATCGTAAGGAGACAGAACATGTTGGTCGCCCGGTTACAAGTTGCCTGTTAGTCGTTGCGGCGATAGATTGTAAGAAGACAGAACATGTTGGTCACCAGGTTACAAGTTGCCTGTTAATCGTTGTGGCGACACATCATAAAGCGACAGAACATGTTGGTCGCCAGGTTACAAGTTGCCTGTTAATCGTTGTGGCGACACATCATAAAGCGACAGAACATGTTGGTCGCCAGGTTACAAGTTGCCTGTTAGTCGTTGCGGCGATACATCATAAGGAGACAGAGCATGTTAGTCACCAGGTTACAAGTTGCCTGTTAGTCGTTGCGGTGATGCATCGTAAGGAGACAGAACATGTTGGTCGCCAGGTTACAAGTTGCCTGTTAATCGTTGTGGCGACACATCGTAAGGAGACAGAATATGTTGGTCACCAGGTTACAAGTTGCCTGTTAGTCGTTGCGGTGACACATCTTAAGGAGACAGAATATGTTGGTCACCAGGTTACAAGTTGCCTGTTAGTCGTTGCGGCGATAGATTGTAAGAAGACAGAACATGTTGGTCACCAGGTTACAAGTTGCCTGTTAATCGTTGTGGCGACACATCATAAGAAGACAGAACATGTTGGTCGCCAGGTTACAAGTTGCCTGTTAGTCGTTGCGGCGATAGATTGTAAGAAGACAGAACATGTTGGTCACCAGGTTACAAGTTGCCTGTTAATCGTTGTGGCGACACATCGTAAAGCGACAGAACATGTTGGTCGCCAGGTTACAAGTTGCCTGTTAGTCGTTGCGGCGATAGATTGTAAGAAGACAGAACATGTTGGTCGCCAGGTTACAAGTTGCCTTTTAGTCGTTGCGGCGATAGATTGTAAGAAGACAGAACATGTTGGTCGCCAGGTTACAAGTTGCCTGTTAGTCGTTGCGGCGATAGATTGTAAGAAGACAGAACATGTTGGTCACCAGGTTACAAGTTGCCTGTTAGTCGTTGCGGCGATACATCGTAAGGAGACAGAACATGTTGGTCGCCAGGTTACAAGTTGCCTGTTAGTCGTTGCGGCGATACATCATAAGGAGACAGAGCATGTTAGTCGCCAGGTTACAAGTTGCCTGTTAGTCGTTGCGGCGATACATCATAAGGAGACAGAGCATGTTGGTTGCCGGGTTACAAGTTGCCTGTTAGTCGTTGCGGCGATAGATTGTAAGAAGACAGAACATGTTGGTCGCCAGGTTACAAGTTGCCTGTTAGTCGTTGCGGCGATACATCGTAAGGAGACAGAGCATGTTGGTCGCCAGGTTACAAGTTGCCTGTTAGTCGTTGCGGCGATACATCATAAGGAGACAGAGCATGTTAGTCGCCAGGTTACAAGTTGCCTGTTAGTCGTTGCGGCGATACATCGTAAGGAGACAGAGCATGTTGGTTGCCGGGTTACAAGTTGCCTGTTAGTTGTTGCGGCGATACATTGTAAGAAGATAGAATATGTTGGTCACCAGGTTACAAGTTGCCTGTTGGTTGTTGCGGCGATACATCGTAAGGAGACAGAGCATGTTAGTCGCCAGGTTACAAGTTGCCTGTTAGTCGTTGCGGCGATACATCATAAGGAGACAGAGCATGTTGGTTGCCGGGTTACAAGTTGCCTGTTGGTTGTTGCGGCGATACATCGTAAGGAGACAGAGCATGTTGGTCGCCGGGTTACAAGTTGCCTGTTAGTTGTTGCGGCAATACATCGTAAGGAGACAAAATATGTTGGTCACCAGGTTACAAGTTGCCTGTTAGTCGTTGCGGCGATACATCGTAAGGAGACAGAGCATGTTAGTCGCCAGGTTACAAGTTGCCTGTTAGTCGTTGCGGCGATACATCGTAAGGAGACAGAGCATGTTGGTTGCCGGGTTACAAGTTGCCTGTTAGTTGTTGCGGCGATACATTGTAAGAAGATAGAATATGTTGGTCACCAGGTTACAAGTTGCCTGTTGGTTGTTGCGGCATGCACTTGTGGAACTGTATTTACATTTGTTCAAGCTTAAGTTTCCATATTTTCGCGTCTTTCCTGCAAATTTTCACTCCTAGGAGACAAAATGTCACGGACAATCTCAAGGAAAAACACACAACTAATGTGAACTTTGTTCTTGAGGTATAAAATCACCCCAATTTTGAACAACTTTTTTTTAAAATCTGGATGGACCCAAAATTGTTTCCAGGTATTTTTACGAGCTTTTAATTAGATGTAGCCAACAACTAGGTCCTCATGAGACGACATTCTCGCGACTGATAGAAAATAGGTTTCTTGTGTGGCCGAGAAACGGGGCAACTTATTATAGTAAGTGACCAGTTGCCCGCGATGTGTTAGTTTCCCCGTTGGATGAAGGGTCTGTCTCCAAATAGCACTCTCATTGGTCACACGCTCTAACTGGTCACTCTGGAGTTAGCATGGATTATCAGTGACCAGTGGGGGGGCTATTTAACTGTACTCAGGGTGGCTTCCATGCGAATACCTCACCTTACTCTTCCATACTTTATTAATGTAATCAATGTATACATGCGGCACTAATACACGGTGAAAAGTATAGTACAAAATTGCACTAGTTCTTTACTTTAAATATTTAACATACACACCAAGATTAAAGAACTAGAGATTCCACCTTTCCTAAAAAATAGGGCTTTTTTGCCCTATGTCTTTTTTAACAATGGATGTCTCCTCAAACTATTTGTAGGCTTATTTTTAACAGATGAGAATAATGAAATTGTGATAAGATTTGTCAAGAATATTTTACAGTCTAGGCTTGAATAAAATTAATTTTATTCCTTTTTTGAAACATTAAATTTGATTCATATTATATCTTATAAAGTATTATAAACTTGTTCATGTTTATTCTTCGAACCATTGTTGCCTAAAACCAAATTATATGCAACACATTGTAGGATGGAAGAGTAAATAAATATTTATTAAGGCTGGTTGTGAAAATATAGAGATGTTTGTGTCCTACAACCCAATTATATAGGGACAGGGGACAACTAGGTTCAATAGGGACAGGGGGCAACTAGGTTCAATAGGGACAGGGGGCAACTAGGTTCAATAGGGACAGGGGACAACTACGTGCAATAGGGACAGGGGACAACTAGGTTCAATAGGGACAGGGGACAACTACGTGCAATAGGGACAGGGGACAACTACGTGCAATAGGGACAGGGGACAACTAGGTTCAATAGGGACAGGGGACAACTAGGTTCAATAGGGACAGGGGACAACTGCGTGCAATAGGGACTGGGGACAACTGCGTGCAATAGGGACAGGGGACAACTACGTGCAATAGGGACAGGGGACAACTACGTGCAATAGGGACAGGGGACAACTACGTGCAATAGGGACAGGGGACAACTACGTGCAATAGGGACAGGGGGCAACTACGTGCAATAGGTACAGGGGACAACTACGTGCAATAGGGACAGGGGACAACTAGGTTCAATAGGGACAGGGGACAACTAGGTTGAATAGGGACAGGGGACAACTGCGTGCAATAGGGACTGGGGACAACTGCGTGCAATAGGGACAGGGGACAACTACGTGCAATAGGGACAGGGGACAACTACGTGCAATAGGGACAGGGGACAACTACGTGCAATAGGGACAGGGGACAACTACGTGCAATAGGGACAGGGGGCAACTACGTGCAATAGGTACAGGGGACAACTGCGTGCAATAGGTACAGGGGACAACTACGTTCAATAGGGACAGGGGACAACTACGTGCAATAGGGACAGGGGGCAACTAGGTTCAATAGGGACAGGGGGCAACTAGGTTCAACAGGGACAGGGGGCAACTAGGTTCAATAGGGACAGGGGGCAACTAGGTTCAATAGGGACAGGGGACAATTACGTTCAATAGGGACAGGGGACAACTAGGTTCAATAGGGACAGGGGACAACTACGTTCAATAGGGACAGGGGACAACTACGTGCAATAGGGACAGGGGACAACTACGTGCAATAGGGACAGGGGACAACTGCGTGCAATAGGTACAGGGGACAACTACGTGCAATAGGTACAGGGGACAACTACGTGCAATAGGTACAGGGGACAACTACGTGCAATAGGGACAGGGGACAACTACGTGCAATAGGGACAGGGGGCAACTACGTGCAATAGGTACAGGGGACAACTACGTGCAATAGGGACAGGGGACAACTAGGTTCAATAGGGACAGGGGACAACTAGGTTCAATAGGGACAGGGGACAACTGCGTGCAATAGGGACTGGGGACAACTGCGTGCAATAGGGACAGGGGACAACTACGTGCAATAGGGACAGGGGACAACTACGTGCAATAGGGACAGGGGACAACTACGTGCAATAGGGACAGGGGACAACTACGTGCAATAGGGACAGGGGGCAACTACGTGCAATAGGTACAGGGGACAACTACGTGCAATAGGGACAGGGGACAACTAGGTTCAATAGGGACAGGGGACAACTAGGTTCAATAGGGACAGGGGACAACTGCGTGCAATAGGGACTGGGGACAACTGCGTGCAATAGGGACAGGGGACAACTACGTGCAATAGGGACAGGGGACAACTACGTGCAATAGGGACAGGGGACAACTGCGTGCAATAGGTACAGGGGACAACTACGTGCAATAGGTACAGGGGACAACTACGTTCAATAGGGACAGGGGACAACTACGTACAATAGGGACAGGGGGCAACTACGTGCAATAGGTACAGGGGACAACTACGTGCAATAGGGACAGGGGACAACTAGGTTCAATAGGGACAGGGGACAACTAGGTTCAATAGGGACATGGGACAACTACGTGCAATAGGGACAGGGGGCAACTACGTGCAACAGGGACAGGGGGCAACTAGGTTCAATAGGGACAGGGGAAAACTGCGTGCAATAGGGACTGGGGACAACTGCGTGCAATAGGGACAGGGGACAACTGCGTGCAATAGGGACAGGGGACAACTGCGTGCAATAGGGACAGGGGACAACTGCGTGCAATAGGGACAGGGGACAACTACGTGCAATAGGGACAGGGGACGACTGCGTGCAATAGGGACAGGGGACAACTAGGTTCAATAGGGACAGGGGACAACTAGGTTCAATAGGGACATGGGACAACTACGTGCAATAGGGACAGGGGACAACTAGTTTCAATAGGGACAGGGGACAACTAGGTTCAATAGGTACAGGGGACAACTAGGTTCAATAGGGACAGGGGACAACTAGGTTCAATAGGGACATGGGACAACTACGTGCAATAGGGACAGGGGACAACTAGGTTCAATAGGGACATGGGACAACTACGTGCAATAGGGACAGGGGACAACTAGTTTCAATAGGGACAGGGGACAACTAGGTTCAATAGGGACATGGGACAACTACGTGCAATAGGGACAGGGGACAACTAGTTTCAATAGGGACAGGGGACAACTAGGTTCAATAGGGACAGGGGACAACTGCGTGCAATAGGGACTGGGGACAACTGCGTGCAATAGGGACAGGGGACAACTACGTGCAATAGGGACAGGGGACAACTACGTGCAATAGGGACAGGGGACAACTACGTGCAATAGGACAGGGACAACTACGTGCAATAGGGACGGAAAGGGGGCAACTACGTGCAATAGGTACAGGGGACAACTACGTGCAATAGGGACAGGGGACAACTAGGTTCAATAGGGACAGGGGACAACTAGGTTCAATAGGGACAGGGGACAACTGCGTGCAATAGGGACTGGGGACAACTACGTGCAATAGGGACAGGGGACAACTACGTGCAATAGGGACAGGGGACAACTACGTGCAATAGGACAGGGGACAACTACGTGCAATAGGGACAGGGGACAACTACGTGCAATAGGGACAGGGGGCAACTACGTGCAATAGGGACAGGGGACAACTACGTGCAATAGGTACAGGGGACAACTGCGTGCAATAGGTACAGGGGACAACTACGTTCAATAGGGACAGGGGACAACTACGTGCAATAGGGACAGGGGCAACTAGGTTCAATAGGGACAGGGGGCAACTAGGTTCAACAGGGACAGGGGGCAACTAGGTTCAATAGGGACAGGGGGCAACTAGGTTCAATAGGGACAGGGGACAATACGTTCAATAGGGACAGGGGACAACTAGGTTCAATAGGACAGGGGACAACTACGTTCAATAGGGACAGGGGACAACTACGTGCAATAGGGACAGGGGACAACTACGTGCAATAGGGACAGGGGACAACTGCGTGCAATAGGTACAGGGGACAACTACGTGCAATAGGTACAGGGGACAACTACGTGCAATAGGTACAGGGGACAACTACGTGCAATAGGGACAGGGGACAACTACGTGCAATAGGGACAGGGGGCAACTACGTGCAATAGGTACAGGGGACAACTACGTGCAATAGGGACAGGGGACAACTAGGTTCAATAGGGACAGGGGACAACTACGTGCAATAGGGACAGGGGGCAACTACGTGCAATAGGTACAGGGGACAACTACGTGCAATAGGGACAGGGGACAACTAGGTTCAATAGGGACAGGGGACAACTAGGTTCAATAGGGACATGGGACAACTACGTGCAATAGGGACAGGGGGCAACTACGTGCAACAGGGACAGGGGGCAACTAGGTTCAATAGGGACAGGGGAAAACTGCGTGCAATAGGGACTGGGGACAACTGCGTGCAATAGGGACAGGGGACAACTGCGTGCAATAGGGACAGGGGACAACTGCGTGCAATAGGGACAGGGGACAACTGCGTGCAATAGGGACAGGGGACAACTACGTGCAATAGGGACAGGGGACGACTGCGTGCAATAGGGACAGGGGACAACTAGGTTCAATAGGGACAGGGGACAACTAGGTTCAATAGGGACATGGGACAACTACGTGCAATAGGGACAGGGGACAACTAGTTTCAATAGGGACAGGGGACAACTAGGTTCAATAGGTACAGGGGACAACTAGGTTCAATAGGGACAGGGGACAACTAGGTTCAATAGGGACATGGGACAACTACGTGCAATAGGGACAGGGGACAACTAGGTTCAATAGGGACATGGGACAACTACGTGCAATAGGGACAGGGGACAACTAGTTTCAATAGGGACAGGGGACAACTAGGTTCAATAGGGACATGGGACAACTACGTGCAATAGGGACAGGGGACAACTAGTTTCAATAGGGACAGGGGACAACTAGGTTCAATAGGGACATGGGACAACTACGTGCAATAGGGACAGGGGACAACTAGTTTCAATAGGGACAGGGGACAACTAGGTTCAATAGGTACAGGGGACAACTACGTGCAATAGGGACAGGGGACAACTAGGTTCAATAGGGACAGGGGACAACTAGGTTCAATAGGGACAGGGGACAACTACGTGCAACAGGGACATGGGACAACTACGTGCAACAGGGACAGGGGACAACTACGTGCAATAGGGACAGGGGACAACTACGTTCAATAGGGACAGGGGACAACTAGGTTCAATAGGGACAGGGGACAACTAGGTTCAATAGGGACAGGGGACAACTAGGTTCAATAGTGACATGGGACAACTACGTGCAATAGGGACAGGGGGCAACTACGTGCAATAGGTACAGGGGACAACTACGTGCAATAGGGACAGGGGACAACTAGGTTCAATAGGGACAGGGGACAACTAGGTTCAATAGGGACATGGGACAACTACGTGCAATAGGTACAGGGGACAACTAGGTTCAATAGGGACAGGGGACAACTACGTGCAATAGGGACAGGGGACAACTACGTGCAATAGGGACAGGGGACAACTACGTGCAACAGGGACATGGGACAACTACGTGCAACAGGGACAGGGGACAACTACGTGCAACAGGGACAGGGGACAACTACGTGCAACAGGGACATGGGACAACTACGTGTCCCTTGTTCTCCTTCCAAACCACTCTGAGCACCCTGTATAACCATTGTCTACCAACTTCACCTGGTGCTCTTATCATTTCCACAGTCAATTCCTCCACACCCCGTGCTTTATCTTGTTTCAGCCTCTTTAATGCAACCTCCTCTTTTTTCCATGTTGGACCTTTTTCCTCCTTTTCTGCTATTTCTTCCTGCTCTTCTGTTTCATTCCTTCCCTCTTCTGGATTGAACAATTTCTCAAAATATCTCATCCATATTTCCATTTCTTCCTCTCCAGTCTTCAACTTTCTTCCTTCTTCATCTATCATTTTAACTTGTGTTTTCTCTCTCCTCCTGTTTATTATGTTTTTATTTTCACTACTTCAAATTAAATAATAATGTTTATATAATATTTTATTTTTTATTTTGGATAACATCTCATGAACAAACATTTGTTATTGGATAAAAGTGTGATATTTCCCTATTTTTAATCTCGATTGGTTCATGTTGTGTATTATTTGTTGTGTAGTCCCCTCGGTGGTGTCCTTCACCTTAAAAAGAGTTTTGTCCGTCAAATTGTGTCTCTAAACATATAATGATTACCTGTATTACTATATCGAGTCCTTGAAAAGCTGTGTGAGCCCTGTAGTAATCACGGTTGTTTTCGTCTCAGTGCCACAGGAGGTGCTGACAGCGATGTGGCCGCTTCTGAACCAGGGACCCCTGGCGAGGACAAGGAAGGAGCACAACCTTTCGGTGCGGGTGAGTTTAGATATTATCTGCATCGTGTTTTAGTATTCAGGTCATAACTCGAGAAGATGAGTCCTACAGCTCTACTCGAAGGTGAGTTCAGCGTCCTATGAGAACATCTGTTCTGTATCCTGAGATAAAGTGATTTGTTGGGAGGTTCTCATCTCAAGAAGCGATGGTTTAGTTAAAATATTGTTAGATAATGAGGGGAGTATTTCTTTGACACTCATTAACACGGCTATTAATAGCAGGATGATTGGGAGGAACAATAATGGCTAACAGGAAAACCACCTCCCAGTATAACTGGTAAGAATCGAACCATTGTCTCCTGCTTCCAGTCCTGCCGGTGTATAACTTGTTTAGTAAAGTCACTGCCTTAAAATGAAAGAGTTCAGGTTTTAGTGTTATTCTAAAATCAGTTTGGTTTTAAGTGGTAAGCTGAGATAAATAGCACCTTGCACGACCTTGGTAATGAACCTGAGTCACTTTGAACACAGCAGGACCTTAAATATTACAGAGGTTGGTGGGTGTATCGTGGTGTGTAGGAGATAACCCCCTTCAGCCATTACATTAACTTTTATAAATCTTTATTGGGAAATACTTTGCTTGTCTTTCGAGAAAGAAGCGTTTTTACAAAGCATTTCTGGTTCATCATATTATTTTATTTAAAATTATGGCTTTGTTTATTGGCAATGGTCACCCATTATTAAACTTATGTCCAGATTTACTTCGTGGGTGGACACACAGACTAAATGTCTAAGACCTCTAGTCAGGTTTGTTGATCAAAGAAGGTCCGGGTTCGAATACCTGCTAGGTGCACTTAGGGTGATTTTTTTCCCAAGACGGTTTTACCTCTTCACACAAATGCTGGTACACTTTTATAAATTCCACTTTTCTCATCCTTGTAGTTAAAAATGGATAGTTTAGGTGGTTAGTAAGAGGGTGTGTAGAAAATAATCCAGTATTTCCCCCTTAGTTTTTAAAATATCACTAAGTTATTGTGTGAATGCATCACTAAGTTGCTGTGTGAATGCATCACTAAGTTGCTGTGAGAATGCACCACTAAGTTGCTGTGTGAATGCATCACTAAATTGCTGTGAGAATGCACCACTAAGTTGCTGTGAGAATGCATCACTAAGTTGCTGTGAGAATGCACCACTAAGTTGCTGTGTGAATGCATCACTAAGTTGCTGTGAGAAGCATCACTAAGTTGCTGTGAGAATGCATCACTAAGTTATTGTGTGAATGCATCATTAAGTTGCTGTGTGAATGCATCACTAAGTTGCTGTGTGAAAGCATCACTAAGTTGCTGTGAGAATGCATCACTAAGTTGCTGTGTGAATGCATCACTAAGTTGCTGTGAGAATGCATCACTAAGTTGCTGTGAGAATGCATCATAAGTTGCTGTGTGAATGCATCACTAAGTTGCTGTGAGAATCTCACTAAGTTGCTGTGAGAATGCATCACTAAGTTGCTGTGAGAATGCATCACAAGTTGCTGTGAGAATGCACCACTAAGTTGCTGTGTGAATGCATCACTAAGTTGCTGTGTGAATGCATCACTAAGTTGCTGTGAGAATGCATCACTAAGTTGCTGTGAGATGCATCACTAAGTTGTTGTGTGAATGCACCACTAAGTTGTTGTGTGAATACACCATTAAGTTGCTGTGAGAATGCACCACTAAGTTGTTGTGTGAATGCACCACTAAGTTGCTGTGTGAATGCATCACTAAGTTGCTGTGAGAATGCACCACTAAGTTGCTGTGTGAATGCATCACTAAGTTGCTGTGAGAATGCATCACTAAGTTGCTGTGAGAATGCATCACTAAGTTGCTGTGAAATGCATCACTAATTGCTGTGGAATGCATCACTAAGTTGTTGTGTGAATGCACCACTAGTTGTTGTGTGAATGCACCACAAGTTGCTGAATGCACATATTGTGTGATGCACCACTAAGTTGTTGTGTGAATGCATCACTAACTCTTCTATTTAATTCTTTTATCTAAAAACGGCAGAAGGGAATGTTCACTGTAAATAATGAAAACACGAACAGAAATGATGTGATTGGTCGCACAACAGTCATGTCTAGTCATGTTTAGAAACTGATAACCGCTCTTGTGGTTAACTGATATTGTCTGCCTCTATCCATCTATTAATAGCATCTATTTTCTATCAGTCCTTATGGCAAGAAAATATTATTGTGACTTTCTTTGTGAACCTTAGCTAGACCTGTCAGTAATTTAGATTGTCAGAATATGTCTCACTCACTGCTGTTACTTTGCAATGGAAGATAACAAACGTTAAAGTCTTATTGTTAAATATGTATTTGTTTAAAATAAACAAAATATTGCCCCAGTATAGACATTTGGTATAATTTTCCATACTTAGTAATCTCTACAAGGAAACAAGACTGAGTTGGTATGGGCATGTAATGAGGATGTTGGAGTACATGAGATAGTAGAGGAAGCAAGACTGAGATGGTATGGGCATGTAACGAGGATGTTGGAGTACATGAGATAGTAGAGGAAGCAAGACTGAGATGATATGGACATGTAATGAGGATGTTGGAGTACATGAGATAGTAGAGGAAGTAAGGCTGAGATGGTATGGGCATGTAATGAGGATGTTGGAGTACATGAGATAGTAGAGGAAGCAAGACTGAGATGGTATGGACATGTAATGAGGATGTTGGAGTACATGAGATAGTAGAGGAAGCAAGACTGAGATGTAACTGAAGATGTAATGAGGATGTTGGAGTACATGAGATAGTAGAGGAAGTAAGGCTGAGATGGTATGGGCATGTAATGAGGATGTTGGAGTACATGAGATAGTAGAGGAAGTAAGGCTGAGATGGTATGGGGATGTAATGAAGATGGAGAAAAAGAGGATGGCAAAGAAAATGATGCAAATGAAGTATGTAGGAAAAAGATCACAAGAAAGAGATGGGAGGAACAGATAACAGAAAGTGTTCAAGTGAGAGGGGAAAAATTAAATAAATTAAAGCAGGAAGAATAGGGGAGGATAGAATAAGATGGAAGCATTTTACTAAATTGACGTGGCCACAGCCTGGAAATGGTTGAGAATGTAGTAGTAAGTAATCTGTACAACTCTTATATATTTTATTCTGGAAATTGAAAAAATGACACCTGGACACAGGAATTGAACCTGGGACCTTTGACTTAGTACGACAATGCTCTAACCACTGGGCTATCCAGGATTCGTCCCATGCCCAGGGTGCATTCTTTACTCATATTTTAAGGCAGAGTCTATGATGGGCGATTTCGTCATCCATCATAGTTAAAATATGAGTGAAGAATGCACCCTGGGCACGGGACGATTCCTGGATAGCTCAGTGGTTAGAGCATTAGCGTACTAAGTCAAAGGTCCCGGTTCAATTCTCATGTCCAGAGTCATTTTTCAATTTTCAGAATATGATATCTAGATGTGAGTAAAATCCTCACTAAAAGCATATCGTATCTAATAGCTTTGGCTATTTGACTCTTGAATATTTGTCGTGATCATAGTGAAATTCGACAGGAAACTTTGCAACAAAGAGTACATACAAGTTCTGATCAATTCTGCAATTATCATGATAGGTATACAAAACTGTTGATACATTACTTTGTGCAAAAAATTAAACCAAATGTTCGTACTGAAGCGAAGTCTTATTTATTATTAGATCCAGCCCACCTTCCATTGTAGTCACTGATGAAACTTTACAACTCTCTCAGCCATCTCGGTATATCCGCTGTGTCTGTTAAAGCTAATTGTTGTCTGTATGTTGTTAACTTGTGATGCTCCTGAAGAGATTGCCTTGTTACAGTATACTCTATCTCGAGAACACCACTGTTTATATCATAGTGATGTCACTTTACACCAATGTCATTAGGGGAGTTGAAGACACTGCCAGAAGAGGTGACTTCTTGCAGCGCTATGGCTCCAAGCACTGATTTATAAACTGATTTCAAACACAGCTCAGTGATGTTAATGTATATATATATATATATATCACTGGACTTAACACTCTTCACGTGTCAGTTCATTAACTCTGACCCAAATCAAGATGAGTATCAACTAACACATGTTTCTATTGTAGTGCGCTGCACAGAGATAAGTATGTTATTTCCACACATTTAATTTCTTTTGTAACTGCTTTGGTGGTCACATGGCCTAAGGCGTCGCTCTCGCAGCATACTGAACTGAACCTGGAACATTTGGCTTAGCGCACCGCTGAGATATCCAGGGATCGTCCTGTGCTCAGGGTCATTATTCACTCGTATTTTATGGCAGAGTCTATGATTGACGTGTGAATATAAACATACATTATATTTGTACTATTGGAGGCATGAACCCACAACCGAGTCACCGGTGACCAGGATATCAATGATAGCTCTTAGTAGTGGATGCTATCCACATGTCCATAACAGACTCTGCCTTAAAATATGAGTGAAGAATGACCCTGAGCAAGGGACGATTCCTGAATCGCTCATTGTTAGAACATCGGCCCGCTGAGCCAATGGTCCCGGGTTCGATTCCCATGTCCAGGTGTCATTTTTCAATTAATTCACAATCAAGATACAGCTCATGTCTGTAGTTTATAACCATTCATGCCCGAAGCTTCACCTTTCATAATTAATGGCATCACGTTACTTTCTTCCATATTGGTAAAAAGCTGGTGTGTACACAATAAACTATAGCAGCACTTTCTTCTGAGCCTTTCTTCAGGTATCCAAACCAAGGTTTGACTTCAACTTCAGGTTTTTCTTATCTGATCTTAATCAATAGACATTAGTGGATGTAGAATATCGTAGATGATACCAGTCTCAAAGGTACTCTTAGTTAGATTTCTCTTTGTAATCACTCTTGAGCCATTCCATGTGAAATCACACAATTTTATATTAATTGGTTGATTGACTATGTACCGTTAACTGTTGTATTTTCACCATAGGTGGTCTTGTTAGTCACCTACATAAGACTATTTTTGTCACTGTCTGCCACCATTTTGGATTTACACTTATGTTTCTTCGCCGCGGCAAACAAAAGCAAACGTTTGCAAAAGTTTTGGCCTCTCTTTGATTTTACAAACCTTTAAAATTGTCAAAATTGTTCATTATGATGGCCAAATTTAAGCCCCTTAAAGTTCCAGTTACCAAAGTTTTATCTTACACGCATACACATTTTCTGAAAGGCTGGGATCTTCACTTTAAGGCGGTGAAAACCACAACTTTATTTTTAGTAAGACACAACGGTTTTTTCCCATAACCTTTGCAAACGCTTTCTTTTGGTTGTCGTGGCGAAGAAACATCGATTTAAATCCAAAATGGTGGCAGATAATAACAAGAATAGTCTTATGTAGGTGACATCCCTGTTTGATTTGATATGGAATGATTTCCTGGTCAGACACTAATCTCTTGATCCTATCTTGTGGCCCTTCGACAAAGTATCCAAGGTAAGATACAAGTATCTTAGGAGCATGCTATTATTGTAACAAAAAATGATAAATTGTATAAATGTGCAAACATAGAAAAGTGAACAAAATGTCTGTTTTAAAAATCAAATTCAGATAAATATTCCAAGAATTGGGGACATAAAAACCACTCCAATTATTAAACATAGCTGGAAGATCAAATATTGACTCGTAACTCTCTTAAGAAAATGATTGCTTTCTACTGAAATTGTCAGATTAATTATAATTAAATAATAAATCTACCTTATGCCCGCCCGAATATAAGGTATAAAGTGGAGGTAGTCAGTTTTGTGAGTGAAAGGGATGTTCTAGAACATTATTGGACTATTGGCTATTTAATGGTAAAATATAAATACCAAATTCAAAATGGCGCTAACCATAGCATAGTTCAATTCACCTCGTTAAAGCGTGTTGATGAAATGGAAAGGTAAATATGGGCCAGTGATGGCTTAAATACACCGTAAATATTTATTAGAGGTGACACAAAGTATAAATGGGACTAGTGAATTTAATATTATTTATATCAAAATACTATGTGTGTACTGCAGGGCCTCTCTTTGATTATTCTTGTTGGAGTGTAAGAGGACTCTACAGGCTCACCCATAGTCCACCACCCCTCCCTGTAAGAGGACTCTACAGGCTCACCCCTAGTCCCCCCCTGTAAGAGGACTCTACAGGCTCACCCCTAGTCCGACCCCTGTAAGAGGACTCTACAGGCTCACCCCTAGTCCCCCCCCTGTAAGAGGACTCTACAGGCTCACCCCTAGTCCCCCCCCTGTAAGAGGACTCTACAGGCTCACCCATAGTCCACCACCCCTCCCTGTAAGAGGACTCTACAGGCTCACCCCTAGTCCCCCCCCTGTAAGAGGACTCTACAGGCTCACCCCTAGTCCACCCCCCTGTAAGGGGACTCTACAGGCTCACCCCTAGTCCTCCCCTGTAAGAGGACTCTACAGGCTCACCCCTAGTCCGCCCCTCCTGTAAGGGGACTCTACAGGCTCACCCCTAGTCCGTCCCCCCCTCTAAGGGGACTCTACAGGCTCACCCCTAGTCCGTCCCCTCCCTGTAAGGGGACTCTACAGGCTTACCCCTAGTCCGTCCCCTCCCTGTAAAGGGACTCTACAGGCTCACCCCTAGTCCGTCCCCTCCCTGTAAGGGGACTCTACAGGCTCACCCCTAGTCCGCCCCTCCTGTAAGGGGACTCTACAGGCTCACCCCTAGTCCGCCCCTCCCTGTAAGGGGACTCTACAGGCTCACCCCTAGTCCTCCCCCTCTGTAAGGGGACTCTACAGACTCACCCCTAGTCCGTCCCCTCCCTGTAAGGGGACTCTACAGGCTCACCCCTAGTCCTCCCCTGTAAGAGGACTCTACAGGCTCACCCCTAGTCCGCCCCTCTGTAAGGGGACTCTACAGGCTCACCCCTAGTCCGCCCCTCCTGTAAGGGGACTCTACAGGCTCACCCCTAGTCCGCCCCTCCTGTAAGGGGACTCTACAGGCTCACCCCTAGTCCTCCCCTGTAAGGGGACTCTACAGGCTTACCCCTAGTCCGTCCCCTCCCTGTAAGAGGACTCTACAGGCTCACCCCTAGTCCCCCCCCCTGTAAGAGGACTCTACAGGCTCACCCCTAGTCCTCCCCCCCTGTAAGGGGACTCTACAGGCTCACCCCTAGTCCTCCCCCCCTGTAAGGGGACTCTACAGGCTCACCCCTAGTCCTCCCCCCCTGTAAGGGGACTCTACAGGCTTACCCCTAGTCCGCCCCTCCTGTAAGGGGACTCTACAGGCTTACCCCTAGTCCGCCCCTCCTGTAAGGGGACTCTACAGGCTTACCCCTAGTCCGTCCCCCCCCTGTAAGAGGACTCTACAGGCTCACCCCTAGTCCTCCCCCCTGTAAGGGGACTCTACAGGCTCACCCCTAGTCCTCCCCCCCTGTAAGGGGACTCTACAGGCTCACCCCTAGTCCTCCCCCCCTGTAAGGGGACTCTACAGGCTCACCACTAGTACTCCTCCCCTGTAAGGGGACTCTACAGGCTTACCCCTAGTCCGCCCCTCCTGTAAGGGGACTCTACAGGCTTACCCCTAGTCCGTCCCCTCCCTGTAAGGGGACTCTACAGGCTTACCCCTAGTCCGTCCCCTCCCTGTAAGAGAACTCTACAGGCTCACCCCTAGTCCTCCCCTGTAAGAGGACTCTACAGGCTTACCCCTAGTCCTCCCCTCCTGTAAGGAGACTCTACAGGCTTACCCCTAGTCCGTCCCCTCCCTGTAAGGGGACTCAACAGGCTTACCCCTAGTCCGTCCCCTCCCTGTAAGAGGACTCTACAGGCTCACCCCTAGTCCTCCCCTGTAAGAGGACTCTACAGGCTTACCCCTAGTCCGCCCCCCCTGTAAGGGGACTCTACAGGCTCACCCCTAGTCCTCCCCCCCTGTAAGGGGACTCTACAGGCTCACCCCTAGTCCTCCCCCCCTGTAAGGGGACTCTACAGGCTTACCCCTAGTCCGCCCCTGTAAGAGGACTCTACAGGCTCACCCCTAGTCCTCCCCCCATGTAAGAGGACTCTACAGGCTCACCCCTAGTCCACCCCCAACCATTGCAGCTCAAGTACGGTTGACAACTAATAGGGGGCACAATATACAATCCATTAACACTTGGAATATAAACTCCTGAGCACTTGCGTTCGTCCACCATCGGTCAGGTGGGGCGGGAAGTAGTGCCAACCAAGGTACACGATCTTACCATTTCTGTAACAAAAAAACCAACAGTAAATAATTTTTATGTTAATTTTCAACATAAAATAATCTGACCAGTTCTTGAATATTTGTGATAGACATCATGGAATTAGAACATAACTTTTTATTTTCATTTAAAAAAGTTTTTGTTTGAGTGTTGTGTGTAGAGAATTAAAATAAGAGTAGAAAACATACGTTCCTTATCCCCCCCCCCCCCCCCCCATTATTGTAAATAGAATTCAATTCACTCCATCAGTGATCACGTGCTATAATAAGGCATCAATCTTGCAATAGACTGGATTGAAGGTGCGGGTTTGAGTCCCAGCAGTGTGTATTTTTGGTGGGTTTTTTTCAAAAAATGTTTCCTACTTTCTTCTCATTCAAATGTGGGTACATTTCCTGAAACTCTACCTTAATCATCCCCACCCCTTTAGCGTAATTAATATATATATATATATATATATAGACCCACTTCAGTGGCTGATCAGTATCAGGCGTTACCCTCGTGTTAGACTGGTCTACTGATGGTGGTTTTTCCTAAATGGTTTACCCACTCTCCTTCCACGCAAATACGGGTAGATTAACTCTAAAATGTTTCCTCCCTCATTCCTACCCCATTAAAGTAATTATCTTATATGCGTATAACCTGAACAGGTAGTAAGATGCGACGACACAAGCATAAATATTTATGTGTGCGTGTGTGTGTGTGCAAATAGCAAAAAATGCGGTGATTTTTTTTGTGTGTGTTTGCACAAATCCCCACATTATAAATCATGTTGACACTGATGTATAAATTATTCCGAGTTTTTCAGCCGCTCCTCACACAAACCTACTGGCATATCAACTGTAGCTATAGCTCAGGATTATCATGTGTGAGGGAACATGCATTGAATGATATTCATAGCAGCCAAGGATTAGGATGGAACAGAATGTGACTGTATTGATCTACTATAGGCCTTAAGAACGCTGGAATAACTATGACCAACAACATTTGATCAGTTTGATGTAATTTATATCCATCCGGAGCTAGGCATTCCTTCGGCTGGCAAGGGCTGCCTGCACCATCTGGTACAAATCCCATAGATTGACGGCGTTCAGGAATTGTAATAGTATCCCATTGCCTTCCACACTGAATTTCTATGAGCGAGCACGAAATGACCTACCAATTTTGCTGGGAAAGGTATTTCTACATACCTTCCATGATTATTTTACCTGCCAACACGGAACTGACTGCTTTACTTCCTCTCCGAAGAAAGTTTTGCAACGTATTTTTATCGCTCGAGAAAAATCCGTCGACCTTGGCCGGGTTTGAACACACGAACCTCGGTTCCTGAAGCGAGGACTTTACCCCAAGACCACCGAGGTCGACTTTGTTTACGATGTAGAGCCATAATTCAAGTTGGTACTTCTCTTTAATCTAATAAAGTCGAAATGTTCGAGTTCTCCTATAGGTACATCGATTTTCTCTAAGTTGGTAGAACCACGTAAACGTGTTTGTTGGTGTACAACCATTTGGACCCCCCCCCCCCTTTTGATCGATGTCGTGGGTAGACAGACTGAGTTCACACTTCATGTTGTTTGTACTGGCTATTTAAGACATTAATCTTGTCCGGTTTGGCTTACTCTCTGGTTTGAATCTTGGCTAGGTCTAGTGAGATTTGTTTTCCTAAATGGTTTTACACTCTTTCTCCATGAAAATGCGGCTACATTTCCCCTAAGATCTACCGTAATCATTCCAACCCCACTAATGAGATTAAATACATAGCTCTCTAGCCCAGGCTGGTAGCTTGGTACATTAAAAAAACAAGCTCTCTACCTACATACACTGGGAATACTGAATAATTACGACAACAGGTTTTTACTGTAGATAAAGTAATAGTTTTGAGGAATTGTACCAAAGCGACAATATAATTGTTTACATTTTTAAGTTTAAAATGGTGTTCTGTTGTCTGAATTAATGTTGTACTCGTCTGAAGGTAATACTCTCTCCTCGTATGTACCCTCCTGTATCCAGGGGGCTTCGAAACTAATTTGCGCGAATACCTCCTGATCCTGAACTGGCCTACCGAGGAATATAATTCATCCACTTTGTGTCCTCGGACTTGTATGAGACTCACAGGCACAATAGCTCCTGTTTAATTGAACAACAATGCAATGCCAACAAATGAGAGTTTTTGAGAAATAGCATGGAACATTCTGTCCACTACAATTGTGACAGAGAACATATTAGACAATAATTAATTGTCTTATCGCAGAAAAAAATATCCTGGATTGGCTAGTGTGTCGGAGATTTCTCAGTTCGGTCATACACGGTCAAACATTGAATACACTTTCTACACATTCAACTTGACATTTACGAAATAAATATAATATATCAATTCATTCACTAGCAAGTTACTTTTATCTTTCAAATAAACACTCTTAGGAATATTTTAAATTTAAATCCCAATTATCTATAATCAACTGAGAATGTTGATAAAACAGAAAACAATAGATAAAATAATTCTAAATTAAAAATGTAATAACGTTATTCTTTTAATAAACACATGAAATTAATAAAGGTCCACATTTGATTTAAAAAAACACGTTATTTTGTGAAATTAAAACACAGTTTAGTGTTTTCAACAGAAATTTTTACACATTTCACAAAACGTAATTGTTGCTAGAAATTGTAAACTTTATATTTTTATACCAAATTATATAACTAAGCATTAAGTATTTTCTTGCAAAATTTTAATTCTTTCGGGGTTTTTTTCTTTTAAAATGAGAATAAAAGAGCCTAAAACTCAAAGAAGAGAGTTATAACTCAATTTCAAGGAGTATTATTGATAAAAACATACAAAGCCAAGTTATTGAACAATTTTCTTAGTAGTAAGGCTTCAACTATTGATATCAAAATTTATTAAATAGCCAGGCTATTGTAGTTATTAAGTTCATTTATAGCCACATCTAAATATAATATTCACAGAGTCTGCCTTAACATACGAGTGAAGAATGACCCTGAGCACAGAATGATTGCAGAATAGCTCAGTGGTCAGAGCATTGGCGTACTAAGCCAAACATCCTGCATTCAAGCATCACTTTTAAATCTATAGAAAACTTATATCAAGGCTAGCATCAATCTGAGGTATTTTTGATACCATATTATATCACCTAAGCTTAAACAATTTCAATTAGTGTTAGAATATGCTATCTATCTACAAAGTGCCCGATAACTTTGCTCATTTTAATCACATCTACTTTGATAAATTGTCCATATGTTCATCCTATTTTGATTTTAACTTCTTAATTTTCATAGATTGATTGACTAACGTAATAGTTGGGGAAACAAGTGGCTGTAGAGTTGTGACTGTGTGTACAGCAGGAAACAAGTGGCTGTAGAGTTGTGACTGTGTATACAGCAGGAAACAAGTGGCTGTAGAGTTGTGACTGTGTGTACAGCAGGAAACAAGTGGCTTTAGAGTTGTGACTGTGTATACAGCGGGAAACAAGTGGATGTAGAGTTGTGACTGTGTGTACAGCAGGAAACAAGTGGCTGTAGAGTTGTGACTGTGTGTACAGCAGGAAACAAGTGGCTTTAGAGTTGTGACTGTGTATACAGCGGGAAACAAGTGGCTGTAGAGTTGTGACTGTGTGTACAGCAGGAAACAAGTGGCTGTAGAGTTGTGACTGTGTATACAGCGGGAAACAAGTGGATGTAGAGTTGTGACTGTGTGTACAGCAGGAAACAAGTGGCTGTAGAGTTGTGACTGTGTGTACAGCAGGAAACAAGTGGATGTAGAGTTGTGACTGTGTGTACAGCAGGAAACAAGTGGCTGTAGAGTTGTGACTGTGTATACAGCGGGAAACAAGTGGATGTAGAGTTGTGACTGTGTGTACAGCAGGAAACAAGTGGCTGTAGAGTTGTGACTGTGTATACAGCAGGAAACAAGTGGATGTAGAGTTGTGACTGTGTGTACAGCAGGAAACAAGTGGATGTAGAGTTGTGACTGTGTGTACAGCAGGAAACAAGTGGCTGTAGGTTTGTGGGCTGTGTGTACAGCGGGAAACAAGTGGATGTAGAGTTGTGACTGTGTATACAGCAGGAAACAAGTGGATGTAGAGTTGTGACTGTGTGTACAGCAGGAAACAAGTGGCTGTAGAGTTGTGACTGTGTATACAGCAGGAAACAAGTGGCTGTAGAGTTGTGACTGTGTGTACAGCAGGAAACAAGTGGCTTTAGAGTTGTGACTGTGTGTACAGCAGGAAACAAGTGGATGTAGAGTTGTGACTGTGTGTACAGCAGGAAACAAGTGGCTGTAGAGTTGTGACTGTATGTACAGCAGAAAACAAGTGGCTGTAGAGTTGTGACTGTATGTACAGCAGGAAACAAGTGGCTGTAGAGTTGTGACTGTATGTACAGCAGGAAACAAGTGGTTGTAGAGTTGTGACTGTATGTACAGCAGTAAACAAGTGGCTGTAGAGTTGTGACTGTATGTACAGCAGGAAACAAGTGGTTGTAGAGTTGTGACTGTATGTACAGCAGTAAACAAGTGGCTGTAGAGTTGTGACTGTGTATACAGCAATAAATGGGGGATTGGTCTGGTCCAGGAGGTCTATGAATGTGTGGACAGAGGTTTTGGTCTGGAATATGGAGTCTATGAATGTACAGACAGAGGTCTGGACTATGGAATCTATGAATGTACAGACAGAGGTCTGGACTATGGAGTCTATGAATTTGCAGACAAGAGATTGACCTGGGGCAACTAGGAATGTGTGGACAGCGTTTTGTGTCACTTACATGAGTACTGTTTAAAATTCAATGGTCCATGTTTCAAATGGCCCGTCTAAAGGTGTTATTATAATAATTTTAACAACAAAATAATTTTTAAACACTTTTAATCAACAAGAAGGAAAATAAAAACATATTATAAAAAATGCACATTTTCAAAACGATCAAAAGTATTGGTGTCAGATATAAAAGCCAATGATAAGAGAATGTTAGAATGAATATTTACGACTGTTACAGAATAGACAAATAAATCTCTCCTCGAAAGTATCGATTTTGGTAAAAAATAAAATTGTGTTAGATGTTAATAGCTACGCAATCGTGAAAGCAAAGCATTATTGTGGCTGAGAATATTTATTACGTTTTTCTACTGCTAAAGATGCATACAACAAGTTAAAAAAATACTTTTAACCTGAATCGGTGGTCGCTTAATCAAACACATCACTCTTTTGTGGCCTGGTTTGCCGGCAAGACTAGGGGGTGTCAAGAGGGTGGTTCCGCCCTAAATAGTTTCCCACTCTCCCTCCACACAATTTGGTAAATTTCCTCTAAAATTTTACCTTTCTTATTCCAATTTCATTAGATTAGTTTATTTTTTAATTTATTTAGCACCGCGTCTTACTACCCGTTCGGATTATACGCTTAAGTACTAATTTCATTAATGGATTAGGAATTGGGAAGGTTGAATTTAGAGGAAGTGAACCCGCATTTGCGTGAAGAGGGAGAGTGGAAAACCACCCCAGTTCACCCGATCGAGATTCGAACCTCTATCTCCCCGTCCTCGGTAGTCTAGCTCAACACGACTGGCGGGGTAATTTCATTAGTATAATTAATGTATGCATTTAATTCGAACAGGGCCTCAGCCGTAGCCGCAATGAAAAAAAAAGGAGTTTGATTAAAAATGTATTTTGTTCACTTCTCTCTCTCTCTCTCTCTATATATATATACATATATATATACATTATATATATACATATATATGTATATATACATATATATATATGTATATATACATATATATATACATATATATACATATAATATATATACGTATATATATGTATATATATATATATATATATATATATATATATATATATATATTATATATAAACAGTTGTTGACACTGCACAAACCAAGTGCTTTATGTGCAATAAAACACACCAACATTTTGAAGCTTAGTTTTAAAACTGTAGTTTTAAAACTGTACTGAAGAGGTTTCACACATTTTTTGTTACATGAGATAACCTGAAGCTTTCCACTTATTATTTTATGATATAACTTATAATTACTTTAGTTGTGATGAATTTATTTCGTGTTTTCTTTACAGTGGCTAATTAAGCAGCTGTTACTATTTGTATGGTCCTAAATATAGTTTTATCTCATTGCTTGAGAATGATTAGTTTATTAATATTTATTTTACATGCATTTTGTTAAACATGTTCTGAATCTTTGCTTAGTTTGGCAAATTAAGTAGTTGGCCAAATTAAGTAGTTGGCCAAGATTGGTGTGTTCTAAATATAGTTTTTATTGATTTTTTTTGTCACTCAATATAGATCACAGTGAAAAAAAACAAAATAAACGAAAAAAAAAGTTAGTTATTTAACCTACTAACGATTATTATTTTATTGTTGTAATTTTTGAATCTGAAGTAATGGATACAAGTTCTTGGTTATTAAAGGCTATAATAACTTTAGTAATTAACCAAACGAGTTTATTATTTTATTTTTGAAGCAACATTAATAATTATAACAACAAATTTCAAATAATATATTTTAATAAAAATTAATACAAAATTTTTCAAGACGAATCTCCTATGATGCTTTAGCCTAAATAATTTTTAGAGAGATAATACATTTTATTACTTTTATGAAAAACATTATTTTTAGTAAGGAGCTATATTTACAATATAATCTGAGAAATACAATAGTCAATAACTATTGTTATTTAATTAAGTGAGTTTAAAATATCTTTAAAAAAGTAGTCTAAAACATTATTAACAATTATTGAAAGTAGTAGGTATTGCTTTTAATTTTTCATAAAACTTATTTGACAAAAATAAATACATGTTAATATTATTTAGTTGAATATTTTACTACCCTTTAAACTCAATATTGTTAATACACACTTGTTGACTAATACGACACGCTAGTTTACCTGCCACACTACTCATACTAAAAGACACATACTCACATATCGTTGGAGGTTAGCTGAATATTGGCCTCCTACTTCCTATTACAGTGTCTACCAAAGCCTTGCAGGGAGCCAAGTCTATAGGAAACTTCCTCTTCTCTGCAGTGAACAAGGCGGGCAAGACAGTCAGCGAAGCCAGCGCAAAGATCAAAAAAACTGTAGAAGAAAATGTGAGTGTCTGCATGATTACTTATCTACAACACTTTATTAAACGTTATATTAATAATTAATATAGCAATTGTTATTAGCCAAAAAAATTAAAGCATTGTCAAAAAAACTAAATTTACTAATTCATTATTTTCATTAAACTTAGTGTTGTTTTATATAAAAAGAATACATTATATTAAAAATAGATAGATTTTATATTTATAGAACTTATTTAATAATTACATAACTACACATACATTGCCTTTGTGGCCATTGATAATTAAGTTTGTTAGACTATTTACTGTATTTAAATAAACACATTTATTAGTTTGCTTAGAGCTCAATATTATTTACTAACTTCAAATAACTGCTTTAGCATTAAATTTGGATTATCATTAAACCTGTGATAAAGTATTTAACTAGATTGTTTTCTTAAATATTATTCCAGATAGGTACGATAGTTGAAATTAAAAAATATAACCCAACTGATTCAATCTCTTTTATCTCAAACCCCTTAATGTTGGGCCGAAAGAAACATTCTTTAAATAATTAGCTACTCTAATTCTAATTAACGTCATTGCAGTCTAATTATTTTGCAAGTCTTTGAAAGGTGTATAATGTACTTATTTCAGCTAACTATTTTTAAAATACATATCTATTAGATTTATTTCAGCTTTCTTAAACTTACTTTAAAAATCAGTCTCTTAAATCAATGAAAGGAATATTTTTTTGCTAGCTCGTTGGTCAGGCAAACCTGTGATCAGTATTCCACTCTCCTCTTTCTCTTATATTCTCGGAACAAGTCTCATATGATGACGCTATTGATCTGCACTGCTTCTCTGAATCTCTCTCTCTCTCTTCCTCTCATTCAACACTCCTTTGGTTTCCTCCTTTATTCTATTTGGTTTCTTTCTATCTTCTTGTACCACTGTGTCTGAATGAATCACCTTCAAATCTGTTTTTTTTTTTTAAATAAAGACTGTTCTGCTCTTAAATTGCAGTGCATTCTTTTTATGACCCATTGACCCCATTAGCGCTGTCCTTTTTCTTCTGAGAGAGCGAGGTTGTCATTTTTAGCTCAATAAAGAACATTATTTCTACTAAATAATCATGCTCTACTACGCCATGCGGCTCATGAACACTATTCATGCGGCTCTTTTCACGTTGCGAAATAATACATTATTTTTATAAAGTTGTAAACTTTTCTTAAACACAATTTTGTCATGGTTAATAATACAAAACATACTTTTCAGTAAACTTTGTAATTTAAAAATTACTCAAAACATACATTATTATTTGTTTGAACGTAATTTTTTGATCATTTGTTATATTTTATTGGTTTGAATGTGAAAACAAACTTGGCATAGCGAGAGAAAAAAAAAAAAACAGTCTAAATAAATTAATAACTTTGGTAAAACTATTTTTATTTGACACACTCGATTATAAACTAAATAAATACATTTTATTTTGCAAAATTAAAATAATATCAATGTTAGGTTGGGTTATTTTTTTCCAAATTAGAATCTAATTATACAAGAATATTTAACTTGTTTAATCCACTCTTTCTAGTGAGAACTGCCATCTTATTAATAATAATAATAATAATAACAGTGTCTAGATATATAATTTAATCAAAATTGTTAGAGCGAATTTCGAGAAAATTGATTTTTTCTCTTTTTGCCCTTGAGTAAACAACCCTTAAATTTAGGGTTAGATATCTAATTCCAAAAATCCCTCTTGGGGACCTTTTGTAAACCCCAGATACCAAGTTTTAGCCCAATCGGTAAAATAGTTTGGCTCTAGCCCGAGGTACAGACAGACAGACGACGGCATTGAGACAACCACTTTTGTTTTTTTGTTTCAAGGAGTTATGAAACATCGACATTTTTCAAAATCTCGAGTTTGAATTTATTTACGATCACAATACTCTATGTCGAGAGAAAGTAAAAATGACATTTCTTGTTTTCTATTATTTTGTGAAAGTCGGTAGTTCTAGTAGTACAGGCAATACGTAGCAAGTCCTCTTGGTTCATCTTGTTGTGGAGGTTTGTTTTGATGCTGTTCATTGGTTATAGTCCCTCCTCTTGGTTCATCTTGTTGTGGAGGTTGTTTTGATGTTGTTCATTGGTTATAGTCCCTCCTCTTGGTTCATCTTGTTGTGGAGGTTTGTTTTGATGGTGTTCATTGGTTATAGTCCCTCCTCTTGGTTCATCTTGTTGTGATTGTTTTGATGGCGATCAATTAGTTGTCCACCCTTTCGGTTAAACCCGTAACAGCGCGATTATCCAGGCCTTCACGGTATCAGCCGCTACCAGGTCATAAACCCGTATCGCCGCGATACCAGGTCATAAACACGTTTAAGCGTGTTACATGGTTATAACACCCTACTCAGCCCTGGTCCAGGTATAACCCGTAATAGCCGTGATACATGGTTAATCCACCCGTAAACGCCGTGATACCAGGTCATAACACCGTATCATGCCGTGATACCATGGTCATAGACACCCGTAATCAGCCGTGATCCAGGTCATAACACCTAACGCCGCGATACAGTCATAAAACCGTAATCAGCCGCTATACCAGGTCATAAACACCCGTAAACAGCCGCGATACCAGGTCATAAACACCCGTAATCAGCCGCGATACCAGGTCATAAACACCCGTAATCAGCCGCGATACCATGTCATAAACACCCGTAATCAGCCGATGATACCAGGTCATAAACACCCGTAATCAGCCGCGATACCAGGTCATAAACACCCGTAATCAGCCGCGATACCAGGTCATAAACACCCGTAATCAGCCGCGATACCAGGTCATAAACACCCGTAATCAGGCCGCGATACCAGGTCATAAACACCCGTAATCAGCCCGATACCAGGTCATAAACACCGTAATCAGCCGCGATACCAGGTCATAAACACCCGTAATCAGCCGCGATACCAGGTAAATCGCGAAAACACGCCCAATGGTATTGAAACATGCCAATACATAAATTATTCAAACAAAAAAAACCGTTTTCATTCCATTGGTTGCACCATAAAAAAAGAGTTGGCTATTTATATTAGTTTTAAATCTTCCATATTTTGTTTGTAATCAAGAAGATTGTTTCGAAAATTGCGGAAATTATAGAAGTATTTACTAAAAGTTACTATTAAAACTCAAGTTACTTACTCTAGCTTAGATGATGGCATATTTGTTTTCAAAGTCTGAGATTCTACAATAAATCCTCGGGCACTTAAAAAAAAAAAGATTCTGATAGCAAATGGGCCTAATAGTCAATTATCATAGTATCAATATAATTTTAGCACCACGAGATGTGCGTCAAGCTATTTTAAAAACTACCAGCACCACGAGATGTGCGTCAAGCTATTTTAAAAACTACCAGCATCACGAGATGTGCGTCAAGCTATTTTAAAAACTACCAGCACCTCGAGATGTGCGTCAAGCTATTTTAAAAACTACCAGCACCTCGAGATGTGCGGTTCAAGCTATTTATAAAAACTTTCAGCACTCAGAATTTGCGTCAAGTAATTTTAAAAACTACAGCACTAGACATGTGGTCAGCTATTAAAAAATACCAGCACTACGAGATGTGGCAATGCTATTTTATAAAAATTCCAGCACCTCGAGATGTGCGTCAAGCTATTTTAAAAACTACCAGCACCTCGAGATTTGCGTCAAGCTATTTTTAAAAACATACCAGCACCACGAGATGTGCGTCAAGCTATTTTAAAAACTACCAGCACCTTGAGATGTGCGTCAAGCTATTTTAAAAACTACCAGCACCTGAGATTTGCGTCAAGCTATTTTAAAAACTACCAGCACCTCGAGATGTGCGTCAAGCTATTTTAAAAACTACCACACCTCGAGATGTGCGTCAAGCTATTTTAATAACTTACAGCACCTTGAGATTTGCGTCAAGCTATTTTAAAACTACAGCACCCGAGATGTGCGTCAGCTATTTTAAAACACAGCACCCGAGATGTGCGTCAAGCATTTAAAAACTACAGCACTCGAGATGTGCGTCAAGCAATTAAAAACCTCTACCTCCTAAAGGCAATAAAGAGTGATTGATAGTATAGAACTAATATAACCCGAACGGGTAGTAAGACACGGTACTAAAAATACTCCTTATAATGTCTAAAGTTTGTTGATATAGAGCCTTTTAATCAAGTTTGCGATGTATATTTTGGTGGTCGCTCCAAAAGAAGGTTCGAGTGTAAAGTGATGACGTACCTAGCGCGCTCTATGACGTAGAGAGATGTTAACACAATCAGCGGAGAGAGGAGCCAAGCAAGTATCGATCCGACCACTGGCCCGCCCGCCCGCCCGCCTTGGGGGGTAGAATCACGGCGGTACGTTCTTTAAAACTATTCTAGGTTAGTGCAGATAAATACAACACTAAGAACATGTTCATAATAGATAGACCGACACCTTAAATCAGGGTTCACTCAAAATATGGTCCATCTCTGTCGAGATGTGAACAGCATTCAAATTAAAATAATTGTCATGATTTACTTTTTATTAAGTATTTATTCGATTAATAAAAATCTGTATAAATACTTATTATCTCTAATGCTAAGCTATTTTATGAAAGTGCGTGTGCGTGCAAATTTCATAGAACATTTTTTGGAAGATTAATACTAAAGTTTTTTTTTAGAAGTAAAATTTGAAAGATTCCACCAAGAAAAATTCAATTTGTAAATAAGTACTGGAAGTAATTGGTCATTAATTTGTCGACCTCGGTGGTTCTTGGGGTAAAGTGCTTGTCTCAGGGCTCTATTTTTCGTGGGTTCAAACCCAGCTGAGGCCAACGGATTTTTCTTGAGCGATAAAAATCAGTAGCACAACTTCCTTCGGAGGGGAATTAAAGCGCCGCTCCGGTGCCAAGTCGATTGTGGCTTGTAAAATAAGACTGGAAGGTATGTGAAAATACCCTTACAGGCATAATTAGTAGGTTCTTTCGCTCTAGTTCATAGAAATTCTCGTGTATTGATATAGTCATTCGGTTGGTAAAGTGCTCGTTAAATACCTTTAAATAAATAATTTATGAGGGCTGTCTTTAGGCCTATGTTCAGTTGATAGGATCGCTAAACATATCTCCGGGCCGCGGTGAAAAACGTTGGACCATCCTGTATTATAGTCTCTGCTGAGCATCATGGGTAAAATGGGAGCTTCCTCTCTTCACATGGCTGGAAGGAGGGGTTGGAAATATATCAACAAACAGGACAAACAACTTCTTGATTTACCCTACTCGGTGGCCGCATGGTCTAACGCGCTACTCTCGCAGTAGACTACACCGCCGATGACGGGGAAGATCGAGGTTCGAATCTCGGTCGAGTGTACTGAGGGTGGTTTTTTTCCAAAATGGTTTTCCCACTCTTCCCCCACGCAAATGCGGGTACACTGCATCTAAATATAGCCTTTCCCAATCCCTAGATTTAGCACATAAGGTAAAAAGATAAAAAATAGTATAATTTATACTATATGTGTATTTTCTTTTAAAATTTGAACTTACGTTTTATTTTTTGTATTAATTTTCTTAACTTTCCCAAAAGGGGGGTTCATCTGACCCTTTGACCCCCCCCCTCCTCCTGGTTGCGTGCCATCCATTAGCTGTGAGCGACAGACGAGAATATCGAGGAACAAACTTGTTACAAACAGTTGGAAATTTGTGAAACTTTACAAAACACCAGAAATATGGATTCTATTTAGCGTCTGTAACACAGCATTTACTGGTATGACTGATAAATACACATCAATAATTTCATAAATATCAGCTTGGAAGTAATTAAACCTACTTAACACGGTATACAGGATGTTCGGAAACTCAAACCCAAACTGCACATATAGTTTGCTTAAAGCAAAAGTAATACAAAATCCCCGTACACTTAAATCTGACAAACTATGCTTATACCATTAAATACAGCGCTGGATGGCAAAGAACACTATGAAAGCCACCATTATTTAGTGCAATTATTAAATGCGTTTTAAAAATGGCCATGTCCATGCAATAATAATAAGTTTATATTGAAATGAATATTCCATCAGTATGAAGGTTGTTGGGTACAAATAACTCGCTATTTCGCTCAGTACGATGTTTTGATAAACGCCAACATTTGACAGCCGGTGGTCAGTCTCCTGAAAGTATTTCTTTCAGGACTATTCAACTCTGACCGACATATATCTAACTGTACTGAAAGTGTACATAAGGCCCTTTTGCTTGGTATGACACTGGACTCTGATGTGAATATACGCACATAAGCCCTTCCGAAACGTTTTGAATATTTCATAACGTGCTTCCTCCAGCTATTGATGCATAAAAGAGTTCGCTGATTGAAAGCTGATTCTTTTCTTGCTGAAGGAAGTGATGTTAATGTTATTCTCTCTCTTCACTTCATTGAGCAACTGTATAAAGAAGTGACAGAAATATAAGTGTGTGTTTTATGCAGTGCCTTTTGATAAAAATCGTTGAAAATTGAGTCGCGTATAAAGATCGGCAAGTATAGTGAATTACTTTAAGGGCTAGGATTTTGGGAGTCTTTTACAGTTTTAACGTAACATTTCCTCCGCCCTTCGCTTAGTGGGTAGCATATCTGATTATGGGTGGTATTTTTAACTAGCGATTGGATCTTCCTTCTTACAACATTAAATAAACAATTTTAATTTTTTTTAAAGGCGGAACTAATCAGCACGACAAGAAAGAATCACAAAACTTCTATGTAGCTGTGGAGATGAACAAAATAATAATTGTAATCGAATGACGTATCATCTTTGACTTTGTGCTGCCGTTTAAGGTCACCACTAACTATGCTAGTTAATAATGTGGATCAAGATTGAAGGCCTACACACTTGCGCTTTAGTTAATTATGTCAAAACGCACCTTCATAGCACTCACACTTCCATGCGCCTTGTAGGTAGGCAACATCAGGGTTTAGCTTGTTGGCTGAAAAAATATGTTATTGTTTTAGCATCGCGTCTTACTACCCGTCCAGGCTATACGTGTGTGTACTAAATGCGCTAGTGAGTTGGGGATGAGCAAGGTTGAATATAGAGGAAGTGTACCCGCATTTTCTTGTAGAGAGTGAAGGCTGTTTTGAAGAAAAAAACACCCTCAGTCAGCCGACCGGAATTCGAACCCCGATCGCTCTGTGATCGCAAGTCCAGATTGTTGTGAGAGTAATGTCTCGAATAGACGACAGATATTGTCAATTAAAACTCTTCTATCGGTGATACCTTTCCAAAACATAGTGAGTGCTTGGAGGACAGGCTTTATTGAGCAACACCGAACCAGGAACATTAATATCTCTGTTGAGTCACGTCACATGAACCTATAAGATATTGATCACAAGGGTAACCAATGGCACTTGATGCTCCCATAACTGGAATCACTCAACATGGCTGATAAATGCAACACTCCACACACACATGCAACTCTTGAGGCGTTACAGATGTCGACAAACAATTATTGATACATGTAAGGAACCAAGTGAGCCTCTAACATTCCTGGAAGGAGCCATCCAGCAAAAGGAAAATACACATGCCAATAGTTTGTGCTGTGACCCCTTCCCTTATAAAAATTACATAATTGATTCACAAAGCTACCTTAGGTCTGTTGCTCAACCAAAATATGTAGATTTCTAGACTTTCAGCCCTTCATCTTTGCTTACAAGTCTATATACATATATATAGTCGTATACAATAGCTAGTGTTAATTACACCAAACAACATATTCGTGAACCGTTCAAGGTTTTGTCAATATTTAACCTAAGTGCAACATCTGCTATCTAGGCAGCCCCCTAAGAGTCATTCTCACCCCACGGATAACACCATACTGAGGTAGTTATTAAAGCTCTCACCAGGCGTCGTATCGTGGCTCGGTTATTTATAGTCTACTTTAGAAGAACAGTGGAATTAAAACCAGTAAAACTGTTTCACCAAGTTTTAAAACGAATACAACAAAAATTGAAAAATAATTAATTGAAAACATAAAAAAAAAATTCACTCATGTCAAATTAAGGATACGGATAACCGCACTTTGATAAGTTTCCTGGTTCGAACGCGATCTAATAGACCGGTTAATCGGTCGTGCGACTGTTTAATAGTAACGGTAGGGTCTTAGTTGGCTGACGCCGTCAAACTTGACTTATAGGCAACACACATACAGCCATGTACTGTGGTGTACTTTGAACCTAGGGGCTATAGGCCAAATGTCGTACATGCAAGTACCGCCAGAAACCCTGTTAACCCTGTAAATAAAAAGTTGGATTTTGGTATCAAATTTCGATAAATAAAACTGATTTTGTCTGATAAAAATGGCAAAAAAAAATCAACTAAACTTGTGGAATTAATTACTAGAATAAATATAGGAAACTTGCGGCTAAATTCTCATTCTTAAATTTAAAAAATATTTGTCTTTGGTCAGAATATGACTGCAATAATATCCAGATAAATACACATACTTTACTTCTTTACCATTGGACTTTGGTTAAGGGAAATGAACTTTTTAGAATGAGAACGTTGATTGATTATAGGAATATTAAGAAGAAAAAAAATAGAATAGTGTTGTTGGTACTATTTTTTCTGTCAATTTCAAGCAAAAAAAAGCGACGAACGATGCTCTCTTCTGCTTGTTAAAAAAATACATAGTTTTTTAATTGTTAGTCCTAATTCAAATCGACATAATCGACCATTATTCGTATATAAAAGGACAAATAATAAATTTCGTGAAAAGATCAAATTTCGTTTTATTTCGCTTGCGTAAAATAAATTTTACAATGCAGCAATGAACTTTAAAAACCATTCTCGATTTATTGTGCTAGTAAAATTTCGTAAAAAATACGTCTCGCGATATCTGGGTGTGTCTAGTAATGTAGAATATGGACTACACTATTCTTTGGCGGTGTTGATCTGTATGATGTTCAGTTATCACAATGTATGTGACATCTTTATAAACTGTATTAGAATATGAACTGTGGGCTCTTATCCACCTGTCCTTTTTGAGTCACCTACAGTTTTCAGAATGACTCAGAAGTATCATATAACACACTCATCACTGACTATTGTAAATACACTTTCAAAAATCAGATCAACAGATGGATCAGCAAGAGATAATTCTACCTTAAAGAAACAGTTAATAAATACCTACTGGATGGTGGATCATTACTGCAGCGATTGACGTGTAAAACAAGGCAGAACAATGATTCCATAGCTGAATCGTATTCAAAATTCACTCTGATAAACCATTGGAAAGCTACTATCGGTTTTGATGGTTATGACTACTTCTGGCTATACAGGGTGTTAGCCGTGAGCCACATTGTTTGGTGCATACGACGGTTTTATTTAGTCTGAACCGTTAGTCCTACACACCCATCATAAGGTAGTGTAACTTTCTATTTTCTTCCTACGCATTCCTTTAAAATTCATCTTCCATATGATTATCCCTAAAAACTATATTTATTGTTGGTATAGCTCCGACTCTTCATCAAACGTAAGAAAACTTGTAATTCTGTGAATAACCTCATCTTCAAAGGGGGCAAGCCAAAAATAAAGAGAAAATAGTAATCATTCTAATGTCGTTTGTAATTTCTTTGGTTGTATGCTATTTACCAAACTTAAATATCGTTATAATACTAACCAACATCAAATTAATATATATCGTCACTTTTTATAATTGATTAGCTAATTTATTGATTCAACAATGGTTAATGCCACACATATTTTGTTACAATCTACAAATTACATTTGAATATTTACTGTAAAATAAACATGTTATGAATGTATTTGTCGTTAGTATTAAAAATTTAGGTAAAATATCTATTTTTTTTAGTCCTACATGCCGTGTTAGGAAATTAAATAATGCATTGTAATAATATTTTCTGTGTTTTGATGCATTCACAGAAGTCAAAGGTAAGGCTAGAAAAACACGCACAGAAGTTTGCGCTTATTTATTTTAACTTGTATGCGTTGATACGGATTATAAAATTCATCTAGGCTATATTTAGTTATTATACACTTTTAATTATATTATAGCTTGTTTTTTTTAGTATGTACATATTTGTAATGTTTTATTTTTATTTATTTTGTGTATTTTCTCCCTTTCATTTAGTTTAAAATTTGTACTTAAAATAAGTTAGTAGTATAAAATATTTTCGTCAAGTTTTAAAGTAGTTTTTTTTTATATTCCTTGAGCCATTTAATCATCTTAGTTATTTAAATTGTTCATTTGGATAATATACGATTTCTTGTACTGAATGGTTTACTTTTTATTTTTTTCTTAGTCAAAATCCACAGATTTTTTTTTAAATATAAACTGCGACTTCTCGTTTGAACACACAGAAGAGAATAATTATGGTCCTGCAGTTATCTACTATGGCATTCATTCCCAAACCTTTTTGGTTCATGGTGTCTTTGGTGTATCATGATTTTTTCACGGTGGCCAAAGTAGAACATATAACTACCTAATCTTTGCACATATTTCAAATTCACAAACCATTTATTTAAAAAGTATTAAATAGGTTCATATTTTTAACAATCAAATCAGTTAATAAATCATCGTAATTATTGGGATGGGTGAGCCTGTTGTTCATTGCAAATCTTCTCAAATTTTGGAATCAAACTGTACCAGCCACCCTCATTTCCTGTTCTACGTTTATTTTCGAACGAAACTTGCTTTTTATCACAGAAACCGCTGAAAACCCAGATTCTACAAATATGTGTCGCAAATGGGGATTAAGACTCGCTGAGCATTGCCATTTAGCAGCGGATATTCCTCTTTTACTGATATCCCAGAGTCATTTAGTTCCATGCTGTAGAATTATGTCGTCAGTGTATTGTCGCAAGACAAAGATTTTATTCTTTCTACAGAAGTAAATTCAGATGGAGCTTTGGTCCTGAATGGGTCTTGGTTCAATGCGAACTTATCATATATCTTTCTTGAAAGTATTTTTTCAAACCAGTTGATAGGCTGTGGTAGGTGCTCTTCGAAAACAGATTTCATGTTGCGAGAGAATTCAACTTCATTGGAGATCACAAACTCGTCATCGGCGGGAAACATGAGGCCGAGAACATTTCCCTCAATCGGGTGGACTATCTCGCGTCTCTGTGGGGTGATAGGAAGGATCTCATCGATGTCGCCGTCGACTGAAGGGACATTTGGTCGACACCCGTCACCAGAATTGCAACTATTTGATCGACGTACTTGTCGTGGATTGTATGCAAACACACTATAATAGAGACAGTGGATGTACGCAACACACTAATAGAGACAGTGGATGTTGTCAATCTCAAGCAGCCTAAGACGGAAACATACATCAGATACCGGCTCTTATCAGAGAAGGTCATGAGTTTCAACTATTGCGTGTTGGATTGTGAATTGAAAACACATCTATTCATTAGATATCGTGTAAACATGTGTAGTGTTGATTCTAAATAAATATACATGTCTATCATATTGTGTTTTATTCTCGCAAAATATGTCTCACCAACTCTTATTTTTCATGTTTCAATATATATTGAATAATCACCGCGACACTATCGCCAGACGTCACTTCAGGGTTGCGACATTCTGGTGACGTCACCAGTGACCTACTTTAAACCTGTCTTAACATGTCGGGAATAGTGAACGCCGTACTGGCGCTAGATGACTCACATTGGGATGACGTCACTTCAGGGTTGCGACATTCTGGTGACGTCACCAGTGACCTACTTTAGTCCTGTTTCAGCATGTCGTGCCGCGTCATATTTTCCCATAGTATATTATAACATCATTAGGGAGGGGGGTGGGGGGACAGAGTCTGCACGTAGCGCCAAGTCTCCGACAAGATCTCATAGCTGGGAATAAATCCCAATCCGATACATTCCCCCCGTAAACAACGCACAAGACCCTCTAGGGGATTAAAACCAAAATTAAAAGGGACCAACCCCCGCCAAATAAAATGTTCTGCATGTCGGGAGTAATACCCACCATACTGGCGCTAGATGACACATCACAGACAGGTCAGTGACCTCTGTCTAAAGTACTTAAAACAAGGGGAGGGGAGAAACGATATTCTTAGAGTTGCCAGGATTTCAACATTCTGGTGACGTCATCCGGAGAGGGGAAGGATTGACGTCACCACGGAAAACCCAGTAGGGGTTACAATACTATCTCTTTCTCCATGGTATGGCCAAGTATATTAATTTCCCCTACAAAAGAATGAAGCTTGAAAATAAATTACACAATAATTCAAATTTGGCTGCGTGTGGAGTATACCTTAAAATATGAATAATGTTAAAACATCTGTTCAAAAATTCGGCAGGTGACCTGGTGGTCTAGGGGTAAGGTGTCGGACTTCTGTGCTGAGTGTGCGGGGTTCAATCCTCGGTCCCGGCACAGATTTATCTGATTAACGAACCCTTCCTTCACCTCTGACAAGATGTGTATTAATCACAACTTGTGAATGTGAGGAATGCCAGGCCTCCACCGTGGTTCGAATCCACGTTAAACTGTAGGTCCTCCATTTCATCTCACAATCACCCTACCATTACACATTAGCGTGTTTATAACCCGAACGGGTAGTAAGACGCGGTGCTAATAATAAAACTTCAGCAAGCCTTTATTTTAAACAAATATGGAAAGGTAATATTTCTAGTGTGAAAATGCGGCAAGTAAGGTGTAATTGTATTGTATATCTTGATTGTCATGATGATAAGCTATCACGTGACGCTAGTCTTGGTAGTGAGGAATCTACTTCCCCCCCCCCCCTTCCTTCCCTGAAGTTGTCCTCTAGTTCACGTTATCGACCAAACGCGCTCAGCAATGCCCAGTTCTTTCAAGCTCATGCGCTCTCGGCTGACTGGAGAGCGGGTTCACACTAGGCTCGCTCGTATTTATCTTCGTTCTAGATGACATTTCACTCTCTCTAAGGAATCGATGGTGTTTTTAGGGCATAACCCACCAGCTGAGAATATAGTTCTCTTAACTCTCTGACATCCAACTTATTAAGGTATTTTTTAATAATTTCTAGATACTTTTAAACCACCTTAAAAAAACTAAAATATTTATTTTAAACAAAACTTTACACGAATGATGTGTTATAAATGAGGTTCCTCAAAATTGAATTACATTTTTCTTTAAATTATTATCTAGCGAATATGAATAAATAATTGTCATTAAAGATTATATTCGTGTTTGAAACTGTTTTCATAGTTATTTCATTATCATTAAATACTTATCTATTTAAATATGAAACTCAACTACTGAGGACAGGATGGACTCTTTGGGAATGCAAGGACTCAACTACTGAGGACAGGATGGACTCTCTGGGAATGCAAGGACTCAACTACTGAGGACAGGATGGACTCTCTGGGAATACAAGGACTCAACTACTGAGGACAGGATGGACTCTCTGGGAATGCAAGGACTCAACTACTGAGGACAGGATGGACTCTCTGGGAATACAAGGACTCAACTACTGAGGACAGGATGGACTCTCTGGGAATGCAAGGACTCAACTACTGAGGACAGGATGGACTCTCTGGGAATGCAAGGACTCAACTACTGAGGACAGGATGGACTCTCTGGGAATGCAAGGACTCAACTACTGAGGACAGGATGGACTCTCTGGGAATACAAGGACTCAACTACTGAGGACAGGATGGACTCTCTGGGAATGCAAGGACTCAACTACTGAGGACAGGATGGACTCTCTGGGAATACAAGGACTCAACTACTGAGGACAGGATGGACTCTCTGGGAATACAACGACTCAACTACTGAGGACAGGATGGACTCTTTGGGAATGCAAGGACTCAACTACTGAGGACAGGATGGACTCTTTGGGAATGCAAGGACTCAACTACTGAGGACAGGATGGACTCTCTGGGAATACAAGGACTCAACTACTGAGGACAGGATGGACTCTCTGGGAATACAACGACTCAACTACTGAGGACAGGATGGACTCTCTGGGAATACAACGACTCAACTACTGAGGACAGGATGGACTCTCTGGAAATGCAAGGACTCAACTACTGAGGACAGGATGGACTCTCTGGGAATACAACGACTCAACTACTGAGGACAGGATGGACTCTCTGGGAATACAAGGACTCAACTACTGAGGACAGGATGGACTCTCTGGGAATACAACGACTCAACTACTGAGGACAGGATGGACTCTCTGGGAATACAACGACTCAACTACTGAGGACAGGATGGACTCTCTGGGAATACAAGGACTCAACTACTGAGGACAGGATGGACTCTCTGGGAATACAACGACTCAACTACTGAGGACAGGATGGACTCTCTGGGAATACAACGACTCAACTACTGAGGACAGGATGGACTCTCTGGAAATGCAAGGACTCAACTACTGAGGACAGGATGGACTCTCTGGGAATACAACGACTCAACTACTGAGGACAGGATGGACTCTCTGGGAATACAACGACTCAACTACTGAGGACAGGATGGACATGGTCGATTGAACCACCTGTTCACCAAATAAGAAAGATTCGGTTCAAGACATAAGACAACACACACGATGACCTTTGACCCCCGTGAGCCGACGTAATCCTCTAAGAAATAGCTCTAGACGTGATCCTCACTGACCCTCAGTGACCGACACCTATAGACAGGGGTTCACCTCTCCCATCTCTCATCAATAGTAAACAAAAACATGGTAGGGAACAGCCCTAACTTCCTAACCAGGATCAGATTTCCTTTCAATACGGTATGTAAGGTAAGGTAAGGTAAGGTAAAGGTAAGGTAAGGTTAGGTAAGGTTAGGTAAGGTTAGGTAGAGTCCTCCATTTATGGTTATAATTTAGTGCTAGTGTTTAGGTTTCAGTATTTAGAATTCAAGTTGGTTCTAATCATTGTTTTTTCTTTCATTAGCTTGTTTTAGAAGATGCTAGATTGTTATAGCGCCGAGCTGCTTCTTTTAAATCGTCTCTGTGTAAATATATGGATATCCTGTTTGGGTATTAAGACGTGGTGCACAATACACTCTCTATCTCTGTATATTGGATATTGGATGGGTGTGCCGTTAGTTGAGCTTTATAATAGGGTGCTTGGCAGGCAGGCAGGTGGTAGATAGAGGGTACCTAGCTTTAGAACAGGGTGCTTGGCAGACAGGCAGGTGGTAGATAGAGGGTACCTAACTTTAGAACAGGGTGCTTGGCAGACAGGCAGGCGGTAGATAGAGGGTACCTAGCTTTAGAACAGGGTGCTTGGCGAGCAAGCAGGCGGTAGATAGAGGGTACCTAGCTTTAGAACAGGGTGCTTGGCGAGCAAGCAGGCGGTAGATAGAGGGTACCTAGCTTTAGAACAGGGTGCTTGGCGAGCAAGCAGGCGGTAGATAGAGGGTACCTAGCTTTAGAACAGGGTGCTTGGCGAGCAAGCAGGCGGTAGATAGAGGGTACCTAGCTTTAGAACAGGGTGCTTGGCAGGCAGGCAGGTGGTAGATAGAGGGTACCTAGCTTTAGAACAGGGTGCTTGGCAAGCAGGCAGGTGGTATATAGAGGGTACCTAGCTTTAGAACAGGATGCTTGGCAGGCAGGCAGGTGGTAGATAGAGGGTACCTAGCTTTAGCACAGGGTGCTTGGTAAGCAGGCAGGCGGTAGATAGAGGGTATCTAGCTTTAGAACAGGGTGCTTGGCAGGCAGGCAGGTGGTAGATAGAGGGTACCTAGCTTTAGCACAGGGTGCTTGGTAAGCAGGCAGGCGGTAGATAGAGGGTATCTAGCTTTAGAACAGGGTGCTTGGCAGGCAGGCAGGTGGTATATAGAGGGTACCTAGCTTTAGAACAGGGTGCTTGGCAGGCAGGCAGGTGGTAGATAGAGGGTACCTAACTTTAGAACAGGGTGCTTGGCAAGCAGGCAGGTGGTAGATAGAGGGTACCTAGCTTTAGAACAGGGTGCTTGGTAAGCAGGCAGGTGGTAGATATAGAGTACCTAGCTTTAGAACAGGATGCTTGGCAGGCAGGCAATCAGGCAGGCAGGCAGGCGGGCGGTAGACGGAAGGTATCGATTGACCTCAGTCATCTGCAGTGTCCCGAGCGACTTGTTTTACTCTTCTATTTGTTTTGACTTCTTTCCATGAAAACTTGTATTTGCTTCTCTTTACTATTTAATCTCCGTATTTTGTGTCCAACTCTCCGTCCGGGCTATCCGATTATTCACACGCGTGAGGAAGGTAGACGTTTAAATAAGTGTACCCGCATTTTCTTGAAGGTAGATTGGAAAACCATTCAGAAAAAAAACACCTTCAATACACCCGACCAGGATTCAAACCCCAATCTCCTTCACCTCTGACAAGACATGTATTAATCACAACTTGTGAATGTGAGGAATGCCAGGCCTCCACCATGGTTCGGATCCCACGTTAAACTGTAGGTCCTCCATTTCATCTCACAATCACCCTACCATTACACATTAGTGTGTGTAACCCGAACGGGTAGTAAGACGCGGTGCTGATAATAATAAAGTGTGTGTATTTTCTATTTAAATTTCTATTTTAGCTTATGACGCCATTTAATTAGGATATGAGCTCTGCAGCGCCGCGACGCTGCATAGCTCGCCAATGCGAGTGACTGCCCAAGGTAGACATTAAATATTGATGACTAGCGGAGTCCAGCCAGGAAGCTCCACTGGCTCTTTTATCAGAAGCTTTGGCTGAATTACTAATGGCGGACCCCGAGGGAAATTGTAAATCATGGAATGTAACATACACTGCGTTCAAGATTTAAATAAAACAACACAATTTTTCAATTCGTAAATTTTATAAAGTGTCAGCTGGACACGGGAATCAAACCAGCTCAGGGTCATTATTGTACACCCAAACTATCTACAACATCCACACAAATATGAACGCACCAATGACTACTTTCAACAAACAACACACGACAGATCATCGCAAAACTTTCATAATCAAGGATTTAAGTAAAAATGTCTGAGCTAAGAGTGGTATGATTACATTCCTGACTGAATAGACAGACAGACAGACCCTATTCAGTCTGACTAGTCAATGGAGTGGTACCCTATCCACCTGTGTGTACTCTGAAATGGTGGTAAATGTGCTAGTTAGCCAAATACATTCCTAGAATGTAACATAACTCGATGTGTATTTAGTTAGTGTCTAATTTATAGATTAGTACATAATACTAAGTAGTATTTTACAAGTATTTATTTTACTTGAACCCTACTAAATTAGCTTAATAAATAAGCATTGTGATTTTGAATATATTTTTTAACAATATTTGGCACACTGCTTTGCAAAAAACCCGAGTTATAGTCCAATTTTTTGCTGGCGAGGTAAAAGGGGGAGGGTTGCAACCCCCTAGACATTGGAGAGGCTCATTAAAAACCCTCTAGATTTGTCGGCCGTTTTCAAGAGAAGGTTTTGGGCTTCATAAGCTGGTAGGTAAAACAGTTTGGAAGAATAGTTACTTTTAACATGATATTCCTGGAATATGAACAAATAAATGATTTATAGATACATTAGACATGTATATTTATTAACAATTTAAATACATCTGTACATCTATACATCTGTACATCTATACAGTCGTTTGTATTTCAGTCTTGTTAACAGTGACTTGACCCCAAACTGGAGAGACCTGCTTGTTTTAGTTTTATAACAGGCGTCCTGTTATTCACTCATATGTACACGATGATTATCAGGATACTCGAGTCTAGAAACCAAGTATCGCTGCTCCGGTGGTTCCACGGTCTAATACGTCATCCTCACAGCATACTGGGTCGCTTGTGACGAGAAGGTCCAGCTTCAAATCTTGATCTGAAGCGTCTTTTCTCTGCGTCAATGAGACGTGTACATTATTACTCTCATTACCTGTATTCCATAAATAATTACATTAATAATAACGGGACTGGACACCATACAGATATTAACAAGGCCTCTTTGAGGAGGTCGGGGTTCAAGTACCGGCTGGGTGCACTGAGGTGACATTTAATAATCGCAAATGGTGGGTACGTTTTATTTGCATTTTACCTTTGTGTTCGTTACCTTGTCAGACTGAATACTGTGATAGCTGGAAGTGGGTGATTAAAGGCCTCAACTTTATATGATTTCTTTTATTGATCGAGTGAAGCGAGGTTTTGTTTTAATTTGACCATTTGGCACTTTGTATATTTGTCCAGTGATTCCTGTGAAATGCGTGAGCCGAGTCAAACGGAATTTGTCAGACACATTATTTGAAACTGGTCAGAACTCTTGGTCTGTCCTGTAAGGTATCGAGCTTACTTGTATTGTTACACTATGGAGTAGGTCATAGTGTAACCCATCAAGGTAAGACTGCCTCTCAGGGAAGACACAGAATAGAGAGTTTTCAATCTGGTGGCCGCCCTAAAGGTTCATCTCAAGTGATTTGAATTCATAGTCCTTAACAATCTGTCGACTATATTGCTATACTGACGTCTCAAACTGCGTGAACATTGGTTATTGTCTATAACATTAATATAATGTGCTATTAACTATAGTATTAATATGTTGTTTTCTGTCCTACTTGACCACCAACTAAATACTAGTATATCAACTTGAAATCCAAGAAGAAATAATAGGAGATGTTTCTAATTGAGACCCAAAGAGAGAATCCTATCTTTAGACTGTAGTAACGATAAGAACATGTAGTTAGAGACACAAAGAGAGATCCTATCTTGAGACTGTAGTAACATAAGAACATGTAGTTAGAGACACAAAGAGAGATCCTATCTTGAGACTGTAGTAACGATAAGAACATGTAGTTAGCGACCCAAAGAGAGATCCATCTTAGACTGTAGTAACGATAAGAACATGTAGTTAGAGACCCAAAGAGAGATCTCGAGACTGTAGTAACGATAAGAACATGTAGTTAGAGACCAAAGAGAGATCCTATCTTGACACTGTAGTAACGATAAGAACATGTAGTTAGTAGATGACATCCGCAACACTCGAACCGTGCCATCAGATAAGCTGCGACTCAGTTTGGTAACTGTCGACATTTTAAAAAGCTTAGTACGGAACACCAACCAATTAACAACTTTTTAAGACATAAACGACTAAAGAGGTTCGTAGAAATGAACCGACTCTTATAAACTGTACGAACGCACAGGGAGGGCCCCGCGCTATCTTGGGTGTCCGGGGAATTATCTCACTGTACGATCGTACAGGTGAACTAGTAAATATTGACCGAGTGTAAAAAAAGAATGAAAACATGATCTTGTGGTTTGATTTATTGAACGAGTGAAGCGAGCTCTCGGTTTTAACTACACCGATTTGTATTTGTCTGTCTGTGGTGGATATTTCTCACGACAACTTTTGAACGCATTAACTGATTTAATTCAAACTTGGCGAAGAAAATATAACCACGGGTTGGGGAGAAATCAACCCTTAAATGGATAAAAACCTGGCTTCTAGCATTAATCATTACATTTTAAGACATTTCCTGATTCTTTAGTCGACTAAAAATTATTATATACTATTTAACCTCTGTAACAACATTGGACAAAAATTTCAAGTTTTTAATTATTTTTTTCTGGGCGGAGGAGGGAAGGGAGGCAGATAATTCGGGGTCCCGAAAACGAAGTTTAGCGAGGGCCCCACGTCTAGAAACAATTGATCGTGTTTATTAGAAGGTTTGTTCTTTTTCCTATTCATTAAGAGTTGTTCCCTCTTTAAGGCGGGATGAAATGGACCGAGAGTTAAGACGGTGCTTCAGTAGAAAATTGAGTTTAATGTTCTATTCCCAGGTTTGTGGTCAAATGCCGCAATGATCGTAGGCTATTCTACAAGTGTAGACAATTAAACTAAATGCATCGACTGAAGCGATAGATCTATTTGATTTATTTTGTCCGAAGAAGTTTGTGCATTAAAAACTCCCTTGAACTGTTACCTTAAGAGATGTTTCTTTACTCCAGAATATTCTCTCTAGTTCTTGATGCACGATAAACACTGATAAAGAGGCCTAAAGTTAATTTGTGATTGTATCGCGAGTGTGTTCGCCAATGAACACCTCGTGGGGGGTGCCCTGCTGTATCGACCCGGACCGGGATCAATGGATGAAGTCCTATAGACCCATAGACGTGCAATAGAGCGGCCACGGCGCTGCGATGACCCAGTTATCAAGGTACTGGGAGAGGGGCAAACTGAGACTACTATTCTATGAGCATTGGTACTAGAGGGAAGTACATACTGAGACTACTACTCTATGACATTGGCTACTAGAGAGAAGGAAATTACCAGTAAAGGCCAGTACAAAGCATACCTACACGAAAGAGGACTTACGACACTCCACTATGCGACAGTGCGGCAGGAGGCTACACCAGAACATGTAGTTCTAGGATGCCCAACACACTTGAAACCAGAAGAATTCCACAGCAGGAGATACGAGGAAGGTTGATAGGAGTCATCCTGAGGGACATTGTGAGGTGGAAGTAACTTGACACAATCGCGACGATAATAGCAACAAAGAGAAGAACGAATACATAGAGCGACTAAAAGAACAAGCCAACCTCGGACGTAGATGGCAAAGGCTAGTCGTGTGAGCTCGAACAGGAGGACGGCAGACAGAGGCGACATGCGCGTGAGGGAGGGGAAGGTAAAGGACTTTACCCCACATGGGGTCGTTTAATTGAATAGATTCAAATGGACTTGTACTTAAATTGAAAGTAAACCCAAACATAGACAAAGTAAGGCACTGAAAGAACGGATGAGGAATGTCAGAAGCCAGATCCTGTTGAGGTACAGCCGGAGAAAGGGACAACCAACTGGGACTGATTGATAGATCAATCCGGTGGCAACAAATCGGCTTGAGGGAATAGGACCCTGCACTCGAACGAACCTGCATAAACTTGGAACAAGTGGATGGGCCTCTCCTTGGTCAACCTGGATGGAAGATCGGCTAGTCTGCCAGAGCGGAACATCCGGTATGTGGTGAAGGACAAGTAACTAAGAGGAAATGGAACGACAGGGTGAAGAAAGCAGTGGAGGAGAAGAATAAAGCATTCTGAAGGAGTTTTAAGAATAGGAATGAGGAAACAGAGGAAGAATATAGGGGGAAGAAGAAAAGAGCAAAGCGAGTTGTAAGTAAAGCCAAGAAGAAGTGGATGCAAAAATGGACAGAAATGCTGGAACGGGATGTGAAAGGAAGTAAGAAGGTTTTATATAGCCAAGTACGAAATAGGAGAGAAAAGACGAGAAGTTAAAATTATAGATGAAGAAGGAAGAACGGTGAAGACAGAAACGAAAGAAAAGGAACTATTGATGGGATATTTTGAGAAAATATTCAACCCGAAAGAGGAAAATGATGAGAGTGAAACAGAGGAGCAGGAAGAAATAGCAGAAGAGGAGGAAGGACGTCCCACATAAAAAGAGGTGCAGGACGCATTAAAGATGATGAAACAAGGAAAGGCACCGGGTGTGAAAAGACGTTGGAAATGATAAGAGCTGCAGGTGAAGTTGGTTTACAATAGTTATACAGGGCGTTGAGATTGGTTTGGAAGGAGACACGAAAAGGTGTACAAATTATAAGGAGCTAACGCTGATGTGCCACTCTAAAAAATATATCAGTAGATACTGGAAAAAAGGATAAAAAATAAAATGAGAGGTAGGTGGAGAGAGGAACAGCATGGATTTATGGAACAGAGGTCTACAATAGACTTGATCTTTGTCATAGGACAGCTGATGGGAAAAAGGTATGAATATGGGAAAGATTTGGTAATGGTATTTATGGATGTAGAGAAGGTATATGATAGTGTGGATATAAATAAAGTTTGGAAAGCAATGGAGGAGGCAGGAGTGGAAAGAAGAGTTGTAATGAGAGTGAAAAGTATGTATTAGGATAACAGGAGTTGTGTTAAGACGGAGAACAGGAGGAAGGAGTGGTTCCAGATAAAAAAATTAGGTGAATCAGGCGAATGCCCTTTCACCATCACTATTTGTAATGGTGATGGAAATGGTCATGAACAAAGTGGCAGGAAAACTCGGAGAGGAAAGATTGAAAGTCATGAGGTTTGCTGATGACTTGATAGTATGGGGGGAGAAGGAAGAAGTAAGTACAGGAACAACTACAAGAATGGAATTAAGAAGTGAAAGAGTATGGAATAAAACTTAGCCTGGCAAAGTGTGAAGTGACGGTAATGATAAGGAAGAGGGTAAGGCCTAGTAAAGGTATAAAGTTGGATGGAGTAGAGCTGGGGAAAGGACAGAACCTAAAAATATCTTGGAAGCGTGATTGAGGAGAAAGGTGGAAGTTGAGAGGATTTAATAAGAAGGAGACAGCAGGGAGAGTTGTTAAGAGAGAATAGGGAAGTGGATGAATAAAGTTTGTGAGGAGAATGTTAGCTGTCACGAGGAGAAATAAGATTAGGAATGAAGTTATCTGGGCAGGAGTTGGGGTTACAGGGAGTACATGAGTTAGTAGAGGAAGAGAGGCTGAGATGGTATGGGCATGTAATGAGGATGTTGGAGTATATGAGATAGTAGAGGAAGCAAGACTGAGATGGTATGGACATGTAATGAGGATGTTGGAGTACATGAGATAGTAGAGGAAGCAAGACTGAGATGGTATGGACATGTAATGAGGATTTGGAGTACATGAGATAGTAGAGGAAGCAAGACTGAGATGGTATGGACATGTAATGAGGATTTGGAGTACATGAGATAGTAGAGGAAGCAAGACTGAGATGGTATGGGCATGTAATGAAGATGTTGGAGTACATGAGATAGTAGAGGAAGCAAGACTGAGATGGTAAGGGAATGTATTGATGATGGAAAACGAGAGGACGCCAAAGAAAATTATTGAAATGATTATGTAGGAAAAAGACTACAAAAGAGGCCAAGAAAGAGATGGAAGGAGTATATAAGAGAAAGTGCTCAAGGGAGAGTATAAGAATGTAAGAAATGAAAGGAGGAAGAATGGTGGAAGTATAGATAAAGATGGAGGAATTTTACTAAACTGACCCGGCCATAGGCTGTAAACAGTTGATGATAATGAACTACAATCTGGAGAGTGTTGTAAGGAAGAGTTGGAGTTAACTTGTGGAGGTTATTTTTGTAAGTATTCGCTCTAAAGTTGGGCGGCATCTTATCGTGTTGACTTTTCACGCCTAAGTGTTGAGCGGCAAAATCGTGACGTTGTGTTTTAATCTCACGTGGCAGGTTCGCGTTTCATACCCGGTGAAGGGCAACAATTGTCTTGTTGTCACGTTGTTCACTAAATTTTATATTAGTCCGCCGCGGACCTAAAAAAAAGGCGGGTTTGCATGGCACGTGAAGCCGGAAGAGCTCTTTTACTTGGTTCGGCAAACAAGAAAGCGTCTAGAACCTTTCAGTTTCACTAAATAACACCACGTTTCATCAGATTTTGAAACGAGAGGAAAATGAACCGTACTAGAACAGTACGAACTTGGAGTGGCTTGTTGTGCAAAATACTCGAAAGAAGGTTTGACAAAAGCTAAGAGACGGCGTCCCAAAGACTTGTCAACAACATAAAAAAATAAAAAGATTGTCCATTAACTGAAAAAAATATATTAAGGGTGGGAACTTTTGATTTGGAATAATATGCTAGGGAATATATATCATTACTAACTGTTTAGGGAGAAAATTAACATTTTTTGAGGGGTTAATATTGTTGCAAATAATTAGTGTAATTTGCTCCACAGTGTTTATGTGAGTTTTAATTAAGTTTGGTAGGCACAATTATCAAAGACTGAAAGGTCTTCTCGGAGGGCTTTTGAGTGAAGGCTGAGGGGATGGGATGTAACTTTTGTTGGCGCTACTGATTGACTTTTAGTTAGAACTTTTGTGACGTCACCTCCTGACTGCGCTAGTATAGTGTGGCGTGGTTCCGGCTTGGAGGGTCGGTAGTTGGAGCTCAGTCACTCCTCACGTGACGTAGGTCCACCCCACCCCGTCCACCTGCACTCCCCATACACCCGGACATGTATGAACATGTTTGATTGATTGATATATGATTTATTAATTTATTGATTAACATTATAGATGGCTTCTCCTAAACTTTACAGCGTGATGTTGAAATCCAATATGGTTTCCAAAATTCGAGATGGTAATGCAACATACAGACCTCTAAGCAGGATTGCATTTCCTTGCAAGGCTATAAAATCATTCTCTTTTCCTTCCCACCACACCACTTTTTGCGGCTTTATCACCTTATTGGTAACTAAGCTTTATTTTGGACATAAACACCCCCGTGTTTGAACTGGTTTGATGACCGCATTTCCTTGTAAGATTATTCTATTTGTCTTCCTGCTACACCAGTTTTTGTGCTGGTGTTGCCTTTTTTATATTACTACCGAACTGTTTTGAACTTGTTATTTATTATTTTGTTATTATTTCTAGTTTTTTATTTTATTGCATTCCGACCCCTTACTCTCTCACCTCTTTTTTTTAAACCTTTCAACCTTTTTTTTAATTTACTTCTTACCTCACGTGACATCAGACCCCAGAACGGTAATTTCCCCACTAACGTTGCTGCAGTTCACCTTCTTTCACCTAATCGGCGTATCACACCTCCACCCCAACCACCTTCGCCCGATATGTTAAGGTTTCCAATGGTGCTCTCAGGCGAATACCAGTGCACTTCACCTACCAAATACACCCTAACCCACGGGAGTAGCAACACAAAAATCAAACCCCTTAAGGAAAACCCCCTTCAGCATCCCAATGCTAGACCCATGTCACCTCATCATCCTGGTCTCCTACAATCCACCTCCCTTGCCGACCTGCAACACCTTACATCAGAGGAGGGAGCCAGCTCATGTCTTGAAACAGGTCCTGACAGGTATACTCACCTCATTCTCTACTGATGACGTCAGACACACCACGAGGTGAACTGAATCTTGCAAGCCTTTGATAAATGTACTCCATCTCTCTCTCTCGTCCTGTTGCCAGCCCTTCCCTCCTTATTTAAAGATCAACATTTAATCATCAGAGTCACGAATCGTAACTCGTTGATCATACCACGCATACCACAACATTTGATCGCCTTACATTTACCGACACATATCGTACATTTAATAATATCTCATTTATCTTACCGTGCATCATACTTATACGACAGAAGATAAACATTCATTGATCTTTACTTGATCTCGAACATGCTCTAACCTAACCTAACCCTAGACAAACCTAACATATTCATGCATACACAGAAGGAAACTCCGGACTTGTAGTTAATTCGATTCCCTAACCTTACATTATTGACAACTCAGGTAAATATCCAGGTAGAGCCGAGCTGTCATCTCACCCACTTCACTGGGTTTCAAATTCAGGGGCGCATCCACAGGTGGGGGTGGGGGGGGGGGGTCTTTGGGTGCTGAAGCCTCCTCCAGCTGTAGGTCCTCCCCCTGAAAGTTAAGGATATTACAAAAATATGACTATCATTATGTTCCCTATCCTTACCACCATGACCTCACCCTGACAACGTTGAACTCCCATTTATTCCCCTACACCCTCCTTACCAAGACAGGGGTGAGGACCCTTTCTCCTCCACATCTCCTCTGCATGTGGCAGTCCATATAACATAGTCCTCAACCATGTCTGCTACACTGCGGTACCGTCATAGCCAGGTCTGACGATGGAATTACTGGCACCATTCTGTCGGTTCCAGCATTATGGAAATAAGGGATTTTAATTTAAAATTCGTAACATTAGATTGATTACCTACGATGCAATTGTTTTAAATATATTGCGAGTCTTGACGTCTTGAATTGCTTGAACAATGGTTATCTCTCAGGATGTAATGTATAATGTGGGCAATTCTGTGCATATCGATTTTGTCAGCTCCCACAGTAAAATAAACTCTTTCCTTACAGCGTGTAGGTCTAGGTTTCCCTATGTAACTTGCTATTTCCTGCTTATAATTGGAAGCTTCCCTCAAGCTCATCGAGTTCATATATTCAAACATTGTTTATGAAACTTGTCAGACAAAAGGATTGTCAAATTTGGTATTACATTGACTTACATTTTAAATTGAATAGTTTTCATCTGAGGCAGTTGTATCTGAGTAACCGAAGTATATATGTTTCGAATACATTTTGTTCAAACAGTGTGCATTGTTTTAAATGTTGGATTGAGCAATCTAATTTTTCAAATTTTACATGGTGTGTTGAATTCCACTCCTCATTCGCTACACGTGTGGCTACATTGAAACATATGTTGACCAGTTGTTTACTATTTGATTTAGCTTATTATATTGTTTTCTGTCCTACTTGACCACCAACTAAATAGTATATCAACTTGAAATCCAAGGAGAAATAATAGGAGATGTTTATAATTGAGACACAAAGATAAATCCTATCTTGAGACTATAGTAACGATAAGAACATTTCATATAATTCTTAAATATGATCTATGTTACAGTTTTTAAATGGAAGGAGTTAAATCTGATAGAAATATAATAATTTCTTAGATTAAAACATGAGTAATTGTAAAACATTGTTATCTTTTTTTTTATGAACAGAGATCACAACTTCTGATAAGACAAAAACATTGTCAACAGTTATAAACATTGAATACAAAGAAACTAACATTCTCTAATACAGCGCTAGTGGCGCATGAAGAACGAACACATTGGATTAGAGTTTCAACAAAATCTACTATTCACAGAACTACTAGTATCCATTTTGTTACTAGTTAACAATATATCAAGATATTTCAAACATTATAATGGCATCCATTGGTGACAAATTAGTTCCTAAAATATATGTAATTTTCTGGCCTTACCTATATATGTACAAGTTTATTATTATTAGGTGTTCTGTCTTACGACATGTCTATTCCTTTTGTCAGTGAACTTAGACCGCCAATGCACCCTGTCCTCTGCCTCCTTCAGCTCTCAGAATTTTCTTCTTTCCTTCAAGTCATCCAATATTTGAATCCTCCTTCTTCTTTATAAGCTCCTCTTTCCCTCAACCTTTCCTTCTATGATACCATAAAGAAGACAGTTCCTCCTAAGGATGTGTCTGATCCAGTTTGCTTTGTGCCAAAGAATCACATCCAAAATGGTTCTTTTCTCACCCACTATTCTTAGGACTTCTTCATTTGTCACCCTGTCTGTCCACCCGATCTTTTGAAGTCTTCTCCAGCACGGCATTTCAAAGTTCTCCAAGTATTTCTTTTCCATCTTCCTAAGAATCCAAGTCTCTTCTCCAAATGTAACATCTAATCAGTTAAATAATCCTCAGTTCCAAACTCAACTTGCTGGTCAGCAGTAACCTCTTCTTGTTGAAAGCTTCCTTGGTCACGGCGATCCTCAACCTAATTTCTTTAGTGCAGTAGGCAACCTTCGTCAGCAGACATCCCAGGCACTTGAACTGCTCTATGTTTTCTAACTCCTGTTTCCAATTTTGATTTACAGTGGCTCCTCATTTTCGGAAATCACCATCACTTTTGACTTCTTTATATTGCTCTCCATGCCATATCTTCTCCCTATCTTCACCAGCCAGCCCATCAATTCCTGTAACTCTTCTTTATTTCTAACCAGCAACGTTAGATCATCTGCGTATTTTATTGTGTTGATGCGTCCTCCTATCCTGAAATTACCACATCTCTCTATTGATTCCCTGACTAGCCACTCTCCATACAAGTTGAACAGACTGGGTGACAAACAGCATCCCTGTCTTACTCCTCCTCCTGTCTCTAGCTTGTTGGTCTCTCCATCATTCAGTCTCACCTTCACTCGCTGTCCTAGTACAGGTTTACAATCAACCTTCTGTCTCTCCTTCACTCGCTGTCCTAGGTACAGGTTTACAATCAACCTTCTGTCTCACCTTCACTCGCTGTCCTAGGTACAGGTTTACAATCAACCTTCTGTCCCTCCAGTTGATCCCGAGTATAATATACTATCATTTCTTACAATTATATATATATATATATAGTATTATAATATGAAGGGCGGTAGCTGTAATATGAGCTGAGGATAGTATTTTGGTTGTTATGGTATCACATAAACGTCCTTGATCAAACTAATTAAATATTGTTTCATTAGATACATTTAGTGTACTTTTATACACATAAATAATTGAGTCTTGGTAATGAGCATGGTGACATTTGAACAGTACAACTGTTCCTCTTCATTTACAAACGATCTGTTCAAATCTTACACAAGGCTTTACATTGCCTTTGATAGATACTCAACAACTGTTTAGGTTATTATGTTTATACAATTAAACTTAATGTATCTTGTAAAGCAATATTTTATTTATTTTGACCAAAAATTATTATTTTTTCAGACAATCTGTAAGTAAACATATTGACCTTACCTTGTGGCGTCTCTTGAAGATAGGTGTACAGCTGTGGCTGGCCAGAATATGTGGGTAAATATTGTCTACTCTTGTTCCAGAGCTTACTGGGAGAATTCAACAAGGAGCAGGAGGCCTTCATCAAAGAGAAGCAAGGAAAGAACTCAGACGCTGCCGTTCCCCCGTGGGTGGGTTGTCCTAACGAGAACAGTCTGAAAGAGGAATGCCTCACTCTCTCCACGGTAAGTTACCATCTCATTGTTCACTAGAATGAGATCATGGTTCGGATACCAGCAAGATAGGAGTGAAGAAACAGGGAACATGCTAGAGTATCAGCCTGAGGGGGAAATGATCTTAGAGCCAGTCAGAGTAGGAGAGATGATTAGAGAATATGTTTAATATCTGCTCGATCAAGTTTTATGTGAAGATCAAGATTATATATGATAGTAATGTCTAAGGAGTAGCTTTATTTGAAAAATAAACGTTTATTTGTTGAAAAACGTCCTTTTTCATATTTAAAAATAAATGTTTCCTCAATATATTTGAAAAACGTACCCTAATAAAAAAAAGTGTTTGGGCTAAAAAGCCACCTCTGGTATAAATCTACTGAGATGTTGTGTCTGATAACAGGATAGGAGGAATTTTGTGAGGAGTCCACCTGCAGGTGTGGAGTTCCAGTTTGACTACGAGGTCACTTACCCAGTCGCCATGGCAACACTGGCTGAAGACCCCAACCTGGAGAAGATGAGGTTTGAACTTGTACCTAAAGTGTAAGTAATCTTTCTTTATTTATTTGTTGCACTTCAGCTAAAACTATAGTTTTATTATTTCACAACTTGTGAATGTGTGGAATGTCAGGCCTCCACCGTGGTTCGGGTAGTAAGACGCGGTGCTAATAATAATAATGGTAATAAAAATAATAATAATAATAATAATAAAAATAATTATTATAATAAATAAAAATAAAATAAATAATAATTAATAATTAACAATAATAATTTTATTTATAGAGAATTTTCTTCTCTAGGGGCTCTATAAAATACAAACATTTTTTCTTTGCACTCAACAACTTCACTTTACTCCTTAATAGTTTAATGTTTTTTATATAGTATATTAATAATATCTATCAAAAGTGACAGTTGTCTGATCACATGACTTGGCCTAAGAATATATCAATGAAATGGATAGTTGCCTGATGGCATATAAAGTTATATCTGTGAAAACTGGACTGTGCTTCTAACTAAAGTAAATCGCTAATATTTCTGAGAATTTTTCTTTGTGTCCTTCTTAGTTTGTTTCTAGGAAATAATAATAGTTTGACATCAACACATTATCTCATTGGCTAAAGTTTCTTAATTAGAGCCTTAGGCAGTTTCTGTTCATTATGTTTACGTTTTCATCACTGCATGGATTAAAAAATAGGACCCCAGGGCAATCCATCGAGGGAAGACTGCTACATTTAAGGGTGAACCAAGTTAACCAATAAATCACTCATTGAAATGGAAAAGGAAAATGTCTGTATTTTCAAAAAAAAACTTTGCAAAATTGAAAATTAAAACAAATAATAAAAAACCAAACTAAGGCTCAATTTAAGGTGTTCAAAAACAGAGTGCTTTGGAATATATTTGGTCCAAAAAGGGATTGAGACAGTTGATGGTGGAGGAAGTTACATAATGATGAGTCTCTTAACTCATCCCAACATAAAATCAAATCTCATAGGTTATTGTGGATAGGATTTTAAGTGTGATTGGAAGAAACTAGAACCATGTTTAGGATATTGGCTGGAAAACCCAATGGGAAGAAACCATTGGGAAGACTTAGACACAGCAGGGTGGACAACATTAGAATGGACTAAAGATGTAATGAGGTGGACTGGATAGAACTAGCTCAGGATAGGGATAGAGTGTAATGAGGTGGATTGGATGGAACTAGCTCAGGATAGGGATAGAGTGTAATGAGGTGGATTGGATGGAACTAGCTCAGGATAGGGATAGGGTGTAATGAGGTGAACTGGATGGAACTAGCTCAAGATAGGGCTAGATGACCTATAGTTGTAAGTGTGGCAATGAAATTTATATTTCTTGATAACATATAGTAGGTAAGGCTTGGTCACAAGAATAATATTTTCAATTCTAGTGAATACAACAGTACCGACTGTCACACTAATCAGATACATTTAAAAGACTTGTTTATGATGCCACCAGAGTATTCAACATTCAGTTGGTTTGCCTATTTATCTCACCAAGTCCTCTTTTAACAATAGTTTGACTCACAAGACAGCTCACTTTTATTGCTTACTTTGTTTTGCCCTTCGAGATCACCCGAGGAATCGCAATGTTTTGTGTTGTAGAATCAATGAAGAAACCTTCTGGAGGAATTACTTCTATCGTATCAGCTTGATCCGCCAAGCCAACGAGCTGTCCTCTATGGCAGAATCTCAAGTCTCTTCTCGGATCAACAGTATGGAGGGAGAACCTGCAGGTATGGCCCCACACATTCCCCTCTTTCGGTGTCGTAGCAAGGAATACCAATGTTGGAAGGAGAACATTAACATTTTGTCTATTATCATTGAAATTACACTTTTTTATAGTATTTTAGGGATGACTTTTAGTAATTGTTGTTTAATTTCATACACTCAAAATATAAGAATTAAAGAATATTTTATGGTTGGGAAATCAACTTTTATAAATTAATCTGTTACATTTACTGGAAATATTAATTAATTTTCAATTAGTACAATTGAAAATGTTATTGGTTTTTATATGGTTAATAGGGTATGGTTTTATATGGTAAAAGCTAAACCCTTTATGCTTTATCAACCAATAATAAAAAAATTACCAAATAAATTATTAAAATCAATTAACTGAATTATATTCAACTCTTAAAAAACTAGATACCTTAAAAATCGAATGGTTTATCACCACTAATAGTAAATTGAAAATAATAGTTAAACATTAATTATCATATATTATTAACTCTTATTAAATCGAGGCAAATAAAATTATTACTAATATTTTAATCCACCCTGATACAAAATACAGCTAGTTAAAAAAATATATATACTGGTTGTTTTAATCTAAACACACATATTTGGCCAACCAATTGTTATATTAGCAATCTAATTCTCTTGTTTATGTACTTTAAATATAATTATTTGGCAATTGCAAAATATTAAAGTTTTACTAAGAAAATCTTTATTGAAAATACATAAAGCTTGAAAAAATATTTCAAAATTCCAGTAAACTTGTGAGTTTCAGACTTACACTTGAAAAAAATGTATCATGGAAACACAGTATACATTTTTCACAATGAAAAATTGAGCACTGGCCTTCTTATATGAAATCAAATTTTTATTTTAAATTGTTGGTCATTTTCGACACCCTCACTAGGTGTTAAAGAGTAATACAGTCAACTCTCGATTCTACGACCATTCACGGTTCCCTGGAAAAGGGTCGTTATTTCGAAGGGGTCGTTATTGGAATGTTAACTGATTTTGTTTCACCTCCGACCCTTATACGCAAAAATTGCTTTTTTTAGACAACACATGAAAAAATACCTACCTATTTCTTAAAGAACTTACCGATCACGAGGGGCTTCATCTTATCGTTGCTGTCTATGTTTAGCACAGAAGGACGGTAAAGCGCTCCTTGCTCCTCTTCGCACCCTTGCTCTTATCCTCTTTCACAGCAAGAGTGTGATCTGGCATGAGGTTGTAGAACATCCCCAGCTGTTCAGCGTTGTATACATCTTGAGGATGATAGCCCCTAAGTATGTTTCGGAGTAAGGGCATCCATTCCTTCACCGGTGTTGGGTCGACCTATGCGCTTTCACCGACAACTTTGTGTCTGGATATGCTGTGATGCACTTTTAAACGCTCTAACTACCAACTTGAACACTTAGTTTTCTATACCCAACCTCAGGGAAAATTCATCGGCCTTCTTCTGCATCATCGGTCCATTTATAGGCACGTTTTGCGCTCAATGCTGGCTGAACCACTCCAGCATAGCTTGCTTCAGATTCGCGTGCGTCGTACCCTTCAAATTATTGGCCTTTACATCGTGGCCTTCCTTCTGCACTACATTCACAATTTCTTCTCTCATTTTGAGAATTGTGAAAAGTGTCGACTTCGGAATCCCATGCCACCGCGTAATCTCCGTCTTTGTAATCTTCTTCTCATCCACTTCCTGGATTATCTCCTACTTCTTCATGAGCGTCAAGAAGGTCCTCTTTCCACTCATTTCGTCGAAATTATAAGTTCGTATCAAATAAAAATATATAGTGTGGGTCGTCCAAAATCGTTCACAAAATCCAACCAAAAACGTAACCAAATCGAGAATCTAAATAACAATGGCAACAAGCCTGGCGCGTGATGTAGCGGCAGTCGTGCGCGGGGAAACATTGTCTTGCTTGTGGGAGGGGGTGGACAGAGTAAAGTACTATTGGCTGGCATTGATAGGGTGGTGTCTATTTTTATACCTGACCTACCCCAGTTACTAGTAATACAGCGCTCACAAAAATAATTGCACGTGCAACAAACACATTTTACGGCCGATTTCCTTAAAATGTTCGACCTTTTTTTTTCACATTTTTCACGGTTCCCCAAAAAAGGGTCGTTACTTCGAGAGGGACGTTATTCCCGGGGTCGTAGAATTGAGAGTTGACTGTATGTAGTAATTTTAACATTTTGGTTGCACATTATCCTGTCCAAAATATAGATACTGTCAATTAGTAAATAGCTAAATGGTGATTTTCATTCTTCAAGACTCAAACAAACAACAATGGTGCACAAATTGGTTTCATACAAACATAAAAAGTTAAAACTGAATTTGACTTCCCCTTTCTTTGAAATTAATGAATTTTTTCTAAATGTTGGTCTGCAAATTAAAAATTTCAAAGTAAATATCCAGGTCACAACTTTTTTTGTGTAAAGGGAAGAAGACATAATGATTTATGCACTTTGCCAACATTGATAAGTATACTATACTATAGTAATATCATTTATCAGGGCTTCCAGCGATCAGGAAAACAGGGAAAAGTCAGGGAATTTTATCAAATTTCAGCAATTTTCACACATTCTATAAAAAAAATACACAACTTTTACCTAAAAATAACATATTTCCTCAAGTTAATACACACCTTGAATCTATTTTAACACATTTATCCCAATCAAGCGTTCTACCCACATGAAAAATGCCAGATTTGGCCCAGAACTGGACTTGACCAGATTTGGGTATATATGGGCCAGATCTGGTCCAGATCTGGCCAGATATGATTTTTTCATGTGGGTAACCTCAATTGTCAAGGTTAACATGTGACTTTTAAGTCATCTTTCCACGTGGTCATTTAGGATAGTTTGTTTTTGAAATAATAATTTAAGGCGAATTGTCTTGATATAATAGTTTATAACACAAACAAACAGGTATTCTATTTTTTTTTTTTTTTTTCACATTATAACAGTCATAAATATTTCTCCTTTCACCATTTTGAGTAAATTGATGTTGCATGTGATTGAAGCATTTAAACAAGTATTGTATTGTTATTTGAGGCATGTTATTGCTCTTTATATTAGGTCACGTTATTTAGTTTAAACCGAGCTTATTTTCATTTAGAGCTCATTCATGGCCTAGAAATGACTGGAAATAAGTTATTTTGCGTTTAGGCTGAACACAAGTCCTTTCATCTTTGAATTATTATACATTATTTTAGTAATTTTTATCATTTAAATTCAATTTCCTCGCTACAAATTTTTCTATGAAATTAACTTTCCGGTGCTTTATGAAAAATAATTTTTATTTGTACATATTTTATTTTTCTGTGATTACTGATTGGATTTAAAAGTTTTAAACTTCTATTTTGATTACAAAATTAAAGAGTAGCTTATTGAATATAATTATTTTATACTGCTTTTACTTTGTAATTAGTTTTATTATTTTATTTAGTTTTATTATTTTAATTTAGTTTTTTATTTAGTTTATTATTTTTATTTTATTATTTTATTTAGTTTTATTATTTTTTCTTGACCATACTAAACAAAAAAATTGTTTGTTAAAAATGTTACTGCCACTTAGTATCAAAATGCAAATCCTTGTGTTCAGTTATGCCATGTTATCAGTTTTCTTTGTTTTAATTTGTGTTTGCGGCAAGTCGTTTGGATGTCGTTGGGCTGTTCTGTTCCATATAGTTAACCCTCGTGTTGATGATGTGCTATCCACCACTTCGGACAGTCCCGCACACGAGTTTGTCTCGGACACATTTCGGGCAACATCCAGCGACCTGGAGGAGGTTCGGGAAGGCATGAAAAAGTTAGGCATGGACCCTGATAAAAGGAATGGTACGTAAGACACCCTGCCACTTGCTCCTCGTACCCACACGTGCATGTAACGTACATTCACACACATGTCTGTAGCAAGGCACACACCCACTCCTTTGTATCATAACAACCTCGAGTATGATAAATAGCTTAATGGAATGTTTTAGCTGCTCCTGAATAATTTCTCTGAAACACTCCAAAATATGATAACAATATTTCGTTGTATTATCTTATAATTTTACATAACTTTTAATATTTCACACATTCTAGTTTTTTTATTTATTCACTTTGCATTCTTAAAGTATTGTAACAAGATGAAGACACCTTTTTATATCCAGAGCAGAGTCTATAAATAAGTGATTATATTTGTACTAGCCTTGATTTATGAAGCCTTTGTTTACCCTGAAAGGTACAGTATGGTTCACATATATTATGATGTATAGTATGGTAGGGTTATAGTGTATTGTCAAGACAGGACTGCTTGCTACTTTTAGATTGAACAGAGTGTACTTATTAAAACTCCTTTAGCTTCATAGTATAGCAAAATAATCACATAAGTTGGTCATGACTGCTTGTTGATCCATGCATATAAATGATCTGAATTAAAAATAACAGTTAAAAGATTTTATATTCAGGAAAAAAGGACATACCATTATTTTTTTATCCCTTTCACCCTTAAGTGGGACAAAACTGTGAGAAGTTACAATGTTATTGAAGGGTACATTTAAAATTCACCAAAAGCAAAAAGCGGCTTTAATATGATATACCCAAACAATTTTTTTAAGATGTTTTTGGGGAAAAAAATTTCTTAACTATAGCTGAAAAATGCATGACTTTAACCAGGGAACTTTGACTTAGCGCGTGAATAACCATAATTTGTTCTAAGTGGGTATTTCAATGTATTGTACAGTTAAAACATGTACAAGTGGCGGCATAAATACCAACTCACAGTACTGGTGGCTGTGTTTCTCATAGCTATTAAGTATCTGATGGTTCATACATTCATCACAGACTCTGCCTTCTAACTATGAGCTATGAATGACTGGACGATTCCTAAATATATTGGTAAAGAGTATTTGTGGGCAAGTCAAAAGTAATGGGTTAAACTCCAGTGTCCAAGTGTAATCTTTCGACTTAATTTAAATACAAACTGCCCAAGTACTAAAATTGGGTGGCATAAACCTTTAACCTGCAGAAACGATCATTCATACAACTGGAAGAAAACTCTTGTGAAGATCAGAAAAAACAAAGAGCCGCCTGAAAGTGAATTAGTTTGGCCCCTTTGATAGGAGAGGGGTATTTGTAAATAATAAAAACTAACTTTTATTTAGAATTAGACTGACAAAACTGTATGCAAACAAGACTTCGAATTTATTCTTGTTGTTTATATTTAAATAGTCTGATTCTCATCGACTTTGATGCACTCGCTTTTCTTCTTCAATTTTTCTTTTTTCTTGTCTGAATATGGTTGTTGCAGCTTGTTAGGTATAAGTGAACAATTTAAGATAACATTGGAATCAATCACAATTTGCATCTATTAATTTGGTAAACTGACGTGACATAACCTTCGTAAAAGAGCGATCGAACGACACTAACCAGAGATTAATAATAAGAGATGTTGACACGACCCAGGTTAGAAGACTTCCCGAACAGCCTGTTGTTAGTTCTTAGCGGACAGCAGGGTACTACTTGAGACACAACTTGATGGCTAAATGAGAACCCTCTAATAACTAATCTTTAAATTAAGTTTGCTACTAACTCACTAGCAGAGAACTGTTTAACTACTAAATTGGTAAAGTTTTGATTGACACTAACGAAGGGCGACCCACTTAAATGCACTTGAAGTCATGCTTGTGAAGCTAGGTTTGAACTAGAGTTTTGCGATGAGAGTTTTATTTTTTTCGCGGGTGAAAATCAAAACCCGTAACCCACTAAATTATTTTTCAGGCCACGTCTTGGACAGCCCTGTTCTGTTTGACTAATTCATCCACAGTAAAATTAATGTGATAAGTTGTTACAATTTATTATTTTATTTAACCTTTTATTGACTATAGCTATTTTGATGTAAAGTTGTTTGCATAAATATAAAGTTCTTTCTGAATGTAACATTAAGTTTATTTTACTAGACTTGTAATCTTACTTCTTTTAGTAATTTTATAAAAAAGGTAAATTGATAAAACTAAAGAAAAGGGAAAAATAAACTACTAAGAGTAAATTTATATGAAAGACCCACCTAGGTAAAGAGGGTAAAATGTGTGAAGGATCCAATCACAAAGGTGACATCTTTTTTGTCTTCTATAGTAGAAGTAGTCACACACATTTAAATACAATAGAGGAATATTTCAGCATTGTTGCCTATGTAGGCTTTATTCATCAAATTTACTCTTAGTAGATTTTTTTCCCCCTTTTTCTTTAGTTTTATCAATTTACTTTATTATAAAATTATTTAGCCATTGGGCCACCTCATTTTTAAACATAAAGCTTCTTTTAGTAAGTCATTTTTTGTTTATGGTATGGTTTATTTGTGGAATGGTATGTTTGTAGGACAATAATTATTCACATATGTACTAAGTATTGGCATAGATTTAAAAATTAGCTCTCATTGGCCAAGGATGGCATCAAATTATGTGCATTTCGTTTGTGTGTTGAGCACTAATTTGCTAAATTAATTAGTGGTAAATATTTCAGTGATTTATTTAATTTTTTTCACTCACCTTAGTTTGGAAGCTATTGAAATAATTTTGTAAAATGTATTTAGGTTGTAAAATGGTAAACTATTACTGACTGATTGAGCTTTCTTTAGTAAAATAATCTACTTAATCTTTCCCTTCTTTTTTGTAATATGAAATAGTGATAAAGTTACCAATTCTCTCTACTAGGTTTTATTTTGTAAAAGTATTGTTATATTTCATCATGTTAATCAATATTATTGTACAAATGAAAGTGCATTTTTTAAAGTGTAATCAAATCATCTAATACTATTTCAGTTTACAGTGTGTAGATTTTATATTTGTCTATATTTAATCTCCATGTCTCATCTATTGCATTCATTATGATTAATTTGGGGTCCATATATTTATTTTGAAAATAATAAGTTATTAAGATTATAAATTAAAACATAGAACTATTTGAGTATAAAAAGTTTCCTTTAAAAAATAAAGTTAAATAGTGTAGGATAAGGTTTTACAGCAACAAGCTTCCGTCCTAACCGTTATTGTTATATAAACAAAACAATTGTATTATGTACTCTGTGGCACATAAATATCGCTGTTCTTTGTCTGCAATTGTCTGGCGTCTGCACTGTGTGTCCTTAAGTCTTTTAAAAAATATAGCTTACCCTTAATGAACAAAATATATTTTGTTTTTCAACCATCACAAATTAATATGCATAACCTCAACATGTTATTTGCCCAGATTGTTGCATTTTGTATTTTGAAAAATGAAATAGTTTAAAATGAGGTGTGCTAAAGGGGAAGTTAGCATTCCTTTGTTCAAAGGGAAATGTGTTTTTTCTTAAAAACTCTTGATAAATTAATTCCTTGTATTTGACGTATAATGAAACGTTGGACAAGGAAAACTTTGATCCTTGGAAACTCCGAGTGGAAGCTCTATTTGTCACAAGGGATTACTGAGCGTAGTGAAAGGTGACTCGATAACTGAAACTGCAGAAAAGGCCTGGGGTGCTACTCACAGAAAGGCTCGTCCTGATTTTGGTTTATCTGTCGACCCATCAGAGCCAAAGCTAATAAAATGGCACAATACTACAAGCAACGTCTGGGAGACATCGCACAGCATTTATCAATCAAAAGGACCCCACTAGAAAAGCGACACTTTTGAAGAAACTTGTGCTACGGTGGAAAATGGTGACTTGACAGAACATGTCCGAGAGGTTTTCGACGCAGTGCACAAGCTTCACGAAATAGAAGTGGAAGGTTATGAAGATTCACTAACGGTTATGTTGTACACCTTGCCACCAAGCTTTCTCATAACTGCCAATGATATGTCAGTATTGAGGACCGTAGACCCCCGCAGCACGCAGGAACATGGTGTCTCGAGAGAGGGTGCACATCACATTCGTGCAGTGATAAAAACAAGTCTGTGAACAGTCAAGAATGTGAAAGTGTAAAACTGAACGCAACCACTAGAGTTTAATCAAAAGGCTTTGTGAAACTGTTGGTCACCGACGGAGACAAATAAAAGGTATTAAATTTGGAAAATAAACTTTAATTTCCCAATCTGAGAATGGACTTGATCTCTGTTGGTAAGATAACCGATAAGGTTAAATATGATTAATTGTAATTCGAGATAGCAGTGGCTGTGAGAAATTGTTTGCTAAGAGAAATAATGGGTTGTATTAATTACATTCCAGACAGTGTAGAAAATGTGAAGGTTATATTTGAAAAATATATCTTCCAAATTGGAGTTATGGAACAGAAGACTCTTGACATTTAAAATTTAAAGGTCTGAGAAAGCTTTTAACAGATCTGGAAATAAAGTTTGATCAAAAGGAAAGTTTTTTGTAAAACAGGCATTTAAGGAAAACTTGCACAAACTCCCTTTCCAAGAGTTATGTCGTAAAACGAAGCTTTTAGAAACTATAAACTTAAACTTATGAGATCCAGTGTGCACCCAATCTATAGACAACAAGCTTTTTTTAGTACAGTATACAGTTCCGCCATTATTAAAACCATAAACATAGATATTTTTTCACTCTTTTTAGTTTTATTCGCATTGAAAAAAGTCGTTAACTGTTCCACATAGTTTTAAAAGGTTTCAATTGTGGTTCATAATGAGGGACAAAACTAACACACACATCATTATCTGCCATTTTGAACTTCGTTGGGCGTGACTGATCCAACTACATTTAATACACATACACAAACACAGAAGTACTGCTTTCTTAACATAGGTTTATCATCGCCAACTGTTAAGTAGGTATGTAAAGGCCCGCATAGGAGAAACTTTACTCTGATCCATTCTCAAGACACCTCTCAACAATCTTGCCAACTTTCCAACCTAATAATTATTCTCTTATAATATCACTTAAACAGGTAAGCCCAGTTAACACAAAGTATTATTGTGGTTGTGTAAAGCATGTTTGGTTAAATGCATGGCCTTGAAATGTGATCATTTTGTAAAAAAAAGAGTATGCATTTATTTTTGTGGTAATACTATTACACCTGTGCTTAATATTTTTGTTCTTAAGTGTGATTAGCTTAAAACTTGCAGTCTAGCTCTCTTATTAAGTATTTTAAATGTCTGTACATATTGTGATATATATTTGCTGGTAAACCTACCTATATATAACTGCTTTGCACTAATTTGTTCCTGACATTTCAATAGTTTATAACTTAATCAGCGCATCACATATTAACTCATCCTGAGAAAAATTAAAATAGTAAAATCATACTTTTAATAAGCTTGTTTAAAATATTTATTCTATAAATATATTATTATTAATATTACTATAAAAGCAAATATCAAACAATTTTTAATATTTATATTTCATAAATTAAATTAATCTTTCAATGGTCATTTACCTCTGATGTGAATTATAATAATTATTGTAATATAATTAAAAAAAAATAGCAGTATGCCAATTTCCCCAGCAACATATGAAGCCTATCATGATCCTGCCGGTTCTTTGAACTATCCGGTCATCACTGTACACTTCTCCTCCCTCCCTCTTGTCTGCTATATTATTGTTCGTTGAAACATCTCAGGCGCACAATTGATACCAATAAAACAGTCTAGTGAATCTGAACAAACCTCTAATAGCAGCAACAGCTGTGGTAACTCTCAAAGTTTCCTCCAGTTCAATCTGACGGAATGCAGAATTCACGTTTAGCCGAGAGAATATCTTTCTACCTTTCAAGTCTGCCATCTTGTCGTTTACTGCGCTAACAATAGCTTCGTTCGCTGGCCACATAGACACACATGGCCTGTCTTTTTAACAGTGCACACTATTGGCGATACATTCTTTGACAAGTTCAGATAATTATTTGACCAGATTATGGTATTGGAGTCCTTAACTATATTTCCTGGAAATACTGTAGGGTATTTCTTGGAGAGTTCTACTGGTCGTATATTGATGTTAGACAATAGAAGTCCTAACATGCTCGTTGTTTATTTATCAACTAAGGAATTATTAGAACTATCAACATCTGTTGCTCTTGTAGCATTAATTCCATTTATGTTTCAAATTGACCTAACAGGGGTAGTGTTTTAGAACCTCCATTTGTCAGACCTACTACAAATACCCGGGAGGTGACGTAGGATTGGAGCTGTAAATGTTGCAGATCCCCTGGACAGCCATATTTTAACTTTGAACTGAATTGTGTGACTAATATTTTGGTTTAGTTCAATTCTGTATTCTTGCATGTTTAACTGTTTATCTCTTGTGTACAGAAATGAATACTGAAACTATATTGTTGTTAATTTATTAACAATTAATATATCTTGATCCATTGTAAAAATCGTGATTAAAACCAAAGTGCATCTTTTTACTAGTTGATACATCTGTGGGAAAACTAGAGTAATTCGATGTTCATAGCATTTGCTTCCCATTCAAATGTGCGTTTTAAAATAATGAGCCTCTAAATTGCAATTAGCATATTTTTATCATTTACATTTAATTTATAATCTAATACTCATTCTAATAAAAGAATCTTCGACTTTACTTTTTTAATTAGTATATTTCTGTATTTAGTTTCTGCATATCGACATTTTTGTTGATTTTTTATATAATTTTATAGATTAAAAATTTAGTTTATTTTTTACAACTAATTATAGTATTCTGTAAATTGAAAAATGACATCCTGGACACAGGAATCGAACCCAGGACCTTTGGGTTAGTACGCCAATCCTCTAACTAGGAATCGTACCATACCCAGGGTAATTCTTCACCCATATTTATAATAGGACTTCATTATTATAAGTTATATAGTAAATAAATAAAACAATGGAGATGTATTTAACTCTCGACACATCACTCTCTTGAAAAGATTAATTTTGGTTTTATATTTCGTTGAATACCCTTTTTGCTAATAAGTCTTAGAAATTAATTAGTTTTAGTAACTGTTTGGTTATGAAATGTTTAAAGGAAACATTACAAATCGCTCCTAATTACCCCCCTCCATGTATCACCCTAGCAGCACTCCCAGTGTTAAAACTCACAAGCTGCCACTGTGTGATAGTACTTTTACTTTTATTTGTTCTTTATTTTAATACAAGTCTCTAGATTTAGATTTGGCTTAGTGCATTTTATTTTATACAAATAATATTTATGATAAACATCAAAAGTATTCATAATATACGTCCAACCAAAATCCTAGACTGAGGATAAGGCCATCGGCAAACATAAATTGCTCCTTGAAGAAGATTACATTCGTACAAATAAAAAGGAGTAAATATGATAAAATGTAGACTTAACAATTGAAACTTCAAGTTAAAAAACAAATCCCATTTATGGATAGTTTTTTTAAAAATTAGTCATTATTGTACTACAATATTTTGGAGAAGGAATAATGAACTAGTTTATTGTAACATTGAATTTTTAATCTATTTAAATTATTTATAGTAAAATATTTGAATAGTTCCTTTAGATGATTTTATTGCATAATTTTAAGTTTTTTATAAAAAAATTGTAATTACATTACTTTATTGAATGTATTATTGTTGCATGCTAAGCCTGAATAATTCTTTGTGCATCTTGTCGGGTTTAACTAGTGTTGTCATTTATTTTAATCGGCCGCCTGCCAGGTTTTGTGACATGGTTTGTATTTATTTAGCAAATTAAAAATCTATATTTGTTGAAATAAATAGTTAAAGTACCTGCAAAAATATATGTGTAAGCTCACCAAATATTTTGTTTGGTTTCAAAAGGGCTTTGGCGTCGTATTTGTCCATTTTAAAGACAATAAACTTTCTCGATAAAAACTCATGCATACATTTATGAAGATGTTTTGAATGTTGGTGCAACATGTTTATATGAGCTCCTTTTGCAATTGTTTTTCCAACTCTATAAACCCATCCCATTGGGTGAGATTTCAAATTGGTTGGACATAGTTTATAGTAAATATCTTGCTAGATGTTGCCAGCAAAGGCCAGATTATTCTGGCATGTATTACTGATGAGTACATAAAATTATCAAATTTAAATTTGGCAAAATAATAAATACACTTCGGGCTATTTTTAAACTAAATATTTCTGTACAGTGTAATTGCTCATAAACTTTGCTATTGACGTTTGAATAAATTGTCATGGATGTTATGTGAAGGGTAAGGCTTCTTTTTTTTCTGTTTGTTGTTAACAGCCTAAGAAGAAGCATGGAGCACGGAGTTTTGCGACTTCCTTGGTTCACCATTACGTTCCCACCGTCAACTGAAACATTATTTTAATTTTGTCTGCTTTCTCGTTAGCACTTTAAATCTTTTATTGTCTAAGCACTCTACAGCATGGGTGGTTTATTGAATTTTCATATGGATATGCACGTAAACATATTATTTATCTTTAGTTTTAACTAAAATATATATTTATATATAAGTTTTCTAACTACTCTTTGTGGAAAGTTGGCCGATTTATATTAATTTATGAGCATGGGTGAATTAAGTTAACATTTGGAAGGGGCTCAGTTAATTCTTCCCAAACTTCATAGTATTAGGACCATCCGAAAAATATTTCTTTAAATATATTTTATATTACACCTTTGTCATTTGTCGTTTATAGAATTCATGAGATATTGTCAATCAGCTCAATCACCTGTTGGTGTCACTAGGTAGTTGTTGGTAGAAATTTCACTTATTTATAGAGGTGTTCTTGAATTTGTGACATAATTTTAAAGAATAGTAGCTATAAGCTAGTTGAATGTCACATTGACGAGATGTCTCGGTCTCTAGAGGATATAAAGCCAGATGACCAGGGCTCAAAACCATGTTATGATTTATCTTTCTTTACTTGTGTAATCAATGTTATCTGAAAAGACATGATTGTTTAGATATCACACATTTGTGTGACTACATTTTCAAAATTAATAAGGGATTTTGACTGAGTATTTAAAATTTGTTTTATGGACTCCAACAATACACTATTAGTGCTTATAATCATCAGTGAAGTGTTGGCTTCTCGGCATCTTGTGTGTTATTAAGATTTATCTTTAGTACTCGGCATCAAACTCATAAAATAATTTAGCAAGTTTTCCAAAACTTGCATTTTATTTACTTACTTTCTGGCATTAGGAACTTGAAAGTTGACTAAAATAGCGATACCAAAATCAGTAACTTAATTAATGACATTTATTAAAGCTATAAAATCTTGAACACAGCGTTATGAATAACTTTTCTTTTCTATAAATTTTTAGGCTTAAAGTTTAACACGGTTGCCATCCCTCACTATAAATGCTACTTTAAAACAAAATATGTGAGACGTGCAGTTTTTTAGTTTTGTTAGATTCAATGTCTTAATTTTCAAAGTATGATATGGCCTCTTAATGAAATGACCAGTGTTTGCCATAAAAAAGATTGATATTAATTGGCAGATAGTACCAATCATAGTGTAACATTCCTGTAATATACATCAATAGTCACACATGTCCTTATTTAAACGTTCATTTTATTACTGTGTCTCTATTGATATCAGCAACTTGGAATTTAAAAGAGGCGATAATGACTTTGAATTATTATTTTATATCAGAGATATATTATGAGCACTTAAAATTATTATTTAAAACAAAAAAAATCTGTCTTAGAAATGCTCTTAGCGAAATTATTTGAACTATTATAAATGGTTGTTTTAAGAGAAAGTTTCTGGCACAACTTTAATATTTGGCCATCACAGTTTTACTTACAATCCTTTCATTCTTATTATTCAAATATAATATTTTTTGTGGGAGAAGGAAGAGAACATATATGAGCTGTATTTACTACTTTTAATTAGCTGAGCATATTAAAATACCTTTGCTAACCATGTTAATAAACTTGAGTATTATAATTTAAATTATAATTAGAAGGGAAAGATTTTGTAGTGTAAGTGAGCGTTCATTTTATATTTCTTAAAGTAGAATGGCAATATCAGTTGAACACAATTTACAGTTTTATTTTAAAGAATATTAATAAAGTAATAAATATAAACAGCTAAACATTAATTTGTATAGTTAAAACAAGTATGAGAAAATCTCATTAAAGTATTTGAGCACTAGAGTGAAATGAACAAACAATAAAACAATAATGTGAAAGTCTTTAAATGTATTTTGCGTGACAATAACATTGTTACACTTATATTTTAATATTGGCAGGAATAATCTACCTCTTTGAATTATTTATGCACTTTTAAATATTGCTAATATTAATTGTAATGAGGTTATTTATCCAAAATCAAGCTCAATTTTTCTTTTTTTTTCTTGATGAAACACATTTTTGGTAGATTTTTTTTTTCCCTGCCACCTTTAGGTATTTTTTTGTAAAAAATAATCATTTTCTTTGCTATCACACTTCCTCCATATATATATCTCTTTTCTCCAGAAGAAGAATGGGAGAAGGAACTTGAAGCAGAGTTGCAAGATTATGAAGTGGTTGCCGATGGTGATGGAAATATTCACCAAGACTCCAACTGGGAAAATCAGATTGATGAGTTGTTGGATGGAGAGCATATTTCAGACCTTAAGTAGTTTAATATATATATATTACCATACTGCTGGGCAAAGTAATGATATTCAAGCCACTGGTGCTTGAAAAATAAATATATATATATTATTTTGTTATAATGTGGGAATTATGTTTTAATCCAACCTTATTTTGATAAAATAAAAAATTTCCAAGTATGACGGAAAAAAAAAAGTACCTTTCAAATTGTATAGTTTTGATGTGTACATAGTAGAATTGGTTTTCAACACAATATCAAAAATTAGTATTTTATTAGTTTTCTTTGTCAGACTAAATTTAATCTGGTTATTTTCATGAGTTTTCATTCTTAGATAATAGGGTTGAATATGATAATCTTTTCCTTTGCCTCATACTTTGATTTCGACATCTAACAAAAAATGAAATGTGTGTGGTATGAATACACATATAGTTATTAAATGTTACTTTTTAATAATAACTTATTTCTGTTTTATTTATTTAAGCAGGTAAAGTTCTAGAATCAAACTATTATTATGTAGTTATAAAGTTTTGTTGCCTACTATGCGACATGCGAAATTGTGCGTTAATATTGGTTGGTTTGATGAATATTCGTGCAGATCTGAATAAAGGCTCTTTGATTGTTTTAATAGTAATATGGAAACTATTATTCGCGCAAATAAGGCCTATGAAACATTTAATCAACTTTACAGCACAGGTACTTTTTATGTTGAAATTAACAGTGATCATCCTGTTAAAAAGTTTTTCTGGACTTTTTTCATCATTTAACAAAAATTAATAAAAATAAATAAAAAAGTAAAGAGCTCAACATTTTTCTAACAGTCCAACTATTCAGTATAGACCTGGTATTCACTCAAACCTTAAAAAAATGATGGAAAAAGTACAAATAAAAAAAGCATATGTCAAGCAATTTCCATCAAATTTCAACTAAAGACAAGTGTTCATTCTAATATTATTACAGAAATATCAAAATGTGTACGGTTCTAGAAATTGATGTCTACTATAGTAATAGTAATAATAATAACAGTTGTAAATGTGTAGCATAATCATTTTTAAAATCACTATTCAGTGAACTCACAGATCACAAAGCAGTGCTGCTCTAGATAATATCAAATAAAGTGTATGAGACTTATTCAACAGACGGTGTTGGATTTGCACATTATTGCATGGTTTTTTTTATCATTGTTTATAGTTTTCTCAAAATTACAACAGTGTAAAACAATAAAGAAAAACCATCTTTGAAAGTGTGTAAAATGAGTATCTTTCTTATTGTTTATCTCTGCAAATAGTTGAGACAAATTTTTTTTGTCTGTATAATGTATTATTTTATTTTATTGTTATTTGAACATGAGTAAATTTATCGATTTGTAAAATTCTAAAATTTGTTAGCATTATTAGATTTTGACATTGTGAGCATCCAGTTAAAATATTAAGTAAAAAATTATAAACGAATACTAACAATTCATAATACTTCAAAATTGTTAATGCAGGATTTATATATTGGCTCTTTTTTCATTGCTGTTGCATCTATTTGTAAAATAAAGAACTCGTGCATTTTTGTGGCAAAGTTGAAAAATGTGGTTGCTTACAATTATCTTTGGAATGTTAGACTTTTTTTTTGTCTCCTATTTTTTAATCTTTTGCTAATTTATAAAACTGTTTTTTCATGTTTATGGCAATATAGACACATAACAGAATACTATATTGTAAAAATATTGACTTTTTTTCAAATACTTAGTCATTGTTTTAGATATGGTATTACAGTTTTTAAAAGTTACTCATAAATATTACATGTATGGTATGTTTAGTTAAACTTGTCCTTGTTGTCTAACACCAAAAATTCTCTTTCTTGTCATGAGTTTTTTTTAATCTTAAAAGTAATGTTTTATTTAGAAGATTTTCACTATTGCTATCTAAATACATCTTAATATACATTTTAGTTATAATTGTGCAAGATTTGCTTGAAACAATTTTTTGATCATATTATTTTCGTCTACCTTAATGCTACAAGACATGATGTATTTATTTTTAATATTGGGGAAGGTGGGAACTTATTAGATATTTCCTAATCTTGATCTCTGTGTACCCCCTGTAAGCTGAAAACTAACTCTCCTTTTTATTCTTGGCAATCAATGTGTATTTCTATAATTCTTGTTGTCAATTACTATGACATTCCACCCAACATTTGTCAACATGTTGTTGGCCTATGTCATGTACGTAAAACTGAGTCTTACATAGATATTTGTTCATAGCCTACTCTAGATTACAGTCTGGTATTTTGATGAAAAGGAAAATGGTGTTGCACTGTTGCTGAAGTGCAATTATTGTTTCACTTTAAGGCGTCGGTTAGAAAAAAGTATGTTTAAATAGAAGTTGAAGGAATTTATCAAACCTTTATTAGTAATATGTTAACTGGATTTAAAACGATATCCTGATGTGAAGACCCGTTCTTTTTCATAATAATGTTACTGCACTTTATTTAAAGTGTTTCATAGTTTTGAAACTTATCTGTGATTTTTAATTATTTTACTATTTACCAATGCAAGAATCCTAATTTCTCTCATAGTAGTAATTGATAGGTAAATCAAATTATAATTATTTTTTTTATTGAATGTTCTATATATATTGCCGACATTAAATATTTAGAGGACAATTTTTGTTGCTAAGTGTTTGTGTATCAAAAATCAATACAAAATGGGATCCTCTAAATGTAAAATAAATAAATAATAATAATAATTGAGCTTCCCTGTTACGATTTGAAACGAGTATTGTGGAATGTGATTCAGCAACACATTTCCATTAAAAATATTAACCAAACAATAATTTTGCATATCTAAGAATTGAGCAGATTGCACTCTTTTTAAAACTGCATAGTAATATTGTTGATCTACTCATTGTTGCTGAAGAATTGTACACAAGTTGGGCTAGTTTAAACGCCAAGTTGTTTTATATGTGTTATTTCTATTTTATTTTTGTTATATATAATTATAATAATTACTATATACAGTATGTGTATATAATAGTAGGGTGTGTATGAACAAATGAGTGATGATTGATTGTGGGAATGTGTATAGCCAGTACAATTAGCAACATACAATGGAAAATATGTATAGCAGTTTATAAAGGGCAGCAAACTATACTTAAAATTGCAATCATGTGATTTACTCATTACAACGTCTTCGTATTGAATTACTTTGATTTGCTATATCGGTATGTTCAACAGTTTAAAACACTTAAATATTTTGTAATGCTATGAATATGTTTACAAAACTTTGTATTAAAGTTAACTCAAATTCAATATGTTGTATATAAACGATTATTTATTAATATTCCAATCAAATATTTCGGCAGCCATTTTAATTTTTGAAATGTGTTCTTTAAAATGTTTTTTATGAAATAAACAAAAAGGGATCTTTTTTTGTGTTGGAAGGTTGGTTGTAGACAATATTTATTTCCTGTGTGATACATTGTATGTGTGTGTATTGGAAATTGTAAAGGATGGGAATGAACTCCTCGGGCCAAGCTTAATGAACGCATTATTTTTCAACAGGTCATGTGAACAAATTTCAAGGGAACTTAAATTCAGATTTTACATTGTGTTAATTAATATTGCAAACATGTTTTGATCAAACATTGGACGAACAAAATATTTCAATGGATACAAACCAGTATTGATATTAGTTGGAGTACAAAGTGCATTTGTATCTATCTATAAATAATATCTAATTTTGATGGCACTCCTCTTGATTTAATAGAACTATTGTTTAAAATGAATAACAAATTATTAAAAAATATGTTATTGGTTACTTCACATACTTATGGTGTATTTATACAAACTTTCAAACGTTCTACAGGACAGTTGAAACTGTAATTTTAAACAAATATTAATAGACTCGGTTAACTATTACATAGATAGTTGTAAAACCATTATACTTCTATTTAAATTGTTTGTATCGTTACATTTATTGGAAATAATTATAAAAGTAAAAGGACAGGAACCCAATTTTTCATAATGACATTTCACTATTCTTGAAATCGTGATATAATAAAAAAAAAATCTTCATGGCAACATTATAGCTAACTTTTAAAAATACTAGAAGCTGCTAATACATAAACTAGCTTCCATTATTACCAACAATTTGGCCTAATACTCAACAAACAAGTATTGTTTCATAATTTCTTACTAAAAAAATGTCTCATGCCACTGCTGCATTGTGGCCAACTGCTTTTCTTGACTTCCATTGTTATCTATGCATTTTTATTGATTTGAGTGGAAAAAAATAACCATCTAATATAAACAAAACTGGACATTATTCTTCCAAAGAGTTTAATTTTGTAATTATTATTTTTTTTGGATGTGACAGTTCTTGATAAATAATGGGGGCTCCTTGTAGTAGTTATGTAAGATCCCTCAATATGTTCTGCTGTGTATCAAAATAAAACAAACTAGTGTATGTATAAATAAAACCAATAAACAAATGAGTCTATGGCTGCTCATTAATTACCCCAGCACACATGAATCTAAGGACCTTTACAACACACTACCTATAGCTTATTACATTTCCAAAACCGTGATCAAACCGCAGTTTCTGATACAGGGACAACCTCAACGAAATGGATAAAATCTTGTAAAATTGTGTGTGTGTGTGTGTGTGTGTGTGTGTGTGTGTGGAGATTCCCTCCCCCCCCCTTTGCGATCACTCAAATTTAAAATATACTTCAAAATTGGTAGTTGCACATCTTAGTTTAATTATTGATTTCCAAGATTTTGACTGTGATTTAAAGCTCGAGATTTACTTTTTGATACATGTATTCACTGTTCCTAATTATCTTTCCTATAAACCATCAAAAAAAACACCACTAACCATATATGTTTCAACTTACCATGATCTCAGCTTACTTATGTGAACTACATTTTGGTTGCATGCACAAATTTACAACTCCCGAGCCAATGTCGTGTTGCAGTGGCCAATTAAACTTTGTTTATGGCTTCATTTTTGTGAAGACTAGGAGAGAGAAAGAAGGTGTTGTTTGAGCTCCCCAGGCCACGGGATTGACTCCCACCTGGAACAGCGCCAAGGGAAAGGAGCTCGCCCCTCCTATTTTTATCATAAACATTTGGGTGTCCAGCCCACTAAATTGTACCTATTATTCAATCAACGACCGAAGAAGACATACTGCTACATTGACTGTATTGTCTGCTACATTTGACTGTAGTTGTCCGCTGCTTAGCGCTAGACTGATGTCTGAGGATGGTATTAATGGTCTCGCCGACGAGGCGAAGATGTTCTGTAAATCGCCTTCAGAGAAAGTTTTGATAACCAATTAGAATAGGGTTTAAAGTTTGTTCTGTTGATTGGCAGGCACTTTTCCTGTCTATAATGTTAAAGTGATTTCATAATTTAACTTTGATATTTGTTTAGGAGTAGCTTACTCACTCACGGGATTGGACACAGCTCGTATTTGTGAAGTATATTTATGTAGGGAATTCAACATAATGACTTGCACTAGGATGTCAAGTGTGATCGAAATTTGGAGCCCTTATGTCTATAAATCAAGATGCTAGAAAATAGACATTAGTATCATAATGCTTTATGGTTGAATGTTCTAAGGGGAGTACCTTCATCAATGTGCTTCTGGATAAAGCTGCGTCTGTACAGTTGTTGCAATGCCGCCTTGGTCCAGTGGTTGGATCAAGGATACCACATTAGGTGGCAGATATTTGACCATCGTGGGTGCATTATCTAGGAGTAGCACCGCCTTCTCCGACAAACCTTCAGACTTTTAAGTGCTCTCACACCTGTGGCAAAAAGTGATGGTCAAACCAGGTTTTAAAAACTGTCCTGTCCACACTCGCCTCTTTCTGGTTGAAGGAAGAAAGTCACTGGCAAGTTTTATTTCTCAGTTCCTTGAAAGAATGTGGCTTCTGTGCTTTGCCAAAGACACAAAACTTAGTTTTGTGTGAACCAGTAACATTCGCACAGCACATTGTGTGCCTCATTCTCCTCCTGCACTCTCTCCTCTCATACACTTGCTATCTGTCCCTCTCATCTCTTCCTTGGTCTTCCTTGCGGTCTCTTCTATATATAATTCATATCCATAAATCTTCTTGGAATCCTCTCCCCTTCCATCCATGTCCCTCTCCATTATTCTTCCTTTTTCCCATACAATACTTTCTACTCCTGTAGTAATTGATATTTTCTTCCCTCAGAGCTTGAATGTTAGTGAGTTGAGCTTAATACTGTTGTATTTATATTGCCCAAATCAAGCTAAGAATTGTCATCAACTCTGAGCATGGTTGTAGAGTTTTCACTTTACTACGATTCAAGTAGGCATTTTCTCTGAGAAAGTTGGCATGGCTCAAACTTTTAAAAGAATACACTTCAGTAACAGTCATATTAGTAAAATATTTCATTTCAAACACTTTGCTAAGATTTTTATTTGGATTCGAGATACATAAATAAAATGTACATTTTTATTTTAGATTAGAATTTTTTTTTAATGTGAATTCGACCCATGCCTAAATATTAGAAACAATATTTATATTCTCTACGTTTTAATTATTACAAAAACAAATACAGGTAGCACAACCATCATGTAAAAAACATACATACTCATATACATAACTTCACAATATAGCTAATCAAATAATAAAAAATAGGGGGGAACATTTGTGCACAAAAATAATTAGGAACACCAACAACACAATATATTTTAGGAGACAATATTATAAAATTAAAACTAGTTTTTAAAATGAAATTTTTTTCATATTATTTAAAGATGTTGTGTTTCGGGGTCAAGTAACACAAGTTGGAAAATGAAACCATTATAATCACTTTTTTGATCCATGAATAACTTTGTTACAAAAATGTATATATATATTTTTTTTTTCAAGGGAGGTATCTGTGAGTGAAGTCAGAGAGGATTTGAGGAACCTGTTGGATATAGCTTTGACCTTATTTTCCTAGAAACATGTCAATCATAAACACGAGGAAAATATGTTACATTTGTATTAATAAAATATTATGCAGAGTTTGAAGATGCATGGATTAGTAAATGTGGTGTTGAGCCAGCTACAAAGGAAGAGCACTGTAGAAGTGGAAATACAGAATTCGATGCGAATGACAATAATTCTAAACCGGTCAAATCTCACTCTGATCAGAGATCACTATCCTACATTCAATGACTTGTGTACTCTATACTGAAGTTAAGAGTGGTTCAACTCTCCTCCGATGATGTGTGCACCAAGATGTGATTATTTTTGTCATGTTATCCTGCCTGGTAAGTGTACAGGCAATGGCCGCCTATCCTTCTTTAATAATTACTAAGCTCAGCAGTTTTACACACTTTTTTTTACTTTGTTTACATACCCTACAGTTGGCAATCGAACAATAGTTTTGACAGTTTTTCTTAAGCAAACCATAATTGAAACCTGATTAGTTGAAGAAGAAAGTAATCCAGTGGAATAATTTTTTTTGAAACATAGTTATGAAATAATGAAGAATTAAAAAAAAAAGATCCTTGGTATTATATTCTGTAACATTCGAGAGTGACTTAAAACAACAGAGTTATCCATGGAACAAGAAAAGATTATAATAACCTTATTTGTGTACCAACCTCACGCTTACATACCATAGCTACCGCTAACACTACAATATTAGAAATAGCTTAGTGGAGACGTCCTATAATCTCTTCTGGTGGTCCCCTTCCAGGACCAGTCCAATCATATTCTCCATATCCGACAAATACTCCAGCGTCACACCTGGAACGCCACACATGTTCACACAGATCACCAAAATACCAAAATGAAGATTTAGTTAGTGGTTTGTGACTAGTGAAGATTGGGAGATAGAAATGGTTTTAACTATTTCAACTATCATATTGGTAGATTGAAAAAATACTTAAAATTTATGTTATTATTATTAGCACCGCGTCTTACTACCCGTTCGGGTTATACGCACTTACGCTAATGTGTAATGGTAAGGTGATTGTGAGATGAAATGGAGGACCTACAGTTTAACGTGGGATCTGAACCACGGTAGAGGCCTGGCATTCCTCACATGCACAAGTTGTGATTAATACACGTCTTGTCAGAGGTGAAGGAAGGGTTTGGTAATCAGATAAATCTGTGCCGGGACCGAGGATTGAACCTCGGACCCCCAGCACAGAAGTTAAACACCTTACCCGTAGACCACCAGGTCACCTATGTTTTTATTGATTATGTAGGTTAGTTTACAAGTGGCTTTCCTGTACAAGTGGGGTAAAGTTATGCTACATCAATATTTCGAATAACAGACTGTTTGCGGGGTATCCAAATGGTATGTAGAACAATGGACATTTGCGCTTCAATCCAGAAGGCCTAACATCGACTATACTTGGCTTAGAACTATCTAAAGGAAATATGAAAACACAAACCTTTAAGTACAAGCTGATTGGTGATGAACCTGACCGATTGGGACATGGGGATTTGGGGCAGATTCTCATGCAAGTTCTTGGCCATGCCCCGAGCAGGGTTCCAGGGCTCACAATCTTCTAGTGAGCCAAACTCTGTGAGAGGATCCACCTCCACCACAGAGTGCTTTCCAGTCACAATGTTCCACACAAACTTACATCCGCCTTGGTACTGCTTGCGCTGAAGACTGCTTACAGGATTCCTGCACATAATCATTACCGTATTGGCCCCAATATAGTACAGCACCTCTCAGAATACAACCCCAATATTTGGAAAATGTCTTGAATATACCTCGAGGTAAAAACTTAACATATTTTATTTTGATGTAATCTTAGTTAAAAATTCATATCCTGGCTTCTTTTCATTTCCTTGTTTACTTGAGATGACGAGGAATCCTTTTCAACACAATCGCTCACTTGCGGATCTACCATCAGCACTGATCTACTCATCTACCAGTGGTGACACAGATGGGTGGCAATCCTTTCTATCTCTCAACCTTGAGTTCAAGAGACCTGCACAGGCGATACCGGCCAGCTGGTATAGTCCCAGCATGTTATAAATAGATCTTTGAGGAAATCTGTGGAGTTTTTTCCAACTTTGCATATACCATATATGCCCGAGTATAAGACGGCCTCAAATATAAGATAACCCCCCCCCCCCTCCCTTATTTTTCCCTTGGCTGAGTAAAAAAAAAGGACCTCAAATGTAAGACGAACCTTAACCTATTTTCTCCATTTTCACATTTGTTTATCTGTTTTGACGATATGCCGCGTTTTTCTACGCTATCAGGCGCCATTGTAAAAAATAAAAAATATACTGTAATTAAAACCGCACTAAACTATACTATATTTAAGTTCCTGTAACTAATTCACACAAAAAACAAACGAATACATCAAGATAATCAACAGGCAGCTGACGTCACGCACCTTGGAGAAAAGAAACACTATTACTAAACACTGATTCATGCAACTAGTCGCTACACATCAGCACCATCATGTTACTGAGCGCTTACTAAGCGCTCACCAAGATCAGTGCTTAGAGCGCGTTCAAACGTAATATCAGAATACCCCACCACTGCTGTACGTCTATCCCAAAATGAAAAATAACTTTGATGTAATGTTTATGTTTATATTTACATTTTTACACGTGAAATACCACAATAGAATAAAGTTTGTGAGTTAGTATTAGTGTGGAAACATGTTGTCATGCATGGTTTACCAACTTTAATAAATGATATATGCAGCTTTTCACAAAAATTAAGTTTGAAATTAATACGATAAGATGCTAGGCTGCAAATATAAGACGACCCCCTATTTTTTGCTTTAGATTTTTAATAAAAACGATCGTCTTATATTCGGACCAATACGGTAATATGGGATCAGTTTTCAGAAAAACATTGCACTATATCCGAGCCATAATGCTCCTGTGCACTATAAATATTAGCCAGGAAGTATACGAGTAGAAATTGTTTAGAACACACTATTATACCAAAAAAAACCTAAGGATGGGTCGAATCCCATATTTCTCAAATCTGAATCTTAAATTTTCTTTCAAACCTCAAGTCCTAATTCTCAAATCTTTTTAAAAAATGAACAATTTTAGTTAATGTGAGAATATTTTAAAAAAAAAAGTTTTTTTAAGGCTTGGTGCTAATGGCAAATGCTATATTGTTTGTCATGTCTATGTGATAAGCAAATAAAGATAACAATTTTTATTTATGTAAATACATTTTATTAATACAGTTATATTTAGTTATTTTTTTGTAATTTTGTTTTTTCCCAACTACACAAGTCTATTTAATTAATTATAGCAATTTCTTAGAATTGTTGTTTGAAGTCAAAGTCCTACTAATGTTTTACGCATCTCTCAAATACCAATGGAGGAATCAAGCGATATATTAAAACACTGATACGTCTCCCAATATTCTGACTCTGGCAGTAGCATTGTTGGTTCACATCTCACTTAGTCCCTTTGTTGGTCATAGCTATTAGCACCTCCCTGTGGGTATCTACTCCCACGAGCCATTCAGTAGCAGGAGAATATAACAAGTATGGAAAATAATTATTGTTATAAATAAAAGGGTTAATTTCTAATTAAAAAACAGGGTGGAAAAACTATATCATTATAGAATTACGAGGTGGCAATAGTTGTTCTAGAAGGGATTATGTTATTATATTGTACATATTATAAATTATGGAGGGATTTAAGTGCCTTGGTAGGGTAACTGAAAGTACTGTAGAAGAACCAGATAACATTAGATTGGAAGAAGGTAATTATAGTCCCGATTTTTATGAAAGACAAAAAGAGGTAAATAGCGCTGATGTGCCACTGTAGAAACATACAGTATATAAGAAGATATTGGAAAAGAGAACAAGAAATAAAATGAAAGGAAGGTGGAGAGAGGAACAGCACAGATTTAAGGAACAGAAGTCTACAATAGACTTGATCTCTGTCATACAGCACCTGATGGAAAGAAGGTATGAATATGGGAAAGACTTGGTAATGGTATTTATGGATGTGGAGAAGGTATATAATAGCGTGGATAGAAATACAGTTTGGAAAGTGATGGAGGAGGCCGAAGTGGAAAGAGGAGTTGTAATGAGAGTGAAAAGAATGTGTAAGAATAAAAGAAGTTGTGTTAAGACAGAGAGTGGTTCCAGATAAAAAATGTAGTGAAGCAGGGGAGTGTCCTTTCACCATCACTATTTGTAATGGTAAAGAAAATGGTCATAAACAAAGTGAGAGAAAACTCGTGGAAGAAAGATTGAAAGTCACGATGTTTGCTAATAACTTGATGGTATGGGGGGAGAAGGAACAAGTACAAGAATGGAATGAGAAAGTATAAGAGTGTGAAATGAAATTTAGCATAGCAAAGTGTGAAGTGATGGTAGTGACAAGGAAGATAGGACTATTAAAGCTACACGGCTGAGAAAAGAACAGAATGTAGAATATCTTGGAAGAGTGATTGAGGAGAAAGGTAGAAGTAGAGAGGATTTAATGAGAAGAGGACAGCAGGGAAAGTTGTTTAGAGAGACAAGGAAAGTGGAGGAATGAAGTTTGTGAGGAGCATGTTAGCTGTCATGAGGAGAAACAAGATTAGGAATTAAGTTATCAGTGAAAGAGTAGGAGTACAGGGAGTACATGAGATAGTAGAGGAAGCAAGACTGAGATGGTATGGGCATGTAATGAGGATGTTGGAGTACATGAGATAGTAGAGGAAGCAAGACTGAGATGGTATGGACATGTAATGAGGATGTTGGAGTACATGAGATAGTAGAGGAAGTAACACTGAGATGGTATAGACATGTAATGAGGATGTTGGAGTACATGAGATAGTGGAGGAAGCAAGACCGAGATGGTATGGGCATGTAACGAGGATTGATTGGAAAAGAGAGGATGCCAAAGAAAATGTTGGAAATGAAGAATGTAGGAAAAGACAGAAAAGGTGACAAATAAAGTAAAGGAGTAACAGAAAGTGTGCAAGTGAGAGTAGAGGAATGGAAGCAATTAAAAGAGGAAGAATGGTGGAAGGATATAGTTACTAAAATGATTCACCCACGGGCTGGGAACAGTTGGTAATGATTATGGTAGTGTAACTTCAATTAATCATATATACCAAAGCTGATACAAATACAATATTCAAATTTATGTTTACTTGTACAACTTGTGTTTTAATTTGAAGTCAAATATGTTTAGAGATGCAACTGTAAGTACACATTTATTATCAGTACAGTAACCCCTTATCTAGAAATCGACCCAATTCAATGAGTATAAGATGGTTTTGCAAGTGATTATGCCACACTAAGTCAATTACATTTCATTTTGCCATTCATTGTATTAGGAACAGTATAAAGCACAGATACAACATTCTATGTTACAGGGACATTAGTTGATTGTTCTCTGACCTTTGACTCTTGGCCAGCCCCTTGGTCTTGATGGTAGCTTGTATCCTCATAACGGCCAGTGCTATCACATCGCCAGAGAACGGGCACACCTGCAAACAATACACTTAGAAACAAGCTCAATGGCCGCCCTCCAATCAACAAACAAACCACGACAAAACTATGTCCTGGGTTTGCAGTGATAAAATCATGTATTTTTTTGTCTAGGATTGTTATTTAGTAAAAAGTTGATTGTGTGGCTTGATTTATTTTATAAAATGAAAAATGTGTTAATCTTAGTCAGTGCTATTCAATTAGCAGCCCGCATACGACATCAAGCCCGCCAACCCCCGCAGATTGGCCCGCGGATTAAAAGCTTCAACCAACGCTGGTGAAGCGTCGTATTTTTGCATTTGGCCTTGAACAATGTAGATGGCCGGAGCAGACTCAAATCATTCCTTCCTACCATTCAGCTGTGAACAGCCATATCCGCTTTGAACAAAATTAATAGTTATTCCCTGAAATTTTCAAAACTTTAAAAAAAATCACACATTAGTAAATCACTGTTAGTGTCATAGCTTTAATAAAAATAAATATTTTAAATATAACATGTGAAATGGTTCCAGTTGTAGCCCTAGGAACCGAGGGATGGAAAGACATGGGAACAGACATAGTTACAGGACTTGCTTTTTATGGCTTTGAGGAACTTGAAAACAAATGCAATATATGCATATACAAAAACTACTCAAGTCATAATTACATAGATAAAATGTTTGACTAAACATTAAAATAACGATTTATTAAAGGCCATAAAAATATCACTAAATAATTAATACAATGTCAAATGAAAATATCTTGAGTTGTGTTACGTACACTACAGTTTTCATAGAGAAGGTATTCCAGAGAAGTTGGTGTGTTCACAGCGGTTGGTTTCTGAGAGAAGTGGAATTCTAATCAATGAGTGCTCTTGTTTGAATCATAAGAGGAGAAAGTTTCTCTATTGCTTTGATTCCTAAACTATCATTGACATTTATCAAATATGGTTAAACAATAGTGGGAAAATAAGGTGTTAGCATATGAGAGTAACACCAGCTGAAGAATTTAGGCAACACAAAGTGTAAGTGTTGGCGGTGTAAGATGAAGGATGTAGCAGATCAGTTGTGTATCAATTTGTTAATGTCACCATTGCCAACATGGCACGCATAAACTAAAAACCTATCACACTGCCAAGAGTGAATTAGATTCGTGTTCCTCCATTTTGTGTTTTTTTTTGTTTCCTCTTTCAGTGAGTCGCGTTGCGTGTCTCACACACCCTCCTGATGAGTTCCGATAGAATAAAACCTAGGTCGGGGGAATGGGTGGTAGCTATCGATTTAAGAGGCGGCCATTAACTCTTTTGTCTGATTGCAACCACGTAAAATGTTTCTATCCATCTTTCCTGTACCTTCTTCCAAATAAAACATTCTCATTCTTCAGTAATTGTTCCGTTGCATGCCACTAGAGTCCATAAGTGAAGATCCGCAGGTTTTTAACAAAATGAGATGTACAGTTCCTTTGGTTACCATCACCAATAGCACTCAATGCTACTAAAGGTGTCCGCCAGTCAAGGTCAACGTTTGGTTATTAGTTAAACTGGTTTCTATAGTCAAAATAAAAGTAAAGAGATGGAACAGGGAAAGGCCAAATTTCACAGATACATTTTTCAACCAAGCTAACAATGTGCAATACTGGCTGAGCTAAGGACTCAAACAAATTAAATTTTTAAATAATAAACCACTTGTAAAATAATGTGGAATTTCTGAACGTCTGCAAAGTGTATGAGAATGCTTGGTTTTAGCGTCCCTGTAAATAATATAAAGGTGTAGGTTTGTACTCACATCAACTATTTCAACGTCATAATCGTTGCAAAACCAGTACTTCTTCCCAGATTCCTCACACAACCATTCGGCTACTTCATGGCAAAACTTTTCAACGTCAAAACTTCTTTGTTGGACCAATACACAAGGGGCCATCTACAAATGCAAATTAAAAAATTAAAATAAGCTGAGAATATAAATATTTGTGTTTAAATTTTTATCTTGTTAAGAAAAGATTTAATTATTACCAGGGGCAAACAAATTCAATAACTGTTTTTACATCAGGATGAAAATGAACTGATAAAAAAGGAAATTAGAATTTAGCTTGTGCGCGGCAACGGAATCTTCAAACGTACAAATTTAGAGTTGGTTGACGAATGCTACTCAAACAAAAATCAATAAAAATTACAATTTTTAGCAAACATAAAATTTTATATATGGTAGTAATTTGACAATACAACATTAGACTAAATTTAAAACCAATAAAAATATTCTTTCTGCATTTATAGCTACACAGTATCAATAATATAATTATGTGATGTAAAAACATGTTAAGATATTATTCTATTTTCCGTAAAGAAGAAAAGCCCTCACCAGTTTTTCTGCCTTGGAGTTTGAGATCATCTGCAGCTGCATGTATCCAGCCCCGTGTACTTCCAGAGGAAGTGCGCTGTGGTAGCCGGTGATTTCGCTCAGATCATCATCTAAAAGATAAATAATCTGTCGTACTTTCCAAGTAGTTGTCTCTTGTCTGCATGCACATTCCTTCATCATGTCAACTATTGTAGCTATTCTATATTTGCATCAGTTTGGTGGATATTTGAACAATTAGCTTGAAAAAAGTTGTTTTTAAATTAAACCAACATATTCACAGTTAACATATATTTTGATAAAATTTATTTACATTATTATGCTTACTTACTCTATGAGATTAGGAGGTCTAAATTTCATTGCTGCACCTAGAAAAGTATACCACCTAGCCCTGTCTTGAGCTAATTCTATCCAGTCCACCTCATTACGCCCTATATATTGAGCTAGTTCTATCCAGTCCACCTCACTACACCCTATCCCTGTCTTGAGCTAGTTCTATCCAGTCCACCTCATTACGCCCTATATATTGAGCTAGTTCTATCCAGTCCACCTCACTACACCCTATCCCTGTCTTGAGCTAGTTCTATCCAGTCCACCTCATTACGCCCTATATATTGAGCTAGTTCTATCCAGTCCACCTCACTACACCCTATCCCTGTCTTGAGCTAGTTCTATCCAGTCCACCTCACTACACCCTATCCCTGTCTTGAGCTAGTTCTATCCAGTCCACCTCATTACGCCCTATATATTGAGCTAGTTCTATCCAGTCCACCTCACTACACCCTATCCCTGTCTTGAGCTAGTTCTATCCAGTCCACCTCACTACACCCTATCCCTGTCTTGAGCTAGTTCTATCCAGTCCACCTCACTACACCCTATCCCTGTCTTGAGCTAGTTCTATCCAGTCCACCTCATTACGCCCTATATATTGAGCTAGTTCTATCCAGTCCACCTCACTACACCCTATCCCTGTCTTGAGCTAGTTCTATCCAGTCCACCTCATTACGCCCTATATATTGAGCTAGTTCTATCCAGTCCACCTCACTACACCCTATCCCTGTCTTGAGCTAGTTCTATCCAGTCCACCTCACTACACCCTATCCCTGTCTTGAGCTAGTTCTATCCAGTCCACCTCATTACGCCCTATATATTGAGCTAGTTCTATCCAGTCCACCTCACTACACCCTATCCCTGTCTTGAGCTAGTTCTATCCAGTCCACCTCACTACACCCTATCCCTGTCTTGAGCTAGTTCTATCCAGTCCACCTCACTACACCCTATCCCTGTCTTGAGCTAGTTCTATCCAGTCCACCTCATTACGCCCTATATATTGAGCTAGTTCTATCCAGTCCACCTCACTACACCCTACCCCTGTCTTGAGATAGTTCTATCCAGTCCACCTAATTACACCCTATGTCTATATTGAGATAGTTCTATCCAGTCCACCTCACTACACCCTACCCCTGTCTTGAGATAGTTCTATCCAGTCCACCTCATTACACCCTATCTCTTCCAAGTCCATTCTAATGTTATCCCAATGGTCTCTTCCCATTGGGTTTGTCAAGGTTCTAGATCCTCCCATTAATGCTAAATGTCCTGCCCTCGTAATCTATGAGACTTGATTATACTAACGATGTCTTGTAATGAGGACAGTGTATGTATCTTCTCATTATGTAGCCTTCTCCACTCCCCACCTTGTTTTCAAACACTATAAACCTGTTTTCGTCGTGTCAGGTAGGAGACAACGTTTAACACCCTAGAAAGAGCATTCATTGTTGCACTAATCCAAAGGTCCCAGGTTCAATGCCCATGCCCAGGCCTAGATCCTTAGCAACTATTTTAATAAAATTTAGTGTTATTTAAATAATATTTATAGGCCAAACAAAGGAGAAGTTTCTTTTATCCCTGTGTCTTACTACCCGGTCTGGCGATACACTTATATACTAATTAGGTTAATAGTTTTAGGGATGAGGAAGGTTATATTTATAGGAAGTGTACCCACATTTGTGTAGAGGGAGAGTGTAAAACCACTCTCATTAGCCTACACCAGACCGAGATTCGAACCTCGATCTCCCCGTCATTGGCAATCTAGTCTACTGTGAGAGTAGCGCCTTAGACAATGCGGCCACAAAAGTGGGTTGACAGGAAAAGTTGCTTCTGATGTTTGTGCTGAAGAAACTTATTTAAAACATTCCTGTTATTAAAATCTTCATCATAGAATGTCCATTAACTTCAATCCTCAAACGGTTGTTTAAGGACGGAATTAGTCCTCCTCTGGTGATATCATTGAAATAGTTAACATCTGTGTCATATCTGATTAAAAAACTCAATTGATTAAGTAGTAAGCACAACCATTAATGTACAAAAGTGAGGATTCTGAAATCATGTCAGGGTTGAATATCACTAATCACATCCACAAAACGTTCATCTATTGTATGTCTCGCTCTATGACCCAAAACATTAGAAGAACGAATTATACAACATTTAAAATCAAGTAAATTACAAACTGAACTAAATCAGCGATACTGCAAGCGGCTGTGTTGGTGACCGGCCTCAACGCAGGGTTGCCAAAGTGTCATGGAAAGTCCTAGATGTTTCATTCCCAACATAAAGTTCCTCATCAGTAAAATAAATATTTAAAAAAAATAATCTTTGAAAGGGCTAGTTGTACTAATACTAATAAGTGTCCTCGAATGTCACGATAATATTCATGTGTTGTTAAAATGTGTTCAGCACATTGTGGTGCTAAGAAGATATTCAATCTCTCTCCATGCCATGATAAATCCTATACAACCTAAAAATGGCATTTTATTAAATGGAACTCTCCAAGTCTTATGACGACATCACTTGTCTCAGAATCTGGCTGAGCAGAAAGCAAATATATACACAGCTTTCATCTATAAAGGCTTGTCAAAGCTTACAAATGCTGTTTTAATATTTGAATTTTTTTATTATTCTCTGACAGCCATCATTATAGATGTGTAGTATATAATGTCATAGTTACTTGGCGGAGCAATGTTTAACAGTAACGATATTATTCTCAATTGATCAAACGGTTCTTTACACGTAATTTTTTCCATGTTTCCTTGCCATCCGGGAATATTATCCAATCCATTAAACTCTCCAGTCATCCATAGAGCATCAAATGGAGATGTTATTTCATTATAATTTTTTGAAGTAAAAGGAACATTTAAATCTTCAGAGAGGTAGTTGTGCAATTCCAGTTTTCAAAAGGACATTTTTAGGCCAATACAGTAATTTACACGCACAAAATAAAACAAAATTGGATCGTCTCACGAAATTGACTACTCAGCCTTTTATAATATGTGAATAATGATCAATTGTATAACATTTAATTATAATTAACAATCTAAAGACAAATATTTTTTACCAAGCAGAAGATAGCATAGTTTTTTACCTTCTTGTGACAGAAAAAAATAGTACAAACTGCACTAATAGAATTATTCTTCTTCTTAATATTCCCATAACAAATCAAAGTTCCCATTCTAGAAGATTTATTTCCTTCAACCAAAGACCATCGGTAAAGAAGTAAAATCTGTCTGATCTGGTTTCTTTGAAAGTTTTATTGTGACCAAAGGCAAATATTTTTAATTTATGGTTTACTTAGGTTTGCTGTTCGAGTTGATTTTTTTTTTACCATTTTTAGCTAAAAAAAACTATTTTATATACTTAATCTATTTGATACCAAAATCCAACTTTTTATATATCAAATCCAGTCGTGTTATTTAACACAAATCTACTCTTATAGTATAAGATAAAATACAATTACTACACTCACCTTCAATATCTGTGATGACGGAGACCAACTCATCGTCCACTTCAATAAACCGTCTCTTGAATTCAACCGTACATTTGGCAAGATCATTTCCACTATTTGTTTGTGTATTAGGGTTAGAGATTTCCTTTTTAGTTGCTTTCAAAAGAGCTGGAACATGGGGCACAGAGTTATCCCACCCTTCATGTTCTGGCAACACCACATTCTCAAGCAAACATAACTTTTTGCTGATGGCTTTGGTCGGCCAATCGGTGGAGGTGTCACGATCTCTAGGAGAGAGAAGAATGGCACTGGCTGTGTTCCTGTTGAGAGGTCGCAAAACTTTGTCGTTTCCAAATACTGGGGGTGAATTTCACTGTATGGGGAGTTGGGTGATCGCGGGCTTGTGAGTAGGTCTAGAGGCTCGTCGTGGAGTTTCCGCCGAAGGGAAACGAGAGGGGAAGGAGAGTAATGTCTCGTAGGAGAACCAAGTCTGGGAGGGGATTCTCTTCTTCGGTGCAAACGGTAAGGTACGATGTTTTCCGCGTCTTCGTCCTCCTCTTCACAAAATTCATACTTTTTATCAGCGAGTCTTCGTCGACGGAATGAACTGAGTTTTTCACAAGATGTCTCCGAAACATCTTCTGTAAATTCGTAAGCTTTCTCAGCTTCGGCGGCCATCTTATTTCGTTGACGTGTGCCAGCCGCAGGAGTTGGTGCAGGCACCAGAAGGGAACCACCAAATTTCCCAGGTAAATTGCCGCTACGTGTTCTTCTTATTCGCGGAGGAGTTGCGCATCCAAGTTCTCTTCTTTTTGAACCGAACACAGTTTGGCTATCTACACCCTCAGATTCGACCGAGCTAGGGTTGATTATAAGAAGAGAGTTTGGTGAAGGTAATATTTCTAAAGAATTATCAACATTTTCTTTGAAACCTGAAGTCAAAATTCCACATGTAATATTTAGTTCTTGAGAGGAATCCGCAGAATTGTTTTGAGTCTTGTTTGGACAGTCATTAGAGAGCCTCGGCTGGCCTCCGCTCATTAAAACTGGATCATCATTTGAATTTCCAGAGGTGCAGTCTTCAGTTAATGACTGAGCTTCGGTAGATATTCTCATCGCAAGCGATCTGGTGATCCGTCCATTAAAAACGTCTTGACAGAAGTTTTTCACAGCCTTTTCTCGGATAGTAAGACTTTCTAGATTTTTTAAACAGTTAGCAGAGCTTGCTTCCTCAGATTTTGAAAGAACTGTGACACTTGGAACATTATTTGTGGACGTGTGCTGCTCTGAAATATCACAGGATGGTGTGCCATGAGAAGTTTTGCTTCGTTTAGTTGCTTCATTATTAAAAACATTTTGTTTTTCGTTGTTTTTTATATTCCTACTACCTTTCAACGCGGAAGTTTTATTATTACTATTATTTAGGATAACTTTGTTAGTATTTAGCACCGAGAGTGATTCATTACAGTTACTTAAAAGTCTTTCAGATATATTAGGCACATCACGAGACAGTTCGTCATCAAAGCTATTGTTGAGAGATTTACTCTCTTTCTCTGAAGGAATCAATTTCAAATTACTCAAGATGTTTTCTTTAGCGGCCAAGTCATCACAGCAATTTCTAATAACGGGGAGATTTTTGCCGGCACAAAATAAATGTGTTTCCAAATCATTTATTTTTTCTAGATTACACTTTTTCAAATCAATATTGGAATATGGCTGCGACTCTGATGAGGACAATGAATCTTCACATGAGTCAAAATAGTTTGCATCAATTTCTCCGGCGACTTTAGCAGACTCGTTTTTACAATACGTAACAAGACCTTTTCTATTAATATTTGAGGTAGGTGTGGTAATAGCACCATATTTATTGTAGTCTTCTTTTTGAGTATCACTATTGTTCATAAGATAAAACAGAAGATACTCGGGAATGAATGTTGATAGACGATTGTTCTTTCAAATTAATATTTGATGACGAATCATGAAAACCATCTTCTTCAGAAGAAATAGAAATAGGTAGATCCACGCCATAGTTTATTTGTCTACTTACATTTCCAGGAGAAGGTTTCGAGGAAGAGTTTGTCCGTGGAATCACAAGTTCGGCCCGAGGGAATTGATACACTTTTGTTAATATGTTCCAAGTCTATTTTTAGGATGTAAAGTAAGCTACCCGTGTTAAATACCACCGCCCCTTCATATTTCAAGCTTATTTTGGGGTTAAACTTAGGATAAGGAGACACAACATCGAAAGTGGTGTGTACGGTGAGTCCGTGCTGCAAACAACTGAAGCGAAGACAGCTGTCCCAGGTCGCAGCTACATCTGGCAACACAAACACCCACACAATTACAGCAAACAGAGGTTTCTACATAATAATATAAGGAACCACTCACACAAACGAAGATATGCTGTTCAATATTATTAATCTTTTATCTTTTTGCAGATTTAACTTTTTACCCAATTTTTTTATTAATTTTTATAATTTGAAATCTGAACTCACATGAACTAAACATTGTATTTTTAACCTCTTTTGTTATTTGTAAAGCTTAAAACATTTTAACGTGTTTAATGTATTTTAGACTTATCATCACCCGATATACTGCTATATTGATGATGAATTATATTTATTAAATGTGATATGTTCACTATTTTGACAATATGTTAGCACCATAAATTTAAACTAATTATACATTTTGATCTGCAATTTTGTTTTATATCAATCAACTTAACAAAATGTATCAATCAACTCTTTCTATAGATTTTTAAGTACTATATCTAAGTCTTATATTATAAATCAAATCCACTCCTTACGTTCAACTTGTTTAGAATGTTTTCTAAAATGGTAATATTAGGATTGTTATCACAAATTAGTTTGCTTACCTGAAATGTATCAACTACAAAGACTACAGAGTTATAACTCACTGTGCCTAGTACCCTAACATGCATTAGTACTAGTATCAGCGCTAATGAAAATACAATTGAGGTTAACTCATACCTTCCTCCTCGTATGAAGCTGCTACTTGATACAGTCTTGACATTTATTCAGGAATGGTACAGTCGTCACAGTCAAATAGGAACGCTCTGCTTGGCTTGTAGAGCCAGGGTACGACTCAAAGCTAGAACACCAGTCAAACGATTCAATCAGATGTTTTAATCTCCCTTTTCAAAAACTAATTTGATAGTAATTCAGCCTTGGAATGAGATGGATGGATAGAAACATGTGGGTTTGAACCCTTTTATGTAATTAGGATATGAGATTGTGGTGGACTAGTATTTTAATCGTGTTTTGTTTCCAATTCATCGTGTTAAACAGATGAACACAAGAGTAGGTTCTAAGCGGTTATATGATCGTATGGTTAGCTAGGAATGTTTTAGCTCATCTCTGGTTAGCTAGGAATGTTTTAGCTCAGCTCTGGTTAGCTAGGAATGTTTTAGCTCAGCTCTGGTTAGCTAGGAATGTTTTAGCTCAGCTCTGGTTAGCTAGGAATGTTTTAGCTCAGCTCTGGTTAGCTAGGAATGTTTTAGCTCATCTCTGGTTAGCTAGGAATGTTTTAGCTCAGCTCTGGTTAGCTAGGAATGTTTTAGCTCAGCTCTGGTTAGCTAGGAATGTTTTAGCTCAGCTCTGGTTAGCTAGGAATGTCTTAGCTCATCTCTGGTTAGCTTAGGAATGTTTAGCTCAGCTCTAAGTTTACATAAGTGAGGTTTGTTTGACAGCTTAGCTTAGACCGAACAAATCTTTTGTGTTAAATTGATCTCTGGTAAACATCATTACCTTGTGTTGAGTTCAGGTGCTGGTTTAGTGTTTCCCTTTCTCTGTGTGCATTTATATTTTATAATCTATAGTTTCCCTATAGTAGTTTTTGTCTGTTCGAAATGGCATACAAACGTCTGTGTAATTCGTATACAGCTCCAGTTGTAAAGAAAGGGAGATAATATTTTAGGCTAGCTGAGAAAAATTGACATTTTGAGGGGGAAACCGTACCTAGCCCCTAGACTCTGCAACGATTATTTTGGTAAAACTTAACTTTTATAACTTTTTCCCTATAAAAGCCAAGTTTTCCAGGAGCATAGCTCAATGTTATAGCGGGACTTAACGTACCTGCCAGGACTAAACATATTTTAATCATGTTAGTGGATAAATAATGAGGATGGTAGAATTTAGAGGGATATGCATGGAGTTAGGGGAGAAGGGGAGGTTAATCATTTATGAAAACATCAGTACATCCAGCCAGGATATGAACCCCAACCTTCCCGTCAATAGCAAACCAGGACATGTGAGCCTGTGGCTCTGTACCAGTATTTGACGAGATACATTTAAAATAACTAAATGTACGACCAAAATACTTCAGAACCTACTTTTTTTTTTCAAATGTTTATACGTGGGCCAGTGAAATACTCTCGCAGCAGTATTTTAGGTGAAATAAAGTAGAATACTGTTTGCCGTAGGCTTTACTATACACAAATGATAAACACACTGAAATATGTGATTCATTTGAGCCTGAGACACGAGCCGAGCTAAGGTTGGAGACCGACCAAGTCACAGTGAGACGAGTCAATCAATTATATCCTCATTATACTTGCCTTCCGCCCTGTAAACATCACAGCTCACAGCCAAAGAGTGAATATCTTAGGGTCAGGAACTCTACAGAGTCTAACACAGGAAATATAAGTTACCATCTAACGAATACTAGACACAAGAGGTGCTCACCAGTTCCCGTAGACTAGCACCTTGGTGTGATCCATGGGCCACTGGCACACCGTGATGAGCAGCGTGCTGTACACGCCCTGGTTCCCAAATAACATCACCTCGGCGACCTTGCGGGACTTCTGATGGGGTACAAAGGTCCACCAGTGCAGCCTGTACTTGTAAACCGTGTTAAACGGTACAACGTCCATGTCCGCTGTGTAAGTGTAAGACAGGAGGAACTGACCACATTTGGAGAGACCCAGAAACACATGACTGGAACAAACCACACTTCTCTTTGGAACATTGCAGTTATTTGTTAATAATAATAGTTAGATAAAATTATATAATGCTTTCTTGAGCACAATAAATAAATATATATAATTAAAGCCAAGATTAATGCTAAGAGTAAGGTTATAAAAAGTATGACTAAGAAATTTTGCTATATTTACTTAACTTAAAAACTTAATGTGCACCTGAATTGTTCATTGGTTCTGAATGTGCCAGTGAATTGTTCTCTTGGTTCTTAATGTGCCAGTGAATTGTTTTCTTATTTCTGGTGGCTATTTGATCGTATACATTTTTACTTCATGTGCTCGAATCATTGTGCACATTCTCACATTGTAATCTCATGGTGGGACCTAAAGTATCTATTCATGAGCATGCGAGTTATTTTAAAACAGACCAATTATACCTAGCTGATTAAAGTATTTTAATGTGTGGTGTGTAACAGACGTTTTGAGTGGGGAAAACTGGACACTCTGAAGAAACAATATGTCCTCTCTAGCGGGCATACTGTGAAAATGTTTTTGAAAGGAAACATTCCTCTACACAAACTAGATCACCCTGCTGTATACCAGTATCTGAAAATGTCTAGACCTTAGTTTATTACTAGATGTGTGTACATATCTGTATATTGATACAAGAATATATTCTTGTATCGTGAATTTGCACATTTCAAAAAACAAAAACACATTCTACTTGGTAAAATAGAAATGGACATATCGATAAAAAATCAGGGAATCAACAATTGTTGTTGTTTGTGAATCAAATATAGTTTACATTTCTGCCACGATTAGGGCACCACAGGTCTATTTTTCTCTCTTGTTGCAGCAAAGATGAAGAATTCATGTCTTTTGCTAGACATACAATTGTATGCTATCCAGTTTTTTGCCTGGAAGATTGACATAGAGCAGTGGAAGGTTTTGTATGGATTCAAACAAGTTTTGACAATTTATCCATCATATTGTTTACAATAGTTAGGTACATTCCAGGCTCTGGGACGAGCCTCAGGCACAGACTTTGAGGAGCCGCCACTTGGAGTCTTGCAGCGACAAGATTCGGGCAGAGATATCCGAGAAATTTAAAGACAAGCAAATCGTCCTTGTTGTTGACGAGACATTGGATTCCATGGTGCTCTGCGGTTTGGCAATTATCTTCTGAACCATCACACCAACTGATGAGCAAGAAGTGCAAATGGCCGCCTGCAGTTTTTTGGAGCGGGCAGATACATTGTCTGTCATCAAGGCTATCATCGAGTGTGTGCTTAGTTACGACATTCCTTGGGAACGTGTTATCTGTCTGGTTTCTGACTCTGCTCCTTACATGGGTGCTTGCTTTAGAGACCTCAATACCATTGTTGGAGATCGCTTGCTCCACTTTCAGTATTGGGCACATAGAGTGAATTTGGTGAGAGAGTTAAATCTGCTCGTTACTAAAATGAAATTGGCGTTCCTTAATTCACAGAAAATAAAGGGTGGGCCTACACCACATTCTGAAAAGAGAACCGCCCTAATTTGAAGGCAAAACTGTTCCTGAGTCCGTCGTTATGAGGTGGAACAGTTGGTTTCACTCGATAGTGTAATGAACGAGTATATTGATAAGTTGGTTTCATTTTTCAATGTGTACAAGGCCAAAAATGCAAGTGTAGACTTTATTTTAGAACAGTATGCGGACAGTGTCGGCACACAGAAGTTAAAAGTGCAGTTGCAGTTTGTAGCGGATGTTTGCCTTAAGTTTGTGTACTTGTGTGACACACTAGAAGGATCTAGATATCCTTACAGCCACTTGTTGTTTGAGCGTCTGTCTGAAGAGTCTCGGTGATTGTGTTTTCCCAATGAGCACTCAATCTACTTCAGATAAAGTCTGGAACCTAGCTATCAGAAACGAAATTAAAAGTGAATTTAAAGAATGTTGCTACAAAAGCTCGATGAAATTAGCCATGCACATGCCAAGCCGTCAAGATAACTCCTGCACACTTTTTTTTTGACGAGGAAGCCGACAAACTCTTCAACCCGGCACTTGCAGGCCGGAACATTTGTACGAGCAATAAGAGTCTGCAAAACTAAACTGGTGGCTACATTTAGAAAAGTCGATAATTTTTTTTTAATGGCTACAAGAATTTTAAAAGGCAACTTGTGGGTCAAATTAAGGGACAAAGTAAAGTTACTCTTGTCCGTCAGAATTGAGCACGAAGAGTTTGCCAATACAGCTCTGATGACAATCTGGGAGCCAGTGAATAGTGTAGATGCAGAGCGGTTTTTTAGTCAGTACAATTTAATATTAAATGATAGGCGCACAGATATGATTCATACTAGAGTAGAAACCAGTTGTTCCCGACGAACTGAACTCCAGTGTATATTGTACATGTAGGCGGCTTTTTAGTATTTAAATTAATTTTTAATTGTAGTTATGTCAATCTGTTATATAACACTATTTTTAAAAATATAAAAGCTACAAAATGCGATTTTTCAAAACCAAAATCAGGTTTTTATCTTAATTAGGGTATAAAATTTAAAATATTAGGAATCACTTTCTCTAAAGCTACTATTAGAATTCTGATTTTGGTTAAGATCGGTGTTGGTGAGTTTGTGAGCTTGGTTGATTAGACTTGGTCGATATATTCAGAAGAGAACAACAAATGTCCTATCTTGGCAAACCAAACAATGTATTTTCAATATTTGTTGTTATCGTAACATTAAAAATAACAGTTGATTAGATAACATTTTTAACCAAAAATATTTATTTACTGAATTTTTATTTAGTGAAATTCAATCATTTTATTTTCCACAAATGAAGATCTTCAAATATTTACATACATAAGATCACGGAGGAATAGGAACAAACTTAATGTAACTTACAGTGAAAACACTACATTCTGCTGACACTGTACAGAAGCCGTGATGGCCGCCCGCTTCTTAAAGAGAGCGCTTACTTGAGTGCTGACACATTTAGAAAACCTACATTGTTTGAGATGTGGTTTGTTACTTCAACATGGAAGCGAAAGATATCAAAATGTCTCTGTAGAATTTAATCCTTACATTGGGAATTTGATCACTTTTTTAAAATCATAAAAAAAGCAAGATTAGCTTATTTTTATGGATGTTTTACCCTAAATGTCCCGGTTCTTAGATGGTTAGAAATATAGAGTTAGACTTCCTCAAACAAAGTGATCTATGCTAATTGAGGATTGCGACCTGGCAATCCCGTACAAGCAGTCCCCTGGTATCAGTACAGAGCATGGATTATAACTCTAAAATCCACATTGTGTTTCTTTCCTGAGGTAAGTGTCTAGTTGGCATCTTACTTAGAATGGAAGGCAGATTCTGGTAATATGTCTCTCAAACAGATCTGATTACTGGCTGGAATTTCCTCAAATGGCTTCAGAACTGCCGCGCGGGGACGAGAGACAAAACTACCCCGCAGCTGAAACATTGTCAAATATAGGTAAAGCTGAAACAGTGTCAAATATAGGTAGAGCTGAAACAATACCAAATATAGATAGAGCTGAAACAATGACAAATATAGATAGAGCTGAAACAGTGACAAATATAGAGCTGAAACAGTGACAAATATAGATAGAGCTGAAACAGTGACAAATATAGATCGAGCTGAAACAATGACAAATATAGAGCTGAAACAATGTCAAATATAGATAGAGCTGAAACAATGACAAATATAGATACAAATGGTTTCCATTCCAAGCTTGTGATACACAAACAACTGTTTAGTTTAAAACTGTATACCTATCGTTAACATGAAATATAGAAATAGCAAACGCTTTGGAGAAATCATAAACCCTCGAGCGGGTGTGCTTGGGTGTAAAGTATTCCTTCAGTGGGATCTTGACTGCCTTTCAGTATAGTTGGAATTTAATTGTCTATACACTAAATATATTTGAAGCAAACTCATTATTAGGATATGAAATACCCCATACGCCCCACCCATGTATACACAATGTTTAGTCAATCACAGACTAACTACTAGTTACATACTTGGTTTTTTGTTCACCTATTGAAGCAAAGGTCTTGGGTTTGATTCCCTGTGGGGTTATAAAGTTATCATTAGTTAATTTACAGTCTGAGATCTGAGTGTTTTTTAAACCTACATTTGGAGCGTTGCGCTGTATGTAGCAGTAATTTGGACTTTCAAGAATATGGAAAGTAATTACTTTGGGTACTTTGAAATGTAATACTGGGGAAAGATTGAGAAAAAAAATCAGGGGGAGGGACAAATGAAGTCCTAAGAAGAGTGGATGAGAAGTGAACCATTTTGGGTGTGATTTTTCAAAACAAAGCTAACTGGAGTGGACACATCCTTAGGAGAAACAGTCTTCTGCATGACGTCATAAAAGGAAAGGTTGAGGGAAAAAGAAGTTTAGGAAGGAGGAGGATTCAAATATTGGATGACTTGAAGGAAAGAAGACAATTCTGGGCGCTCAAGGAGGAGGCAGAGGGCAGGGCGCATTGGCAAAAGGAATAGACATGTCATAAGACAGAACACCTAATAATAAAAAATACACCTAATAATAAAAATAATAATATAAAGAGTATGATATAAAAGTGAATAAAGATTTCATATTTTATGTGTGTGTTCATAAAGAATGTTTGATAGTTAAGCCCTAATGCCGGGATAACGATAAACTTTACTAGGGGCCTATAGAGAATATTTAAATAAAGCTCGACAACACGTCACCCAAATCACTTTCGAAATTTAGACCTAAATATTGACAATGACATATAACCTTTTCTTTGATTCTGCACACTGGGTGGATGACATCCCATGATGCTTTGAGTTACACTCTTGATCTTGCGCAGTGCGCACTAAAATAACTATGATGTCATTGTATGGTAAATACACCTAATTTCATTGTTGAGGAAACTGCAGGTCTTATGGAGACTCTCTCTCTCTCTCTCTCTGTTACCGGTTGCCAAACCTTCTAGCTTTCGGTTGTTGGGAAGTGAGGAGGGAGGGTTTACTTGGAAATCCCTCATTGTAAACAATGTGGCATGGGGGGCTTGGGGGGTTCAATTGACAGGCAAACACATTTCCTATCGGTGTACAGCCTTTTCTAGAAACATTGACTATTTCCATAATAGTATTTTTTTCAAGATTGAAGTTTATTAACTTTTTCTATTATCCATGAAATTATGCTTAAAACTATTTTATGTATAAAGTTTTTTTACTCATAGTTAACATACAAACAAATATATTACAACATGAATATTATACTGAATGCTATAAATTACATTCTTACTTGTTCTTAATCAGAAAATTAGGAAGGTCACTATCAATATCAATCAAAGCTATAATCCTCTCTATGGAAGGTAATTCATTGTTACTGTAAAGTGAATGTACCTTTCTGCGAATTATTGCTTAAGTAAAAGTGTCATACTTATCCAAACGCTTCATTTGAGTGCAGTTATTTCCTTTTTTGATTGGTGTCAGTAACTTTCCCTTAGTTTTGAATTCTTGTTTAATAGATTACCAACTTATAAGACACACCTGTAGCTTATGCAGTCTGCATTGACACTTGATTTACTGAACAAGTTCCGTCATAACGAAAATAGGTGTGGACTCTTTAACACTAATGCCCTTTCTTTACTACTTAATATTTCCTCTTGGAATGTAATTGTTTGTAACAAGTCGGAGATTCCATAATTTGTGTTATATTTTAACTGTTAACAATACACTATTATTCAAATAAATATATTAATATGCACATAAAACTATAATTTCACAACCTTATGGCAAAAATACAAAACACACAACCAACACATACACACAAGATCTTAACATGATCAATAACAAATATTTTTCTACACAGAGTACTAATAAAATATGAGTGTTTATTTAGTTGATGTTTATGAGCTAGCTATTAGGAACACGACTCAGACTTCTGTAACTTTACGACTGTGCTGGATGAAGAAGCACCAATTACTGGCAACAACGACAGCCCAGCATTGCCAAATTTGATATACATTCGAAGAAAGACTGATCACGGAAAACAAAAGAATGACAACGCTGTTGCTCAATAGTAAGCATGCAGTTCCCTCAACAATGAAATTAGGTGTAGATAGGCTTATCATCCACGTTTAAGTATTAAGCATACAATGAATGGTTTATTTTATCTATTAGGCCTAGTTTTTATTTTTATTTATTTACACATGAAAGGTTAGGTTAAGCTGGGTTGATAAAGTATCATAATAATGAAAGGTTAGATGTCATAATAATTAATATAAAATAGGCTGGTTGTGTTAGTTCTATGAAGTCATCAATATTATGCTTCATCTATAATTTGATTGTTATCGATAGGCTACTTGTGATCACTACGAGTTTAATCTTTGAAGTTAAATTTACTAATGTGTAGAGTCAATCGTGGTCACAATCTAGACGGTTTTTACAACTTCATAAAGATGGTAACAATTATGTTTGGGGTTTAGTGTAATGTGTCCAAATAGTTTTAGAATGGCCGAAAGGTATGTTGCTTATGTGAGTGGAACTTTTACTTAATTAATTCAAGTGTTTTTTTATTCAAATTGATTCTGTGTGTTTTAATGTTTGGAATAATGCACGGTTGATATCAATCTTCTTGATATTTTAAGAAAGAAATGGAAATATTAAGGCGTACTAGATCCAAAAGAAACAACCTAATAATATAATATACAAAAACAAATATCCTAACAAATTGAGAAAACTTTCATTCAAACTTAAGAGAAGATTAGGTTTAAGAAGGCTAGAAACTTTCTAAGACAATTAATACTTTTTTAAATAGGACTTGTTAAGTTTGATGAATATTTTAATTTTATTTCAAGAGTTTTCATAATACCAAGTGAGAATAATGACTTATTATTTTGGGAAATGCGAAAAAGTAGGCTAAAACCTCAGGTGCAATAAATTGTAAGATTTAAGTGTTGAATAATGGTATCTTTCATTTATTTAAAATGTAAACGTTAAAGTGTTTATTAGTGACTAATATAAATAGCTTAAATTGTAAATTAGTAAAAACTAAAACGATTGATAATGCCTTTGTTATTAAAATTTACACCAACCTCTCTAAAAAATAATTTCTTCAGTAAATGAGTGCGTTCAACACCAATGTCATTACGAATTATTTCAGAAAATATTTTAGGACTCGAACATAATGACAATGATTCATATGATAAATCTTCAGACGACGTTGAAGAGGAAGAACTCCAAAAGCCTCCAGTACCAGAGGCCTCCATGTTTACTAAATCTTTGCGGCATTTGTATTAAGTTTAGCGTACGCTGTTTGTTCCTCATCTGTCACTTTTCTAAATAAATCAAATGAGAATTTTACCATTGCTTACTAACTTAGAAAAATGTACATTCCGTGGAATTGAATTTCAAGTTTTGATAGATTTCTAAGCGCTATTGTCGTATGTGTCTGAAAGCTATCTATCGAAGAAGTTCAAATCATCTTATCTATGGTTCAAATTATTTATACGTTGAACCAGGACCATCTACAATACTCAGACTTTAATGCAACTATCGATTGTAATCAAAATGGCGTCGATATCAATTGGTCGTAATGGAAACACTTGGATGTCTCAGTGATCTCTCTTTATTATAGTGGATAGACATAAACATACTCATTACCAAGGACCAAAGCGTGACGCTCAAGTTTATCATCAACTTCATTGTGAGGGGACAGATTTAACGGTTCCTTTCAATGTTTGAAGTGCGTATAGACCGAACGGATATTAAGACGGGGTGCTAATATTAATTAATATTATTGTTTAAAATAGTGATGTATTATACCACACTTGCCTGAAGAAATATTTGCATTAAAGGATACCCAATTCAGTTTTAAAATTAATACTATACAAATACGGATAAAATCTTTGATATATTTAAATATGTAGTTATCATCAATGTTGTTTACAGTCTGCCAAGACTACACTTATATTTGAAGTGGGCTATTAGCTTATATATTAATTTCGGAAACCATATTTTATTGAAAGTTTGATAAATATAATGAAACATGTTAGCTAAAAACTATATTACATTTGTTTGAATAACATTCTTTGTGTAGAAGTCTTACGTTCAAACTATATTTAGGTTACAAGCTTGTAAGAAGTACGGTATCTACTAAACCCTGATTTTAGTAAGAATTCCAATCTGTAAGGCTCTATTTCGTAGCAGAATACTATCATATATTAGTATGTTTATAGGATAAACGGCCATTTATAACGGAATTAGAAATTCCCTTCTGGAAGGTATTTTATTCTACCTAAACACTACTATAAGGTATTATTCTGGTACGAGATAAAGCCTTCCAAACGAGCTTCCTTCAAAAATCATCGTATATATTAGCCTACATCAACTTAGATAAAGAAAAAACGCACCAGTTTCGAACTTTGTTATGCTTTCAAAGCTTTTACTGACACATTTATTTAATTTAACTAATCACACATTGATGTATCTAATATATTCAATCAAATTAATGAACGATGTCAAACTGCCACACTGCTTTGTGTGGGTGTAAGAGAGAAAGAGATAACCGAAAGTTTCCTTCTCTCTTGCAAAATGGCGTGCAGACGCCAGCTCGAAAATTTCAACCACAGATGTCCATCCAGTTACATTATAGAGATTAATGGGCTGTACCCGGTAAACTTTACAGTTTTTGCCTTGTCAGTTTCGTTAAGTAAGTGTATTTCATGTGTTTAAATCTTCTTTTCCCGTTATTTAAAAGTGGTACTAACCAGCATGATTGGTGGATACCTAACCGTGCCAACAGAAGCCCTGACCAGGAAGAGCCCAGCAATCCTTTGCTGGTAAAGACCGCAGTATGTGGCAGCAACGTGCGCCTTATCATAAAGGTCCAAAAGACCTGCGTAAACGCTAACACCTCTCACCAAGGGTGTTGTAAGGTAAGAAATAACTGGCTGATTTTTCATCAGATTCGGAAACCGGGTCACATACTACGCACTTGTCGACAGCTCGAGCAAGTCCGTAAACGTGGAGGGACTGTCTTCAAGAACAGACCTCTTGTGTACACGTGATGAGTCGATCCAGGGGTCAGATGATGAGTCTGCTGTGTATCAGACCGTAATACCCTGCAACGTGCAAACGTACCGTTTAACACGCACACTCAGAATTCCATATATATGATTAGCACGATAAATACAAGAACTAATATATTCTAATAATATGTGGCCGATATTAACTCACGGTGAAATCATGTTGCTGGGAAATGCCCAAACTTCAGGAAAGTTCCCCAACTGACTGTTCCTGGAGGTTCAGCAAAACGACATCTTACTCGCAGGCCCCACTTAGATGAAATGATAGAGATGTTTCTCTGTGTTCTCCACGACTTCATCTAGCACTAGTTGTCAGTCTGCTCAATTTTGCAAACTCACCTCCTCTCTTTTTGTCCAGGTGGAGACCCTCCCCGAAGATGTCAGTCCTGTTTGTATCAAACAGTCTTCCCTCGCTTCACTTTTTGTATTCTATTGTATCAATTCGACTGAGAAACAACTTGGACGTAAAACTACATTGGTGGACAGAGCAACTGGTGACTATGATGTGTGAGGCGTCGGTCTCTCCACCTAACCACAGATGGAGCCTTCCTCTGAGACTATGAATATTTAAATGTTAGAATCTGCGTTAAAGTCTTAGTACTCTTTTTTAACTATGTCCATATGACATAGTTTTGTTTGTCAAAGTTTCTGACTTGTTTTTATATGCCTATATAGCGTATTTTGAATGATGGGCTTTATGCTCTATTTATCTAGGTCCATATGACATGATTTAGTATGTCAGTGTTTCTGACTTCTTTTTCTATGTCCATAAGACATAGTGTTATATATTAGGGAAATGTCTTGACACCCTATACTGTAAGGCCAAGCTTGGCTTACTTAGCGCTTAGGATCACATTATGGTGGAAATCAGGTTATCTAACGCTTTGTTCGATTACCTAATTTGGCCTGTCACTGATACCAGTCCCTAACAACTTCATAAGTAACTGCCTTGAAAGATGGAAAATTGTGAAAGAGAACACTGGCCAATATATAAATATATTGTCGGGAACAAGGTGGAGTTTAAGGATTGAGGCTGTGAAACCTTTGGCTGGAAATTTGCCAAAAATAATTGCAGCTCTCCAGTACACGAGAGACAACTGTAATCTCTCCAGTGATGGACAGACAGAATTGAACGGTCTTTTAATGAACCTTAAAAAGTTTGAGACCATTGATTTGGCCACCATTTGGGCAGACATTTTGAACAAAATTAAACAAAGAAACGTTATTTTACAATCAGAAGATATTTATTTAGAAGTAGAAAGAAACAACATAGAGTCATTACTTGACGAGACCATGGAAGCAAGAGAAAATGGGCTGGGATACCCAAGTGAAGCAAAAGAAATAGCTGAATAATTGAAATCCAAATCAGATATCAGGGAAAAAAGAAAACGTAAACGAAACCTTTTTCTTGATGAAGTGGAAAATCCTGAAGACTCTCTACTTGAAAAAATAGAGGAGGAAAATTGTAAATGAATGTGTTTTATATAATCGTTAACAAAATTACATCCCAGCTAAGAACAATATTTCAAGAAGTAAGAGATATTTGTAATGATTTTGCAGCTATTTTGAATATCCAGCCCAATACCAGTAATGAACCGTCAGAAGTGAGAAGACGTTTGAAAAGTAAGAAATCTGTACAAGACCTTGTCTTGAGATAACAAGAAGATCTATCACTAAATATCTTCATTGAAATTGAACGTTTGGAAACTATGTTTTTTGCTGCAACCTTTCTACAATTAGTTGAAAAAGTAAGCACTAAAAGCCTATAATTACTAATTCTAAATAACATCTACAACTCAAAACTCCAGAGTGTTTTTCCAGAGTTGTGTATTGCATTAAGGCTTTTCATAAGTCTTCCATCTTAGTGTAGCATCTGTTGAACGAGGGTTCAGTAAATTGATGTTGATCAAGAATCACTTGAGAGCTCGTCTAGGTCAAGAAAAACTCAACAATTTAACAATGCTTTCCATTGAGTTTGAATTGGCTTCAAAAGCTAACTTTAGTGACGTCATAGAACAATTCGTGTTTGTTAAAGTGAGACGATCCAAAATACCGTCTGCTTCGAAATCTCAAGAATTAGAATTATTTTCTGCCTACTTCTCAAGAGCTTCTATAAATGTGATGCTTCAGTTAATATACTACGGTACATCAGCTAATAGTTGTTAATTACTAGGCTATTTAAACTGACTTAGTTATCTCTGCATATTAATTTTTCTTCAATAGATTTTAACATTTTCCCTTCACCCTAGACTGCAGACTTAGGGCCAATCTTACAATGTCTCGTCAAAGTCCTCGTAACTTAACTGTTCGTAAAGTCTAACCGATGGTTAAACTTGGCGCTGTGTTTTACAATACTATTTTTATGTGCTCGTCAAATTACGAACAGGTGCCTTCCATTAGTTATTATCGTTACACTTTCTCGGAGCGCTAGATTTGTTTCAAAGCTTTTGATTGGCTTAATTTTACCATTGAGAATATAAGCAAGTCATTACAACGTCTATGGAACTGTGATGAAAACAAATCGATCAAAGCAAATCCAATTTATTTAAGACTGTTTAAGGTTATCTTGTATCTTTTATCATATTTATTTGTCTGCTAAAACGTTTGTTGAAAATACTAAACACGAAATTTAATTTTTAGCAAAGAAGAGGAAATTTTGCTAATTGAATTAATAGATAAATAAAAACAAACGATTTAAAATAAACAATTCTAATTGGTGTCCAATCACTTCAAGAATTTATAAAACTTTATTTTTGTACAAACTAAAACGTTAAATGATTCTTCCTCATTAAAAATTTTAGGAAATTCTTTCATTCCAATTATTGTATCTCTTCGGTCTTTAAAGTCTTGGGTTCCTTAGAACTTGAAACTAATTTTCAAAGTCATCATAATCAAACAATAAATCACCCATTTCATAATACAAATGAATGTAACCTAACTTTAATAGTAACAGTTGCCTTGAAAACAATATGGCGGCGTCTTTAACGTTGTTAATGTAGACGTTATGTTTGCTAACCGGAAGATAGACCTCGCGTTAACTTTACGGGCACTTTTACGTGGACATTAGCGCTAACCAAACATTGTAAAATCAAAAATTGTGGTTGTTATCACTTAACTTTATGTTAAGCCCTAACGAATAGAATAACGTGACATTGTAAGATTGGGCCTTAGTAATGTATTAAAATTATAGGACTTTAAAATTGATTAAAATATGGGTGGAGGGGGCCCCGATAAATGTTTGTAGGGGGGCCCACAATTTCTATGGGCAGCTCTGGCCTGCTTAAACTTAAAATTATGAACTTTATCCAAATATGATGAGTACTTTGTGCTAGCCCTTTATTTTTGTCTAATGTCTAGGGCTTCTCCCCTTTAGGCCTGGTTTATGGACCTAGACCGCAAGTTTAATATCTTGTTTCACTCTAAGTTTATAATGGGCACCCAATTGTGATATTTTCACAAAGACTTAATGATGACCCTCAAAAGGGCCATTTGGTTAAATGAATAGAGTTTATTCATATTTTGGGTGAAATTGTTATACCTTTTTTTATTGTTTAGTTAGACAATCTGATTACGGGTCTTGGCACGATCCATTATCGGATCAGTGGGTCTCTGATTAAATTCACCTTGTGCTGATATGTTTAACCCTTAAAAGGGCCGGGTGTCCTTTAGACAAACCCCACAATTAACTTAGATATTGACATTTGAGGCATTTCACCTGTTTCTTACTAAAACAATGGGCGTAACCCATTGATGCTTATGTTGTAATTTGTTTGATATTTAACAGGCCTGTACCTTACATAGTGAGTTTAATATTTTGGCTGGTATCAATCCCAAAAATTTACTGATGAAGCTATCTCCTCTATCTATCCTTAGAATTTTGTACAGACTTTGATTTTCTGTCGTTAAGATTATTAAATGTGAACTGTCGTTAGATAATTTAAATTTTATTTGTAATCTGGGCTAGAACCATTTACTTTTCTAGGTGTTTCTATGTATCGTTTTCTGTCTTAAACAGGTTCTATATAAATAACAACTGTCACCACTTCTTGAGTGTAGCCTATTATTATCATTTGAGAATATGCACGTTTACCTTATTTCTTGTATAAGTATTTTGCTAAGTAGAATAGCGATACTAGCGCTACCGGGTAACATTTATATCACTCGCTTGTTGCTAAAACAAGGCCGTAGCTAGGGTAATTTGAGGGTTTAGAGCTTAAATTAGCACGTTTCCAAATAAAACTGTGTTTTTAACATGTTATTAGTGTACAATATATTTAACCTATTCTCATGAATAAAATATTAGTATATAAATTTAAAAAATTGCATTCTATATTTTTTTATCATCACGTCTTACTACCCCTTTGGGTCCTACGCGTGTGTAATAATTATGCTAATGTGTTAAGGATGAAGAGGGTTGCATCTAAAGGGAATGCACCCACATTTGCGAAGAGGGGAAAACTCTTGAGGAAAAACAACGCTTAGTACTCCCAACCGGGATTCGAACTCCGATCTCTCCATCATCGGCAGTCCACTTTATTATGAGGGTGACGCCTTAGATCATTTGAGCACAAAAGTGGGTCACATTAAAAAAAATTATATACAACTATTTTGACATGACAAAAAAGATTAATTTACACCACTTATATTTTTCTTGGCTCTTAATTACTTTTAAAACTACACCAAATACCTTCTTGAGGGCATTCAATATCCATACAGTTTCTGTGCGTCCTCTTGTTAGGCACCTGTGCCCCTTCAAACCCCAGAACTTATTTAGCTATGTCCTGAACACATGTAATAAACACTGTTTGTATTTTTTTTTTGCTGATTATGAATGATACATAATTAGTTTGAAAAGTTTTCCCTTTAAAGAAAATACTAAATTATTTTTTTAGAATGAATTAAGTTATAAATTTCTATTGGATCGCAAGGAGTTAGTTTTATTAAGTATTTAAAATAGCTGTCACTTCTTTAATTTTTAAACATTTTGGTTGTTCCAAATTAAAAGTAAAATAAGAACTCTCGTAAATATTCATACAGATTCTTAATCATCATACTATTACATCTATTGAAAGCCACTTAGTGAAATTATCGTGGTATTTGGCGTAATTCTACACTTTTAGACCATATGAATCATAATTTACGAATGCTGCTTGGCGCTATTAAATAACGTTACACAACCCATTGAATTAAAATAATGGAGTGAGTAGGTGGCAAGGGGGGAGGGGGGGAATCAAAAACAATAACACTCTTTAAAAAAATAGCGGGGAGAGGGGGAATTTTCTTTCTTTATTTATTGGCTGAGATTGTGATGCTATCTATTGGCGATCGTTAGAAATGCACACCCTTCACCCCTTAAACTCCTCTTCAATTTGAAGAGTTCCAACAAAATTGCGGATCTGAAAGGGGAGGCAGTGGTAGATGTATATAAGTATCCTCCCTTTTCGAGCTGAAAATACATTGTTTTGACTTTATTTTCAAATTAAATTCGTGTGCATTTTTTGAAACGAGATTTGTCAAACCTTTTATATATGTTGTGCAATTGTGTGATTTTAGTATTTAGTTAGTGTGGTGAAAAGCTCAATGAAATAATTATTATATTTAAAATAACTTGGTATAGAAGTAGTCCTCCTCTTGAGTTTATTATATGAATCACAAATGTCAAAAACTGGGCAATTTATTCTTTATCAATTCTTGTTTTGAAACAATATAATTATTCCCCTTTTAATGTATTTTAATGCTGATACATGATTACTGGCCACGAGTAAATTATCAACAGGTAACTATGCTTTGAAAATACAATATGTTACTCCACCTAAGCTCATTCGCGGAAGCAAAATATTTGTTTTTGATCAAGACAAACGAGAGAATGATCCTGGTAGTGTGTTAAGGACTTCTCGTGTAAAGCAATATCGGCGCCCCTGGAGGAAAAACGAACAACTCCAACACCAATCGATTAAACAGAGTAGAAACGGGAGAGCGCCAAACGACAAACAGTTTCTGCCGATTCGTTTACGTGCACAGGAGAGATCATATCGAAATTCTTCAAACATGAATCACATGCTTAATTTACACATAAACTTTAGCCATGGTGTAAACTATTTTTATTAAATGCAATCATTATGTTTTAGAAAAGAAAAATTCGCTTTAAACTTTGATAATTAAAATGGCGGATCTAAGTAAAAATTACAACAATTACATTAACCAAAGACGTTTAAGTTTTAATTTTCTAGTTTCAAATAGCAATTTAACTGTCATAGGTCATTTCAGTGACAGTGCTCTTATCATTGTCCATAGTGTGTATTCTTCAATCAGAAACATTTTATTTATTTCGAAGTGTGTGTTGCTACCGCTGTTTTGTTCCACGTATTTGAAATTTTATCTTATGCCTCGTTTGAATGTACTTACATCAATTGTCAATCCATGCAGCTAATTTACTAGAATGACTTTCAACAGGTAAGCTGCTTGCCTAATTATTATTATTCAGTACTAGTTTTATTCTTGAAGTAGTTTAGTCAGACCACTTTCCTTTACTATCCCAAGTTAGCCTATTTAATATTCGGGTTTAGGTAAATGTTTTGGTTGAGTCCTAGGCCACTAATCAAACAAGTTTGTTTAAAAAAAATTACATTCAACAATCTTACATATTTAAATAAATTATCTTTTGGAAAAAATAAGTTTAATATATCAAAACAAGATAAGTAAAAAACTTATCTTGTAGACATTTTACTAAACTAAACGAACTGCTAAAAACAATAAGTTTATTTTTTGTAAATTCTTTGTTGGATGATTTAAGAATAGTATTTAGTTTAATTTGATTTACTTTTTATATATTTCCAACTAAAGCTTAATTTACATAGACATATATTTTTTCAAATCTAACTCTTGCGCAATTAACGTGAAGTTTAATGTGGTTTTCGAATAAAATAAAAATGGACTCGTAGATTTGGAGTATTGGTTTTACCAAGTTAATAATGTTAAGGTGACCAATTTTTTTTTACAATGAAAAGGAGGACGAAAAAATTTAAGAAAAAAGTACAACGTAAATAAATGAAACATTTTATTAATTCAAACAAAAATACACTCATTATGCTTACATCCCTTTTAATTATTTAATTAAACGAGTATTTTTCCATTGGATGAATATTTTTTGTCAATATATCATTTTCTAATAATATATTGGAAATTTCGGAGCAAGAAATATCCTTCATATTGAATTTTACGGTAAGTGCTGCAGCTAAAGTATCAACATTCAATTTTGATTTCTCACTTGTCCAAAAAATCATTACAAATTGAAAAAAACCTCTTTCAACTGCTGCATTAGTTCTCTGAATACAGATATTAACAGATTAGTTTTAAAATATCGAAAAGGAGGACAGATAAGAGGACACTTTTCGAGGCAGGACAGAACCTACAAAAGAAGGACTGTCCTCCCTAAAGGAAGACGATTGGTCACCTTAATAATGTTATATTTGGGTCATTATTCTGTCATCATGAGTGATTTAAATTACTACAATTTTTTTTTGTGAAATTTAAATACTCATAAAACATGGGACGTAGAAAAATATTATATAAAATAACACTTGTATTTGTAGTGGTGTGTTTAATGCTAAAAGACAAAGCTATAATATCAATTTATATATTTTCTCTTACACACAATGACAATATTTTTTAAAGAAACGCGTAAAGATATTATTATGTTTGTTCAAGGATTTTTTTTTTCTATTTTTCTCGAGTTAAAGTTTATCCTTTCTTTCAAGCGATTCATATAAATCTAAAAACTATTCCAAAAGACTGTTCAGTGTATTGCAATAGGATTTCAACAAATATAGAGAAACGTATCCTATCTAGAAAAGTCCGCTAATATAAATAGAATGGTGCATTTTGAAAGATTTATGCTGTAATATATAATATTATTAGAAAGTGATGTCATGTCATTACCAAATTCCATGACAGTATATTGTAAGAAAATACAAGCAAAGCAGCCAACGCGGTAAGAAGGGCAGTTATAACAGTTTCAAAGTTTCTAAAAATTTTCATTCATATTTCATTGGTCATAATATTATGTGGTCTGAAGCAGTCACGTTAAATAAATTATGTTAACACAAATAAAATAAATAGAACAATATATTAAATTATTTTCAATAATAACTGCAAAAAGAAGTTTGTGATTTTTAAAATACCACAAATTCCCGTGTGGTTGGTGTCCTACTTGTACATACACAGAGCATACAGTAACAACAATGGTCAATTCTACTCTTTCAACTAACAGCAACACGGATATATAGCGAGTGTTCTATTTGTACATACACAGAGCATACTGTAACAACAATGGTCAATTCTACTCTTTCAACTAACAGCAACACGGATATATAGCGAGTGTCCTACTTGTACATACACAGAGCATACTGTAACAACAATGGTCAATTCTACTCTTTCAACTAACAGCAACACGGATATATAGCGAGTGTCCTACTTGTACATACACAGAGCATACTGTAACAACAATGGTCAATTCTACTCTTTCAACTAACAGCAACACGGATATATAGCGAGTGTCCTACTTGTACATACACAGAGCATACTGTAACAACAATGGTCAATTCTACTCTTTCAACAGCAACACGGATATATAGCGAGTGTCCTACTTGTACATACACAGAGCATACTGTAACAACAATGGTCAATTCTACTCTTTCAACTAACAGCAACACGGATATATAGCGAGTGTCCTACTTGTACATACACAGAGCATACTGTAACAACAATGGTCAATTCTACTCTTTCAACTAACAGCAACACGGATATATAGCGAGTGTTCTATTTGTACATACACAGAGCATACTGTAACAACAATGGTCAATTCTACTCTTTCAACAGCAACACGGATATATAGCGAGTGTCCTACTTGTACATACACAGAGCATACTGTAACAACAATGGTCAATTCTACTCTTTCAACTAACAAACTTAAATTCATAAATAGTTATTAGTCCGGCAAGAAGCGGATTTCACTGGAGAATCTAGAACAATAATCACTATACTTTCAAATCAAATTCGTGTATGATAATAATTGAATTTCTATTTTTTTTAGATCTAAAATAGAAATTATATATCGATACACCAGGACGGTATTAGAAATATATATTAGATAATCTAGTATTATTTATTATTATTAGCACTACGTCTTACTACCCGTTCAGGTTATACGCACTTACGCTAATGTGTAATGGTAGGGTGATTGTGAGATGAAATGGAGGACCTACAGTTTAACGTGGGATCCGAACCACGGTAGAGGCCTGGCATTCCTCACATTCACAAGTTGTGATTAATACACATCTTGTCAGAGGTTAAGGAAGGGTTTGGCAATCAGATAAATCTGTGCCAGGACCGAGGGTTGAACCCCGGACCCCTAGCACAGAAGTCTGACACCTTACCCCTAGACCGCCAGGTCACCGATAATCTAGTAGTTTAGACCCATGTTAAAAATACATTCATTTCACTCCTATAGTTGTATTTTGTTGCTGTCCGATAGGTTGGCGCAGTTGGTAGCATCTCTTCCCACTAAGCTAGGAGTCTCGGGTTCAATCCCTAGGATGGCCTAAAATGCATTGGTGGGATGTGGGCTTTCCCTTTCACAAGTCGGGTGCTAATATAAACAGTCGGCTTAGAAAGTGCACGATAAATACCTCAAATAAACTCTCAAATCTACTGGGAAAAAATCTTTTTGTCTAAGAGGATTCAAATCGATAGTTCTATGTTTTAAATTGCACAAAATATAAGTAAGCTCGTACAGAAACCACATATCTATTGTAGTTTGACATTTAACGTGAATAAAACATACAAAATAATAAAATGAGTAATATATTTTTACATTTGATCGTTTCTCATTCAAAGGTATAATTGATATTGACATTAATTATTGGTAATCAATCATCTATGTGGTGTATTGTCTCAGCCTAGTACTACGATATTGAAATGCGATTGTTTCGATCCGTAATTGGATGTGCCTCGCCGACAATGCTGCCGACTGACGGCCTTGTTAATGCAAGTGACGTTAAGTACCACATTCTATCAGAGGAACCTGCCTACCCGGTTCAACTCCACAAAGAGAACATAACATAAGAGAGGCTTCATTGAGCGGAGACAAAGGATGGGAACAAACAGATTAAAAGAGTAGTTTAGTTGGCAGGATGAGCTCTAGCCCAGGGAACGGTGCCAAATATATACATCTCTAGTCATGGTACAGAGGAGAGAGGGTATATAGTCATGGTACTGAGGAGAGAGGGTATCTAGTCATGGTACTGAAGAGAGAGGGTATCTAGTCATGGTACTGAGGAGAGAGGGTATCTAGTCATGGTACTGAGGAGAGAGGGTATCTAGTCATGGTACTGAGGAGAGAGGGTATCTGGTCATGGTACACAGGAGAGAGGGTATCTAGTCATGGTACACAGGAGAGAGGGTATCTAGTCATGGTACACAGGAGAGAGGGTATCTAGTCATGGTACTGAGGAGAGAGGGTATCTATTCATGGTACTGAGGAGAGAGGGTATCTAGTCATGGTACAGAGGAGAGAGGGTATCTAGTCATGGTACACAGGAGATAGGGTATCTAGTCATGGTACTGAGGAGAGAGGGTATCTAGTCATGGTACTGAAGAGAGAGGGTATCTAGTCATGGTACTGAGGAGAGAGGGTATCTAGTCATGGTACTGAGGAGAGAGGGTATCTAGTCATGGTACTGAGGAGAGAGGGTATCTAGTCATGGTACTGAGGAGAGAGGGTATCTAGTCATGGTACACAGGAGAGAGGGTATATAGTCATGGTACTGAGGAGAGAGGGTATCTAGTCATGGTACACAGGAGAGAGGGTATATAGTCATGGTACTGAGGAGAGAGGGTATCTAGTCATGGTACTGAGAGAGAGGGTATCTAGTCATGGTACTGAAGAGAGAGGGTATCTAGTCATGGTACACAGGAGATAGGGTATCTAGTCATGGTACTGAGGAGAGAGGGTATCTAGTCATAGTACTGAAGAGAGAGGGTATCTAGTCATGGTACTGAGGAGAGAGGGTATCTAGTCATGGTACACAGGAGAGAGGGTATCTAGTCATGGTACTGAGGAGATAGGGTATCTAGTCATGGTACACAGGAGAGAGGGTATCTAGTCATGGTACACAGGAGAGAGGGTATCTAGTCATGGTACTGAGAGAGAGAGGGTATCTAGTCATGGTACACAGGAGAGAGGGTATCTAGTCATGGTACTGAGGAGAGAGGGTATCTAGTCATGGTACACAGGAGAGAGGGTATCTAGTCATGGTACTGAAGAGAGAGGGTATCTTAGTCATGGATATCTGACATGAAGAGAGAGTATCTAGTCATGGTACTGAGGAGATGAGGGGGTATCTAGTCATGGTACTGAAGGAGAGAGGGTATCTAGTCATAGTACTGAGAGAGAGGGTTCTAGTCATGGTACAAGGAGAGAGGGTATCTAGTCATGGTACAGAGGAGAGAGGGTATCTAGTCATGGTACACAGGAGATAGGGTATCTAGTCATGGATACTAGAGGAGAGAGGGTATATAGTCATGGTACACAGGAGAGTAGGGATATCTAGTCATGGTACTGAGGAGAGAGGGTATCTAGTCATGGTACACAGGAGAGAGGGTATTAGTCATGGTACTGAGGAGAGAGGGTATCTAGTCATGGTACTGAGGAGAGAGGGTATCTAGTCATGGTATGGCAGGAGAGAGGGTATCTAGTCATGGTACAGAGGAGAGAGGGTATCTAGTCATGGTACAGAGGAGAGAGGGTATATAGTCATGGTACTGAGGAGAGAGGGTATCTAGTCATGGTACTGAGGAGAGAGGGTATCTAGTCATGGTACACAGGAGAGAGGGTATCTAGTCATGGTACTGAGGAGAGAGGGTATCTAGTCATGGTACACAGGAGAGAGGGTATCTAGTCATGGTACTGAGGAGAGAGGCTATCTAGTCATGGTACTGAGGAGAGAGGGTATCTAGTCATGGTACACAGGAGAGAGGGTATCTAGTCATGGTACTGAGGAGAGAGGGTATCTAGTCATGGTACACAGGAGAGAGGGTATCTAGTCATGGTACTGAAGAGAGAGGGTATCTAGTCATGGTACTGAGGAGAGAGGGTATCTAGTCATGGTACACAGGAGAGAGGGTATCTAGTCATGGTACTGAGGAGAGAGGGTATCTAGTCATGGTACACAGGAGAGAGGGTATCTAGTCATGGTACTGAGGAGAGAGGGTATCTAGTCATGGTACACAGGAGAGAGGGTATCTAGTCATGGTACTGAGGAGAGAGGGTATCTAGTCATGGTACTGAGGAGAGAGGGTATCTAGTCATGGTACTGAAGAGAGAGGGTATTTAGTCATGGTACTGAGGAGAGAGGGTATCTAGTCATGGTACTGAGGGAGAGAGGGTATCTAGTCATGCTACACAGGAGAGAGGGTATCTAGTCATGGTACTGAGGAGAGAGGGTATATAGTCATGGTACTGAGGAGAGAGGGTATCTAGTCATGGTACTGAGGAGAGAGGGTATCTAGTCATGGTACACAGGAGAGAGGGTATATAGTCATGGTACTGAGGAGAGAGGGTATCTAGTCATGGTAAAGAGGAGAGAGGGTATCTAGTCATGGTACTGAGGAGAGAGGGTATCTAGTCATGGTACACAGGAGAGAGGGTATCTAGTCATGGTACTGAGGAGAGAGGGTATCTAGTCATGGTACACAGGAGAGAGGGTATCTAGTCATGGTACACAGGAGAGAGGGTATCTAGTCATGGTACACAGGAGAGAGGGTATCTAGTCATGGTACTGAGGAGAGAGGGTATCTAGTCATGGTACTGAGGAGAGAGGGTATCTAGTCATGGTACTGAGGAGAGAGGGTATCTAGTCATGGTACTGAGGAGAGAGGGTATCTAGTCATGGTACTGAGGAGAGAGGGTATCTAGTCATGGTACTGAGGAGAGAGGGTATCTAGTCATGGTACTGAGGAGAGAGGGTATCTAGTCATGGTACTGAGGAGAGAGGGTATCTAGTCATGGTACTGAGGAGAGAGGGTATCTAGTCATGGTACTGAGAGAGAGGGTATCTAGTCATGGTACTGAGGAGAGAGGGTATCTAGTCATGCTACAGAGGAGAGAGGGTATCTAGTCATGGTACACAGGAGAGAGGGTATCTAGTCATGGTACTGAGGAGAGAGGGTATATAGTCATGGTACTGAGGAGAGAGGGTATCTAGTCATGCTACAGAGGAGAGAGGTATCTAGTCATGGTACTGAGGAGAGAGAGGTATCTAGTCATGGTACTGAAGAGAGAGGGTATCTAGTCATGGTAACTGAGGAGAGAGGGTATCTAGTCATGGTATCTAGAGGAGAGAGGGTATCTAGTCATGGTACTGAGGAGAGAGGGTATCTAGTCATGGGTACATCAGGAGAGAGGGTATCTAGTCATGGTACACAGGAGAGAGGGTATCTAGTCATGGTACTGAGGAGAGAGGGTATCTAGTCATGGTACGAGGAGAGAGGGTATCTAGTCATGGTACTGAGGAGAGAGGGTATCTAGTCATGGTACATGAGGAGAGAGGGTATCTAGTCATGGTACACAGGAGAGAGGGTATCTAGTCATGGTACTGAGGAGAGAGGGTATCTAGTCATGGTACTAGAGGAAGAGGGTATCTAGTCATGTACTGAGGAGAGAGGGTATCTAGTCATGGTAACAGAGGAGAGAGGGTATCTAGTCATGGTACAGAGGAGAGAGGGTATCTAGTCATGGTACTGAGGAGAGAGGGTATCTAGTCATGTAACAGGAGAGAGGGTATCTAGTCATGGTACAGAGGAGAGAGGGTATCTAGTCATGGTACTGAGAGAGAGGGTATCTAGTCATGGTACACGAGGAGAGAGGGTATCTAGTCATGGTACTGAGGAGAGAGGGTATCTAGTCATACTACAGAGAGAGAGGGTATCTAGTCATGGTACTGAGGAGAGAGGGTATCTAGTCATGGTACTGAGAGAGAGGGTATCTAGTCATGGTACGAGGAGAGAGGGTATCTAGTCATGGTACTGAGGAGAGAGGGTATCTAGTCATGGTACTGAGGAGAGAGGGTATCTAGTCATGGTACTGAGGAGAGAGGGTATCTAGTCATGGTACTAGAGAGAGAGGGTATCTAGTCATGGTACACAGGAGAAGGGTATCTATCATGTCAGATAGAGGTATCTAGTCATGTACAAGGAGAGAGGGTACTATCAGTACAAAGGAGAGGGTATCTAGTCATGGTACTGAGGAGAGAGGGTATCTAGTCATGGTACTGAGGAGAGAGGTATCTAGTCATGGTACAGGAGAGAGGGTATCTAGTCATGGTACTGAGGAGAGGGTATCTAGTCATGGTACAGGAGAGAGGGTATCTAGTCATGGTACGAGAGAGAGGGTATCTAGTCATGGTACACAGGAGAGGGTATAGTCATGTACGAGAGAGGGTATCTAGTCATGGTACTGAGGAGGAGAGGGTATCTAGTCATGGTACAGAGGAGAGAGGGTATCTAGTCATGGTACTGAGGAGAGAGGGTATCTAGTCATGGTACCAGAGAGAGGGTATCTAGTCATGTTACGAGGAGAGAGGTATCTAGTCAGGTACTGAGGAGAGAGGGTATCTAGTCATTGGTACACAGGAGAGAGGGTATCTAGTCTGGGTTATGAGGAAGAGGGTATCTAGTCATTGGTACAGAGGAGAGGAGGGTATCTAGTCATGGTACTGAAGGAGAGAGGGTATCTAGTCATGGTACTGAGGAGAGAGGGTATCTAGTCATGGTACACAGGAGAGAGGGTACTAGTCATGGTACTGAGGAGAGAGGGTATCTAGTCATGGTACACAGGAGAGAGGGTATCTAGTCATGGTACGAGGAGAGAGGGTATCTAGTCATGGTACCAGGAGAGAGGGTATCTAGTCATGGTACTGAGGAGAGAGGGTATCTAGTCATGGTACTGAGGAGAGAGGGTATCTAGTCATGGTATGAAGAGAGAGGGTATTTAGTCATGGTACTGAGGAGAGAGGGTATCTAGTCATGGTACTGAGGAGAGAGGTATCTAGTCATGCTACACAGGAGAGAGGGTATCTAGTCATGTACTAGAGAGAGAGGGTATTAGTCATGGTACAAGGAGAGAGGGTATCTAGTCATGGTACTGAGGAGAGAGGGTATCTAGTCATGGTACACAGGAGAGAGGGTATATAGTCATGGTACTGAGGAGAGAGGGTATCTAGTCATGGTAAAGAGGAGAGAGGGTATCTAGTCATGGTACTGAGGAGAGATGGTATCTAGTCATGGTACTGAAGAGAGAGGGTATCTAGTCATGGTACTGAGGAGAGAGGGTATATAGTCATGTTACAGAGGAGAGAGGGTATCTAGTCATGGTACTGAGGAGAGAGGGTATCTAGTCATGCTACACAGAAGAGAGGGTATCTAGTCATGGTACTGAGGAGAGAGGGTATCTAGTCATTTTTCAGAGGAGAGAGGGTATCTAGTCATGGTACTGAGGAGAGAGGGTATCTAGTCATGGTACTGAAGAGAGGGGGTATCTAGTCATGGTACAGAGGAGAGAGAGTATCTAGTCATGGTACAGAGGAGAGAGGGTATATAGTCATGTTACAGTGGAGAGAGGGTATCTAGTCATGGTACTGAGGAGAGAGGGTATCTAGTCATGGTACACAGGAGAGAGGGTATCTAGTCATGGTACTGAGGAGAGAGGGTATCTAGTCATGCTACAGAGAGAGGGTATCTAGTCATGCTATACAAGAGAGAGGGTACCTAGTCATGGTACACAGGAGAGAGGGTATCTAGTCATGGTACTGAGGAGAGAGGGTATCTAGTCATGGTACTGAGGAGAGAGGGTACCTAGTCATGCTACACAGAAGAGAGGGTATCTAGTCATGGTACTGAGGAGAGAGGGTATCTAGTCATGGTACTGAGGAGAGAGGGTATCTAGTCATGTTACAGAGGAGAGAGGGTATCTAGTCATGCTACACAGGAGAGAGGGTATCTAGTCATGCTACACAGGAGAGAGGGTATCTAGTCATGGTACTGAGGAGAGAGGGTATCTAGTCATGCTACAGAGAAGAGAGGGTATCTAGTCATGCTACAGAGGAGAGAGGGTATCTAGTCATGCTACACAGGAGAGAGGGTATCTAGTCATGTTACAGAGGAGAGAGGGTATCTAGTCATGGTACTGAGGAGAGAGGGTATCTAGTCATGCTACACAGAAGAGAGGGTATCTAGTCATGGTACTGAGGAGAGAGGGTATCTAGTCATGGTACACAGAAGAGAGGGTATCTAGTCATTGTACTGAGGAGAGAGGGTATCTAGTCATGGTACTGAGGAGAGAGGGTATCTAGTCATGCTACACAGAAGAGAGGGTATCTAGTCATTGTACTGAGGAGAGAGGGTATCTAGTCATGGTACTGAGGAGAGAGGGTATCTAGTCATGCTACACAGAAGAGAGGGTATCTAGTCATGGTACTGAGGAGAGAGGGTATCTAGTCATGGTACTGAGGAGAGAGGGTATCTAGTCATGGTACTGAGGAGAGAGGGTATCTAGTCATGGTACTGAGGAGAGAGGGTATCTAGTCATGCTACAGAGAAGAGAGGGTATCTAGTCATGCTACAGAGGAGAGAGGGTATCTAGTCATGCTACACAGAAGAGAGGGTATCTAGTCGTGGTACACAGGAGAGAGGGTATCTAGTCATGGTACTGAGGAGAGGGGGTATCTAGTCATGGTACTGAGGAGAGAGGCTATCTAGTCATGGTACTGAGGAGAGAGGGTATCTAGTCATGGTACTGAGGAGAGAGGGTATCTAGTCATGGTACTGAGGAGAGAGGGTATCTACTCTTGGTACTGAGGAGAGAGGGTATCTAGTCATGGTACTGAGGAGAGAGGGTATCTAGTCATGGTACTGAGGAGAGGGGGTATCTAGTCATGGTACAGAGGAGAGAGGGTATCTAGTCATGGTACTGAGGAGAGAGGGTATCTAGTCATGCTACACAGAAGAGAGGGTATCTAGTCGTGGTACACAGGAGAGAGGGTATCTAGTCATGGTACTGAGGAGAGGGGGTATCTAGTCATGGTACTGAGGAGAGAGGCTATCTAGTCATGGTACTGAGGAGAGAGGGTATCTAGTCATGGTACTGAGGAGAGAGGGTATCTAGTCATGGTACTGAGGAGAGAGGGTATCTACTCTTGGTACTGAGGAGAGAGGGTATCTAGTCATGGTACTGAGGAGAGAGGGTATCTAGTCATGGTACTGAGGAGAGGGGGTATCTAGTCATGGTACAGAGGAGAGAGGGTATCTAGTCATGGTACTGAGGAGAGAGGGTATCTAGTCATGGTACTGAGGAGAGAGGGTATCTAGTCATGGTACACAGGAGAGAGGGTATCTAGTCATGGTACTGAGGAGAGAGGGTATCTAGTCATGGTACACAGGAGAGAGGGTATCTAGTCATGCTACAGAGGAGAGAGGGTATCTAGTCATTCTACAGAGGAGAGAGGGTATCTATTTATGGTACTGAGGAGAGAGGGTATCTAGTCATGGTACTGAGGAGAGAGGGTATCTAGTCATGGTACTGAGGAGAGAGGGTATCTAGTCATGGTACTGAGGAGAGAGGGTATCTAGTCATGGTACTGAGGAGAGAGGGTATCTAGTCATGGTACTGAGGAGAGAGGGTATCTAGTCATGGTACTGAAGAGAGAGGGTATCTAGTCATGGTACTGAGGAGAGAGGGTATCTAGTCATGGTACTGAGGAGAGAGGGTATCTAGTCATGCTACAGAGGAGAGAGGGTATCTAGTCATGGTACACAGGAGAGAGGGTATCTAGTCATGGTACACAGGAGAGAGGGTATCTAGTCATGATACTGAGGAGAGAGTGTATCTAGTCATGGTACTGAGGAGAGAGGGTATCTAGTCATGCTACAGAGGAGAGAGGGTATCTTGTCATGCTACAGAGGAGAGAGTTTTCAGCTAATGTTGAATACAGGGCTAGTTGGTTGGATTTAACAGGAGCCCTGGCTCTATTTTGGCAAGCTGCGTCAAGTTTTTTTTATCTCCTACCAGCAAATTAGCATTGCATTTCTATTTACTTCTTACACTGCATTAGAACTATAAATCGTTACGATAAAATAACTTAGCATTAAGTTTATAAATACATATCTATTTTTATACAAATATTTTAAATAGATTATTATTCTATTTTATTATTTTTTGAACCGCTTCTTACTACCCGTTCGTGTTATACGCATATATACCAGCTTCGCTAATGTTTTAGAGACAAGTACAAGTCATTTGGCCTAACGTAGATGCCAAATTACTTTAGGTTAACCGACTTTGTGTGTTCTCACATTTTAGGCCAATTGACATAAGGCCAATAACTTTAGGCTATGCGATTTTTTTGAGGACAAATTACATTAGGCTGTCTTTTAGACCATGTACTTTGGGTCAAATGACTTTAGGCTAACTAAGTTTAGGCCAAATGACTTTTGGCTAACTGTATTTTAGGCCATATGTTTTCGGGTGAAATTATCTCACATATATAGTTTACTAGCAAGCTTATCCATTCCTCTCAATATACCAAACTATCAAATTAGGATGTTCAATATCCGGCTGCCAGCGTTTATATAATTCCTCCCTATAAAATACCAAGTTAATTATGGCAATCCGAATTTAGAACTCCCGTTCAACTTACACTTAAAAATTTGAAATCCTAACACTCATCTGATTCTCTTGAGCGGTCCCTATACCTGCTTGCCAAATTTCAATGCTCTACCTTAGTTAAAATGTTTTTCCTAGTTTTCATCCCACCCCCCATATCCTGGAGCCCAAGTTTTCTCTCTTGAAATTAGGTGGCTCTTCTAACGGTCTTCAAAATTTCAGATTTCCAGCTTATCTTGATGGGGCTTAGATTTTTCTGAATACACACCTACATTAAATTTCTTACTATATACTTCTGGCGTGAAGTACCCGGCTTGGCCCGGGTGAATAGTTTATGGTAATAATAGTTGAAAGGTTGGAAAGGATAAAAAGTAGAACTAATTAACTTTTTAAAGGGTAGGTAAAAAGGGTAAAAAGTTTATAAAAGGTTAAAATGCTAAAAAGTGTAATAAGGTAAAATGGGTGTGGTATGGGGTGTTTGGGAGTTGTAGTTACTTTTGAGCGCGTCTGACCATGTCTTAATTAAAGCAAGGCAAGTCGTGCAGACTGGTCCACACCAGACATCCAACTCTGACTTGTTAGCTACAAGAGCTACCACCTGAGCAACGGTGTTGGTCCACCGCCTGAACCAAGTGACGAGCACCTGCCGACTTGCAGGTTTGGGAGAGGACTACCAAATGCTAAGGGAGTAAACACCAACAGAAAAATTTTCTCTGGCATTAGAACCAGCAAGACAGTAGTAGAGTATTTCTGCTTTCAAAAACAAAAAGAACCTCGGAAACCATATTGTTATCACAAATATGACTCCATATTTCCATAGTTCTGCTATGGATGATGACCATCAGACCGGAGATAACCAGCAAGAACATGCGAAGAAAAAGCAACCCTGAGAAAGAATAAGACAAGAATTGGGACACCAAACCTTATGACCCTGACTGCTAAGGGTGAATAACTCGTTGATCCCATGGTAAGAAGAAAGATAGAGTTCCTAGGCTTGAGTGAATCAAAGTAGAAGGAAAAGGGTGTAAAATCACTGCGAAAAGGATACAAGCTCTACTGGTATGGGCACCAAAGCGAAGCACTAAATGGTGTAGCGTTTATTATCAGTAAGAACGTTGATGCAGTGTCAGATATATAGTATGCCAGTGAGGGACTAAGTAATCTGAGACGGAAAACAAACAAAAATACGTTGACTGTAGTTCAGGTATATGCACCGCAATATGGATGCAACCAAGAAGAGAAATATGCTTTCTTTGATGCATTGGAAGAACAAGCATAAGTGAACAATATAATCATGATGGGACATCTTAATGCACAAGAAGTTATTGATATAACTGGATATGAAACCGTGATTGGGCCCAATGTCTTTGTAAACAGGAACAGAGTAGGTGAATGCCTCCTAAATTTCAGCGTGAGGAATAATCTCAGTATCAAAAACACCTATTTCAAGAAACAACTCAGCCATAAAATTACAAGGTAGAGCTGGAATGGAGAACATAATTCTTTGATCGATAATGTTATCTCTGACAGAGAAGATAGAGCCTTTAGTACAGATGGGGAAGTCCTTCCTGGATAAAGTTTTGACAATGATCACAGGATGTTGGCGGCTACACTTAGAAATATACCAGTGGAAAAAGTGAAAGCAAGACGTAAACCGAAGATGAAATTCTGGGAATTGGAAAACCTGAGAAAAGTGGGGACTATCAAAGGAATATTTGTGAATATTTACCCAAAGATGAGATAAGAACAAGACAAGAAGAGTGGATCAGGTTTAAGGAAACTCTTGTGGACACGACAAATGATATTAAGTAAAAACAAACACTAGAGTAAAAGAAAAGGAGACTCCTTGGCGGAACCAAGCAGTTCAGGAGGCCATAAAAGAACAAAATATGTCAAGAAAAAAGATACAACGAGAATTAGAGAGGTGTGGGAAAAGACTGAGACAAATTGAGAGTATTATGTCTAAGGTACAGAACCCTGAGACTTACAGAAAAAAGAATGATAAAATCAGAGAAAGATAAAATCTGGATGGAATCTATTGAGAAATTGGAATAAAACAGCAAAGGAAATAAGAAACTCCTTTACAGAATCATAAGAAATAGTAGGAATTTGCAAACACCAATAAAACCTCTGGATAAAGAATATGGAACAATTATATGGAGGGAGGAAGACATAAGAGAAGAAATGAAAATACACTTTGTCCAGTTGTAAAATGGAAGAGACCTAATCTAATGAAGAAGACACAGGAAAAGTCAGAGATAGAGAACAGGAATGAAAAGAGGGAGTCAGCACTTAGGTGGTTAGAAGTTGAAAATGCTCCTAACAGCATGAGTAAAGGCAAATGACCTGGCCTATATGAATTAAGCTCAGACATGAATTAAAACTGTGGGAATTCGTAGTCGCCAGTGGTTATTCAGAGTGATGAACGCCATTTGGAAAGAAGGATTGGACAAAGGGTATCATAGTCCCCCTCTTCAAAAAAGGAAGCAGACTGGAATGTGGTGACTATAAAGGAATCTCCCTTTTGTCTCACGTGCTTAAGTTGATGGGAAAAAACTAAGTACCATCATTGAGCCACATTTTGAAAAGTATTATGGGTTTAGAAGGAACAGAGCAACAATGGGGCTTTGGCTTTTGCTGCTGATGTGTTGATCTGGACAAACATCGGAGTACAATACAAGTTAAACGCGTGGAGTTTCAAGTTTAGGGCGTTTGGCTTCGCTATTAGCTATACACTCACTAAACTCTAATAATAATAATGTCAACACTAGATCACAAGAAAACTCAACTTTATTCATTCCTCTTCATAATTCCAATCATTACTCAGATTCTTTCACTGATTCAGCTTCTCGTTCATGGAATACCTTAACCAACGATGTAAAGAAATTATAACTGTGTGACCTGGCGGTCTAGGGGGTAAGGTGTCTGACTTCTGTGCTGAGGGTTCGGGGCTCAATCCTTGGTCCCGGCACAGATTTATCTGATTGCCAAAATCTTTCCTTCACCTCTGACAAGACGTGTATTAATCACAACTTGTGAATGTGAGGAATGCCAGGCCTCCACCGTGGTTCGGATCCCACGTTAAACTGTAGGTCCTCCATTTCATCTCCCAATCACCCTACCATTGCACATTAGTGTAAGTGCGTATAACCCGAACGGGTAATAAGACGCGCTAATAATAATAATAATAATAATAATAATAATAATAATAATAAAAATTAGAATTGAATAGTTTCAAGCTCACTCGCGAGATGGAGGAGTGTGAGACGTAATCACACCTTCTTGTGTGTGTGTGTGTGTGTGTGTGTGTGTGTGAATTATTGATGTTTGTGTTAAATTGATCTCTGGTTCTCATATTATGTAATCCATGTGTATTTTAGCTCCAGTTCTTCTATTTAATTATTGGTGTGTTTTTATGTCCATCATTCTGTTAAATTTAATTTTAATTGTATTGGTTAGGTGTAAGAAAAGGCGGTAGCCTTAACTTTACCATTAAAGTCGATTATTATTATTATTATTATTACTACTATTCAAACAACCTCTGTTATGAAAGTCAGCAGGCGGACGATGAACTAATCATTATATTTCCGCTCTTAGTGTGATAGTGTCTGGAGTGCTGAGGTTCGTTCAAGTTAAAATGCAACACGTTTGGAAAAATAGCTTTGAATTCGCAACTTCATTAAAGCACACTGTGACGTCACGACAAATAGATATAAGAGTTCTCTCGCTAATGTATTCACATTTTATTCGGCGAGTTTTAAAGATATGACATTGAAACAGAAATACTAAATTCTTGAATGATTCTAAAAAAAATAGTCTTACATTGTCACAACATTATTTTGTTGATCTTGATGTAGTTTTAATTGAACTTTTTACGAAAATGGCCGATTTTAATCCTCCTACCAGGATGCAGATAACAATTCCGTGGAATCATAAGCCCTTATTATCTTTATCTAGAATTGGAGGCAACAAAAACGTCATTTTTAAATGCAAGTGAGTGTAACTATAGAATGAAGAACAATATCTTGGCGTATAAACCGAACGGGCATTAAGACGCGGTGCTAATTATATTTTTTTTTAAATCTTGTGATTACTAAAGTTACCCAAACAATTTTAATATATTCATACATCAAGTCATGCAATCTGCAGCTGTCACTTTTGATAGATATCATCAATACTTGAAAAAATAACTATAATAATATAGTAAAATGTTATCAATGTTGACCGCAAAGAAACATGTTTGAGTCTGGTCTACTGTTCTTAGGTTATAGACTTGCAGGTGTGTGTAGCTTGTCAGAGGAAGAGGGAAAGTACTATCACACTAGACTCTGTTTGAATTCACCAAGAAGGCAACATCGGCCGGGTAACTAGGTGTCCAGACTGATCGATAGTCCCAGTGACTCCCTCCGTTCTGATTGGCTAATGACTCCGCCCCATTCAGACAACGCTAGTACTACAGCGAGTCTAATGACGTCATCACGACGTACAACACACTCACGCGGTCATAGTGATCTAATCTAAGGGAACTGGATGAGTAGAGTGATGCACCTGCTCGGAGAAGAGAATGTAAAACTACAGTTTTGGACATACAAACCCACATTCCAGCTGACACTCCAGATCAAAGTCAAGCACGCATGCTCCAGTCTCGATATAGATTGATACTAAGACTGTACGAGTACAACATTTCCAAATTTGAATGCAATCCTAATCCTAACTTACTGATCCGAATCTTCCAAACATTTAGTTTCGGAACTTCGAATCTTATCCTAATGTTAGTAAGTTTATTATTTGGATTTGAAATTTTTAAGCTTTACACACGCTCAAATAGGATTAATTGATTATAATATTATAATTGAATTATTTAGTTGTATTTGTTTTAAAATAGTTATATATTAATCTATGACAATAACTCAATCATTTTGATAGGTTGTTGAATATTAATAATAGTTAGGCTTTTATTTACGTAAATATGCTAGGGTTAAAGTCCGAGACCGGACAATTCGTGAATTGGCTGGACCCTTCGCATATTGGCCAGCTGGTCCAGTCAAATCGCGAAATATTGACGAGTGGAAATTTGGATTCCCGTTCTGGACAGTCAAAGTACTAGATAAAATGATACAATACAATCCCAACCTAACCTAACATTACCTAGCCTAGCCTAACTTAGCCTAACCTAACATTACCTAATTTAAACTAACCTAACCTCTAGGAAACTTCAAATTCCATAACAGCTAAGACTGCACAAAAAATTAATTTAATAAAAATAAAATAAACTCATTTTGATCGTCTATTTTATGTGATTTGTTAAACTTTCAGAAAATTCTTTGAGAACTAGCTAGACTTGGGGCTTTGACCCCGACATATATACATGTTTTTAATGATAAAATAAAGTATTTTAGTTTGCAAGTCATTACTTCTAATTACTACACTTTTTCCCTCGTACCCTGCCCTACGGGCTATCCATGTGATTATTTACAACGATGGGGAAAGGATAATAAAGATAGAACTTAGAGAAAATGTACCCTATTTTGCGTAGGGGGAGAGTGGAAAACAATTTATAAAAGAGCACCTCGTTACTTATAGTCGGGATTCAAACTCCGACCTCCCCATCACCAGAAAACCAGGCTGGACGAGACTGGCGCCTTTGTTCACGTAACCGATCGTGAAGGATTGTACGTACCGAAATATGGATGGATCTGGTCACATATTTATTTAAATTAAAATGTTCTCTAAGATACTTCCGTTTGCGATAAAACACAATCTACCATTATTCATAAAACTAATTATATACTCATCAAACAATTGTGCAGGAACTCAGACAGGGACAATAACAAATACTATATATTTATTATTAATTTGTCTATTAACTTGCATCATAAACAGAGCTTGATCTAGATTGTATCATACTACATATCAAAATATGTAACCTAGGCGTATGGGCATACAGAATGTTCGGAGATTCACAGCCCAAACTGTACAAATAGCTTGTTTGAACCAAAAGTAATACAAAATCCCTGTTACACATCCGGAAAACTACGCTAATACCATTAAATTGTGTTCAAAATTTCAGCGTACAACGCCGGGAGAGCAAAGCTGTTCAAGCATGCGTGTACAACAGGTTGCTTAAGATATAGGCGTTCGTAACTGCACATGTAGTAATGGCAAGCACTTGCTGTGGTGTAGGACCCTCAGAACGTATTCCCATTTCTAGATGGACTGGTGTGTTGTTTACTATTAATTGTGGTATGTTCTGCTGCCGTGCTCCAAGATGTCGAGGTGTGCAGAGCCGCGCGCCTACTCCTATGCAACCTTTGTACACGCATGCTCCAACAGTTTTGCTCTCCCGACGCTGTACGCAGAAACTTTGGACAGAATTTAATTATTAGCATAGCGTTCGGGATGTAAATGTATAGGGATTTTGTATTACTTTTGGTTCAAATGAGCTATTTGTGTAGTTTGGGCTATGAATTTCTAACACCCTGTTTATTTATAAACTTATTGTTGTGTAATATTTTCAAATTGTGTGCAATTTAACAGTGACTCAGCCAAATGATGCCAAGTTATGCTAATATACCAGTGGTTCTAAATCTTTCTTTTGGGTCAGGACCGCTTTGAGAATATGACAAAAGCTATGGAACCATTTCCCTATAAAATACAATCACACGAAATGTAGCATACAAACAACATATTTGGAGGAAATTGATTACATTTACATAGACGTGATATAAAAACAATCTTCGCAACGAATTATGTCTCTCACTTCTCATGCAACAATGAGTGGCCACTTCCTGAAGTGAAGTGAAATAATACCAAGGATGCAGCGAAAGAGCGAAGTTAAATTCTGTTCAAAAGTCAACGAGAAGGATGTTGTAGTTTAGCAACGTAACGTGCCTTCCATATTTGACGTCCACTATATTTCGAGTTTTGGTTCTGTTGAAGAAACAGGAAACTTTGTGATCTAATCCGAGCTTTGGTCTAACATTTATTATTCGTTGTGCTGGTCGCCCAGGATAATCACACTAAGGGGAAAGGAAGAGTAAATATACCAGCATTTGCTTGGAGGGAGAGTTAGGAAATATAAACCCCAACAAACCAACCTTAATAACCCGATACTAAATAATATATTATACCACCCACTTGAGTGATTGCATGGTCTAAGGTGTTACTCTCACAATAGACTAGACTGCTGAAGACGGAGAGATCGGGTGTTCTGAGGGTATTTTTCCTAAATGGTTTTCCACTCTCCCTCCACGCAAATGTGGGTACACCTCCTTTAAATTCAACTTTCCTAATCTCGGACATATTAGAGTAATGATTAATTAGTACATAGGCATATAACTTAAACGGGTAGTAAGACACGGTGCTAAAAAATATGTTTATATTATATCGCCTACACACTTTCTACACACTTCATACACATTCTCTACACATTACTGACAGCTGAAACTAATACATTCGCCTTAAAATATAACCTTACCCTAAACAAATAAATAACCAAAATAAAATAGGATTTTAGCTTACATTCTTCCAAGTTTAAATTTAATTAATTTTATTTGCATTGACAGCATGTTTTGCCCTTTCTCGACAAGTCTGTTTTCGATGCCTTGCCTTTTGGAGTACATCGAAAGTTGTTTTTTTCCCTCCGAAACAATAGTTTCGATCCATCGAGGTTAATATTACATCTGTTTCCATCGCTTTCTGACTTTTAAAACCATTTCTTAATTCAAACTTCCTCCTCTTGATCTATATTTACTTTACGGCTGTTTCTTATAACAGAGTGCGCTGCGCTGTTTTGTAGGAGTTGACGTCTTTCCTCTAAGGGTGTCTGGCAAAGTTGTCCCTCCCGTTTTCAACCGCGGTGGTTTACTAATCTCATTTAGGGGAGGGCGAGACTTGGCTACAGCTTCTTAAGGGAGGAAAATCTATTTCATTCTAGTAGCGGCAGACTTTTTCATTATCAGTTGGCAGTTGTCTTGAGTGCTAGAACAGAGTGGAGGGTTGGCCAAACTTTGTCCGAGGAAAACCCTAGGTCGTATTATCATGGATGCTTTAACTTCCCCTTTATTTTATAAACGCTCTGTGTTGTACAATCCACGTAATTGAACACAATCCGAGATTAAGGTTGCCGCCTAGTAGAGATCGTTGAGACGTTCAGAAATCTCGCGATGTTTAAAAATAGTAACGACTCACGGCAAAATGTTGTTAAAAAGTGTGAACATGTTTCTACAACATTAAATACGTTTCATTCTATAGTTTTATGGTTTACAAAAATTTAGGAAAGGGCAGATAAAGCTAAATTTCAACGATGTTTAACTCAAAATGTCCCAGCCCTGAAAATTTGAAATCTGAGGGTTCGAAATAACACTATTTATCTGATTTCTCAATACAATAATGTAAACATAAATAAAATACAACACAGTAAAATGTACAAATTTACAAATTAAGGGGGAGTAAACACTTTCAAGTTATGTACTTTTTATGTTTTTATTACAATTTTTGTTTCAAATTACATTATTTGTAAAATATAAAATTTATAGGAACCTATAAACATGATCATAAAAAATTATTAGTTCTTATTTTAGTAAAAATAATATACTTTGAAGTGTTTATAAATATTTAGTGTTTAGATTTATATTTCTGCAAAGTTATATTCATAGTAATCTAAAGAAGAATACCAATCATTCAATCACATAACCTCAACACAATAAGTACAGCTTCACTCTCTGGACCAGTCTTGTAGCTCCATTCGTGGAGGCTGTAGTCTCGCAAATAAATCTAGAACTTCACTGGCATCAACTTTGAGATCTTTATGAATATTAGCAAGCGCTAAGCCATTGAGACGTTGCTCGTTCATTGTTGGGCAGAGAATACCTCTCTGACGTAGCAGTGGATACTGGCCAAGTTGCTAAAAGCTGTAGGCCTAACAAAATGTTTGTGTGACTGATGAATTCGTCGCAGTAACTGAAATATCTGTAACTCCATTCCCACTTCTTCCGCCAAATAACGAGTTCAGATCACAGTTCTGTCGTGGAGTTTGCTACAAGATCACTGTCGTAAATATGTGCTGCTTTTAAAATAGTTTCTTCTTCATGTTTACTGAAATTGAATGGGATAAGTGCTTCAAGTGGCAACATTTCAGAAAATTTTGAGTTGAACCTACATTTTAGTTCCATAGCAATATGGTGGACAAATGGTATAAACACTACCATCCTAAGCCCAGGAGTGGATTTATCCACAGGCCTAGTAGACACGTGCTTACGGCGGTAGATTTTAAATTATATATATAATATATATCTTTTTCTGCCTGTAAAATAATTTTATGGCTTCAGTGCTTGTGTGATTGTTGTGATTTCCTGATTTCTTTCGTGCAATGGAGTTTATGGTGAAGATAACAAATATGCTGGAGGCAATAGAAGGGGTGACATAGTCATTCTTTCTCTAGCTACCCTCCGTCCCATCCCCCACTGTCTCAAGGTCAACCGGCAGCCATTAGCAACAGGGTGGCTTGGCAGAACAATACAGGTGATAGTGCGGACTAAGGAGTGTAAACTAGCGTCTCCATTAGAACTTAGAAGTTATAGTGTTACTGTTGTGTTACAACTTATAGTAGTTGTGTTTATTTATTATTATGAGTGACGGAGTGGCAGTCAATAATTTGAACTTAAGAAAGAGAAGGAAAGAAAAGTAGCAAATATTATAGATAAAACTCTGAAAATTACGTCATTTCAAAGTCGAGATGAGTTTACTGAACCCATCAGTCCTTGTGCCAGCCACTTTTTAGGTAAAAATGGGGGGAATTGGTGAAACTTATAGGACTCGGACATTATATTCTGTAAATTTCATCTGTTTCTTCAAAATAATTTCCACAAAAAGTTACTGGGCTGCTCGTAATCTCAGAGGTTTTAGGGGGACTATCCAATTATGCTTAATCGTAAGTAGACTTTATTTGGTACCGTTGGAAAGCTCATAGAGCAAGAAATATTTTATTATAGGACGACCCATTTCAAATCTCGAGCAGTTTTCAAGGTACCGGCCAAAATACAAGAAGAAAATTGCAAGAAAATATGTTTCCCTAATTTTTTTAGAAAACAAAAGAGGTACGTGAAAAAGTGGATAGAAAAAGTAAGATATAGATAATACCTTTCATAAAAAAAACCGAACAAGAAGTTCTAGAGAGAGTAAACTTTTGAAATTGCATCCTTGTTGCCATCTTGAATTGCCGCCATATTGAATATCTACGCCTTCCAGAAGGCTATCACCTATTTTTGTGTTCCATAAGCCCCAATAATCATATCCTAGAAGTTTCACCAATTCCCCCCATTTTTAGGCCTCTGGCGCATGGACTATATTGTTGAACATCTTGATGAAAGTGTTCAGGGACGGCACCTGCGCAAGAAGATGTTAAAGGAGAATCTGTCTGGGGCAGTCCTGTTCCTGAAAATACTGCCGATACCGATAGTATAATTACAGCAGACGTGGCAGGTATATGAGTTAGTTTTGACAGTGGCCCTGTTAAATGGAAAATTGATGAAAGTACACATGATTTTGTGTCCAGTATGGCTTTCAACCAAATACAAATATGGACTTATCTTCTTCAAAGAATTTCTGCTTCAAAAATTTACTACATAGATGCGTGAGTTGTCAATTCTTCAAGGGTATTTTTAAACTTCTGCAACAGCTCTTTCACCAGAGAATTTACTGACTGGAAATATAAAATAAATAATTCACTATCTTTTGACTAGTTACGGGAACAGACAAATACTCAAGACTCTTGACTACCTGAGTGCCAATTCCAACACCGTCTGCAGGAGAAAACTAAACAGAAAATTGGCAGAACTCTCCTTTATTCACATCACTGTATGTAAGCCAGTGAAATTGATGTAGCCAGCCAGTCCTTTTGAAATTTCCTCTGAGTAGCTGGGAAAACGAACCCTGATTCAGGTTGCCAAATTGTCTTAAAAAAACAGAAATGTTGGTTCTTTAACCCTACCAAAACAATGGCCGATGTCATTGGGATGTGTGGATATGTTTGATGGAAAGGGACACTAATATAATATTATAATATAAGGTAATGAAATATAACATTAGAAATTCAGAAACTTACCTCACTCGTTGTGTTATTATTAGAGTTAACATTGCAGCATCCAAGTCGTGATATTTGAGGGTCATCGAATGACAAAATGAAAAGCTAGAGCTGTAGAAAGTAACCAGCACAAAGTGCACAAGAGGATCAGGTTATAGTGACGGGATCAAAAGGGGGAGAGGGGTTAGGGGCGCCTGTTTTGATTTTCACACAGGGCGCCAAATACTTTCAGGCCGAAAATTCACACAAACAATTTGTTACGTTATTGAAACATGAACATATGAAAATAAACGTTTGGATGTATCTTTCTTGTGCGAGTGACGTCTATGGCTCACTTAAAAATTGTTTTAAAACGAGGGCTTCTAAATTGCGGAGTTTTCTTCTGAAATCAAGATGGCGGACCAACCGAGAAAAAATGGCGGTTGATGATGTCATTCAAACCATTAAGGCTGTTGTGTTCTTACGGAGTTTACAAAACAAAACATTCTATTTTGAAACTAATATTTTGAATGACTCTTTCTCTAAGTTATAAAAACATTTTATTTTATTTTTGTGGTCAGTTATAACAAGATACAAGGGTGAATATAGCAGAATTTTTTTAAATTGTTATTTAATGTACTCGCAACTCTCTTTGCCACAACAGCAAAACAAAAAAACCTTACTAGTTTTATTAATATATTTTGTTCTTTCAACGAGCTACGAACAGGCCAATTATAAAGTATTCCTTAGGGAAGTGTTATTAGACTCGTTTAGTAACATTTTTTATTGATAATTTTGTATAAATATGTAAATAATAACTATTTACAAAAAAGGTTGGCATTATTACTCAACCAATGTCCGAAATAAAGAACCTTCTACCAGCTGTCAGATTCTATCCACTTTCAACCATGGATACTCTACACCTTTCCGGGTAAATGAAGTGTGCCTGTATGCATTTAAGTTGGATATATTTCATTTTTATTTTATAAAATTACCAATTTTACGATGTAGTATAAAAAATATAAGAAAGTCCTAAAAATGAAGAAAGCTATGAGAGGAAAATTACTGCAAATTAAACAAAATAATTTTAAATAAAATCTTAGCCCAGCAATAAATCTAATATCGCGCTTCTTTCTGACGCAACAAGAATAAACTAATTTTTTTAGACAGAAATAACTCTTATATTAGTTAATCTTCTTATCTATTTCCTTAATGAGAAATATGTCCTCTCAACGTTACCACCGGCAACCCAACTACCGAGTTCAAAAGCCTGAAAGAGTTTTAGTTACCGAAAGAGGAGGTGTGAAGCCGTAGTCGATAAAGGAAGGGATGTAGAGCTCTGTGCTTGGTTACCATGGTAACTGCATCCACTTTGTGCGTTGTTGAACAACCCCCCCAACCCCCTAACCTTTTCTTCGACTGTTCCTTTGCCTCGCTTGCATGCCCCTGACCCGAAATGTTTACCATAAACCAACAAAATATTATCTCCAATCTTCCCTTTTCTACTTTCTTTGAAACTTGTTTCAGTTAACCTAGAGAGGTCAAGTCCCAGGACTGTTGTGTACATTTCCCTTCGCATTGTTGAAAATGTCGCTGCATTCGATGTGATATGTTAAAGCTCATACCTAATGTGTATAAATATGCACACTAATTCATTTAATTCATTGTTATTGTAAATTAAAGACAGAGCTTTGTGTCTAGTCCACATTACTCCTAAGAGGAAAGAGAATAAGAGGTTTGTGTCTAGTCCACATTACTCCTAAGAGGAAAGAGATCAAGAGGTTTGTGTCTAGTCCACATTACTCCTAAGAGGAAAGAGATCAAGAGGTTTGTGTCTAGTTCACATTACTCCTAAGAGGAAAGATAGATAGATTCTTGTTAATATCTAAACTGATAAATATTTGACAAACTTTTCCTCCTTTATAGTTTTATGAATGTTTTATTGATACAAACCACTTTTATAGCAACAAAATGTGAATCTATAACATGTGTGGACATAATTTGTATCCATATTCATTATATAATTATTTTATTACCATAGTGTTTCATCTTTCTCGTGTCCCACCATTAAAAAAAGTATTAATAATTTTTGGTTTATCTATATTATATTTATTCACTCCTTACTAAAGATTTATTTAGAATGTTTTCTAAAATGTTACTACATAATATACATCACCACATTAAATTAGTAGTAAATGTCTCAAGCTTACAGTGTATGTACACATAATAACTAAGAAGCATAATGTTTAATTTAAAATATTAGTTACATACTTACAGTGGGAAATATGACTAACAACATTAAATAATATCTTTCCTTAGCAGCGCCCGGCCAGGTTATTCTTATATCTACACCTCTTATAGGTTGGGAGGGGTGGTTCTTATATCTACACCTCTTATAGGTTGGGAGGGGTGGTTCTTATATCTACACCTCTTATAGGTTGGGAGGGGTGGTTCTTATATCTACACCTCTTATAGGTTGGGAGGGGTGGTTCTTATATCTACACCTCTTATAGGTTGGGAGGGGTGGTTCTTATATCTACACCTCTTATAGGTTGGGAGGGGTGGTTCTTATATCTACACCTCTTATAGGTTGGGAGGGGTGGTTCTTATATCTACACCTCTTATAGGTTGGGAGAGGTGGTTCTTATATCTACACCTCTTATAGGTTGGGAGGGGTGGTTCTTATATCTACACCTCTTATAGGTTGGGAGGGGTGGTTCTTATATCTACACCTCTTATAGGTTGGGAGGGGTGGTTCTTATATCTACACCTCTTATAGGTTGGGAGGGGTGGTTCTTATATCTACACCTCTTATAGGTTGGGAGGGGTGGTTCTTATATCTACACCTCTTATAGATTGGGAGTGGTGGTTCTTATATCTACACCTCTTATAGGTTGGGAGGGGTGGTTCTTATATCTACACCTCTTATAGGTTGGGAGGGGTGGTTCTTATATCTACACCTCTTATAGGTTGGGAGGGGTGGTTCTTATATCTACACCTCTTATAGGTTGGGAGGGGTGGTTCTTATATCTACACCTCTTATAGGTTGGGAGGGGTGGTTCTTATATCTACACCTCTTATAGGTTGGGAGGGGTGGTTCTTATATCTACACCTCTTATAGGTTGGGAGGGGTGGTAGGAAATAATTTAAGATAAAAATGGTCAGTACCACCCGGTCCTTAATCAAACAGCTTGGATGGAACAGAAGCTTTTGTCCGTGTTCCCAGCTGTTCGTGCTATAACATATTACTAACGTGAAATAATAATAATAATAAACAGAAAAGATTGTTGCATTTTTAAATATTTATCAAACTAACAAACATTTAGATAGTATATCATTATTAATAATAAACCCCATGAATTAAATTATTGATTGCCACAAACTAAAGAACACTCGTGTTCAGTGTGAAGGAGCGCAAAGACAAAATGTTCGTTTGGCGGCCCAAATTATGTCTAATACAACAGCAAAAGCTCGTGCACATTATAACCTAGGAAAAACAAGGAAGCAGCAATAAATCTAGATAACTTTATTAGTATAGTATAGCCTAAGCTGTAGACTTTTTTTTAAGGTTTACAAAGAAACTACTTTCAGATACAAAAAATAATTTTAAAATGACATAGGACTATTTTTAGAATTATTTCAGAATATATGATTTTTGTTTCGATGTTCTATCTTTAAAACTCTTTGAATAAAAAGGAAATCCTATCTTGTGACGTCACAGGTAGGCAACCTCGTCAAGGTGCGGCAGAAGGGAGCGCCAGTATTTAAACAGTTTTTATAGAATTGATATTGTTTGGCCAAAATAAATCTGTGACTAATTGTATAATATATATTTTTAAAATCGATTGGACCAGTCGAGTTTCCTGACGTTGAAGGATCAAATGGAGTATTCTAAGAGATGTCAGTTGAATCACAGACTAACATTCTCTACGATTAGCGTCTTTAGACACAAGATATAATTTGAAGGTGGACATTTTGAACACTTTTAGTGATCAGAGAGCTATCTTTATATTAATGATGTTATACATATGTACGACACCTGTAGATAGGAGTGAGAAGATAAAAAAAAATGCGGTAATAATAATAATAATAATAAAAACAATCATTGTATGATGTAGTCTCATGTAACACCATGAATGCGTCAGACGACAATGGCCGTCGCCAGTGAAACTAGACCTAACTCATTCGACGTCTCGACGTCGGGGCCGGCCGAGCGTCCACATGCTTGTTGCAGATCTGGGGGGAGGGGGGAGGGTCATATTGTCCTCCCAATAACCTTTACAGTTGTCTGTTGTCTCGGCCTACTATCGCCATGTCTCAGCTTGTTGCTTGAGCGATATCCTTACTAGTGTCATTATTAGGGCGAATTGATAAAATTATCGAAAAGTGGGCTGTCTTGGTGAGGCCGTAGTTTCTGGATATTTTCTCCCTATTAGCGAGTCTACGTTCAAACATATTTGTAGTGAGATATCTAACTTCGCCATCACCGTACTCTTTCTTTGAAGAAGATAAGTCCATATTTGTATTTGGTTGAAAGCCATATCTGGACACAAAATCATGTGTACTTTCATCAATTTTCCATTTAACAGGGCCACTGTCAAAACTAACTCATATACCTGCCACGTCTGCTGTAATTATACTATCGGTATCGGCAGTATTTTCAGGAACAGGACTGCCCCAGACAGATTCTCCTTTAACATCTTCTTGCGCAGGTGCCGTCCCTGAACACTTTCATCAAGATGTTCAACAATATAGTCCATGCGCCAGAGGCCTAAAAATGGGGGGATTGGTGAAACTTCTAGGATATGATTATTGGGGCTCATGGAACACAAAAATAGGTGATAGCCTTCTGGAAGGCGTAGATATTCAATATGGCGGCATTTCAAGATGGCAACCAGGATGCAATTTCAAAAGTTTACTCTCTCTAGAACTTCTTGTTCTTTTTTTTTTAATGAAAGGTATTTTCTATATCTTACTTTTTCTATCCATCTTTTTCACGTACCTCTTTTGTTTTCTAAAAAAATTAGGGAAACATATTTTCTTGCAATTTTCTTCTTGTATTTTGGCCTGTACCTTGAAAACTGCTACTTTTCTTTCCTTCTTTTTCTTAAGTTCAAATTACTGACTGCCACTCCGTCACTCATAATAATAAATAAACACAACTACTATAAGTTGTAACACAACAGTAACACTATAACTTCTAAGTTCTAATGGAGACGCTAGTTTACACTCCTTAGTCCGCACTATCACCTGTATTGTTCTGCCAAGCCACCCTGTTGCTAATGGCTGCCGGTTGGCCTTGACACAGTGGAGGATGGGACGGAGGGTAGCTAGAGAAAGAATGACTATGTCATCCCTTCTATTGCCTCCAGCATATTTGTTATCTTCACCATAAACTCCATTGCACGAAAGAAATCAGGAAATCACAACAATCACACAAGCACTGAAGCCATAAAATTATTTTACAGGCAGAAAAAGAAATATATTATATATATAATTTAAAATCTACCGCCGTAAGCACGTGTCTACTAGGCCTCTGGATAAACCCACCTCAGAGTGTGGTAAGATCCAACCTAGACCTAGTTTTGCTACTGTAGTGTGTAGTGTAGGATAGTGTTAATTAGATGGTTATTGTTTAAGTTAAACTGATAGACCTATATTTATTTGTCATTATTAGTGGTGAATTTAGTTTTATAAATTAACCCTATCAATCTCCATAAATGAATTAATTGATCAATTTATTAGGTAATGTTATTTTCTAGTTATGGATAAGTGTATGAAGGATCCTTGTGGTAGTTGGTGTAGAATTGGGCAATGTGAATGTGAGAGTGCTGTTATATGCAGATGATGCCGTAATAATGGCTGAGAATAAAAGTAACTTGCAGAATGCATGAAATACAGTAGTTTTAATGTGTCAACAGGCAGAATGGATCTTCGTACACATGTTTCCAAAACTAAAGTGATAGTTTTTGATAAGGACGGATCAGGAAATGATTATCAATTAGTATAAATGGAAAACTATTAGAACAAGTGAATGGTTTTGTGTATCTGGGCAGAATGTACTGTAGAAATAGAAGTACAGATGGTGAAATCGACAGACGGGTTAGTCCAAAAGTAATTGGAGCTATGTGGACTATTGCAAAGAATGAAGTATCGAAAAAGGCAAAGATGACCGTATATATAAGTGTGTAGATGTCAACATTGTTTTAAGGATGTTAAGCGTGGGCTTGTCACGAGAAACACAAGAGCAAGGTGAAGGCAGTTGGAATTAAATATCTAAGATATGTATGTGGAAAAAATTGTATGGACAGAGTCAGTAATTAATGGGTGCTGAAACAGTGAGGTTTGAAAGGGAATCCAATTGATCAATGTGAAAGAAAGAACCAACTTACATTGGTTTGGGCGTGTTGAGAGGATGAGTGTGGATCAAATGACGAAGCAAATATATGAAGGTAGAATGTGTGTATCAAAAGGATGGGGTAGATCGTGTAATATATTTGTGTTGTGATAGTCTGATAGTGATGTTATGCCACCAGAAGAATTCAAAAGGTTTACTACGGAAGGCTATTTTACAATCAGAAGAACTACTAAATTTTGGTTTGGTACATGGCCAGATATGACAACTGAGCGAGCACTATTGCGAGGCATTAAATATATTGGTGGTTTGGCGCATGACTGAGGCTTGTCCAGTGTTATTGGCGCATGGCTGAGGCTTGTCCAGTGTTATTGGCGCATGACTGAGGCTTGTCCAGTGTTATTGGCGCATGACTGAGGCTTGTCCAGTGCTATTGGCTCATGACTGAGGCTTGTCCAATGTTATTGGCGCATGACTGAGGCTTGTCCAGTGTTATTGGCTCATGAATGAGGCTTGTCCAGTGTTATTGGCGCATGACTGAGGCTTGTCCAGTGTTATTGGCGCATGACTGAGGCTTGTCCAGTGTTATTGGCGCATGACTGAGGCTTGTCCAGTGCTATTGGCGCATGACTGAGGCTTGTCCAGTGCTATTGGCTCATGACTGAGGCTTGTCCAGTGTTATTGGCTCATGAATGAGGCTTGTCCAGTGTTATTGGCGCATGACTGAGGCTTGTCCAGTGTTATTGGCTCATGAATGAGGCTTGTCCAGTGTTATTGGCGCATGACTGAGGCTTGTCCAGTGTTATTGGCGCATGACTGAGGCTTGTCCAGTGTTATTGGCGCATGACTGAGGCTTGTCCAATGTTATTGGCGCATGACTGAGGCTTGTCCAGTGTTATTGGCGCATGACTGAGGCTTGTCCAGTGTTATTGGCGCATGACTGAGGCTTGTCCAGTGTTATTGGCGCATGACTGAGGCTTGTCCAGTGTTATTGGCTCATGACTGAGGCTTGTCCAGTGCTATTGGTGCATGGCTGAGGCTTGTCCAATGTTATTGGCTCATGACTGAGGCTTGTCCAGTGTTATTGGCGCATGACTGAGGCTTGTCCAGTGTTATTGGCGCATGACTGAGGCTTTTCCAGTGTTATTGGCGCATGACTGAGGCTTGTCCAATGTTATTGGCGCATGACTGAGGCTTGTCCAATGTTATTGGCGCATGACTGAGGCTTGTCCAGTGTTATTGGCGCATGACTGAGGCTTGTCCAATGTTATTGGCGCATGGCTGAGGCTTGTCCAGTGTTATTGGCGCATGACTGAGGCTTGTCCAGTGTTATTGGCGCATGACTGAGGCTTGTCCAGTGTTATTGGCGCATGACTGAGGCTTGTCCAGTGCTATTGGCTCATGACTGAGGCTTGTCCAGTGTTATTGGCTCATGAATGAGGCTTGTCCAGTGTTATTGGCGCATGACTGAGGCTTGTCCAGTGTTATTGGCTCATGACTGAGGCTTGTCCAGTGTTATTGGCTCATGACTGAGGCTTGTCCAGTGTTATTGGCGCATGACTGAGGCTTGTCCAGTGTTATTGGCGCATGACTGAGCTTGTACAGTGTTATTGCGGACTGAGGCTTGTCAGTGTTATTGGCGCATGACTGAGGCTTGTCCAGTGTTATTGGCGCATGACTGAGGCTTGTCCAGTGTTATTGGCGCATGACTGAGGCTTGTCCAGTGTTATTGGCGCATGACTGAGGCTTTTCCAATGTTATTGGCGCATGACTGAGGCTTGTCCAATGTTATTGGCGCATGACTGAGGCTTGTCCAATGTTATTGGCGCATGACTGAGGCTTGTCCAATGTTATTGGCGCATGACTGAGGCTTGTCCAATGTTATTGGCGCATGACTGAGGCTTGTCCAATGTTATTGGCGCATGACTGAGGCTTGTCCATGTTATTGGCGCATGACTGAGGCTTGTCCAGTGTTATTGGCGCAGACTTGGCTTGGTGTGTTATTGGAAAAGAGATTGTGCTTGTGGAAGTGTATTATGAAATACAGGTGATGTTTTGTGCAAGTGTGCACATTGACACATGACAGATCAGGTCTGCTGTTGGCAGGTGACTGGCTTCCAGACAGGAGCAAAGTAGGACCTCCATGCTGTTGCGGTCGAATGACGTTCCCAAGTCGCTCAGACACGTGGAGCACTGCCATAGCTGTTGCTGCATATTCGCAAGAGGTATTCCAAATATGATCTGCTTCATGAAACACGTGAGCATCTAACACTGTTTGAACTGACAATATTACCTTGACGGATTACACTATGGCACTGCTTCAGAAACACGTGAGCATCTAGCACTCTGTTTGCACTGACAAACTTACCTTGATGGATTACACTATGGCACTGCTTCAGAAACACATGAGCATCTAGCACTCTGTTTGCACTGACAAACTTACCTTGATAGATTACACTATGGCACTGCTTCAGAAACACATGAGCATCTAGCACTCTGTTTGCACTGACAAACTTACCTTGATGGATTACACTATGGCACTGCTTCAGAAACACATGAGCATCTAGCACTCTGTTTGCACTGACAAACTTACCTTGATAGATTACACTATGGCACTGCTTCAGAAACACATGAGCATCTAGCACTCTGTTTGCACTGACAAACTTACCTTGATGGATTACACTATGGCACTGCTTCAGAAACACGTGAACATCTACCACTCTGTTTGCACTGACAAACTTACCTTGACGGATTACACTATGGCACTGCTTCAGAAACACATGAGCATCTAGCACTCTGTTTGCACTGACAAACTACCTTGACGGATTACACTATGGCATGCTTCAGTACCAGTGCATCTAGCCTTGTTTGCACTGCAATATTACCTTGACGGATTACTTGGCACGCTTCAGAACACTGACATCTAGCACTTGTTTGCACTGACTTTACTTGACGATAAACTATGGCACTGCTTTCAAGAATCACATTGACATCTAGCACTTGTTTGCATGACAATATTACCTTGACGGATTACTTGGCACTGCCAGAACAGTGAGCACTAGCACTCTGTAGCATGACAACTTACTTGACGGATACACAGGCACTGCTTCAGTAAACACTGAGCTCTAGCACTCTGTTGCACTGACATTCCTTGATGGAGTACCAAGGCATCTGCTTCAGAAACACGTGAGCATCTAGCACTCTGTTTGCAACTGACAAACTTACCTTGATAGATTACACTATGGCACTGCTTCAGAAACACATGAGCATCTACACTCTGTTTGCACTGACAAACTTACCTTGATGGATTACACTATGGCACTGCTTCAGAAACACGTGAACATCTACCACTCTGTTTGCACTGACAAACTTACCTTGACGGATTACACTATGGCACTGCTTCAGAAACACATGAGCATCTAGCACTCTGTTTGCACTGACAAACTTACCTTGATGGATTACACTATGGCACTGCTTCAGAAACACGTGAACATCTACACTCTGTTTGCACTGACAAACTTACCTTGAGGATTACACTATGGCACTGCTTCAGAAACACATGAGCATCTAGCACTCTGTTTGCACTGACAAACTTACCTTGACGGATTACACTATGGCACTATCTTATAAGTAGGGCCCGGTTTCTTATGACATATCACTTTTTTTTTTTACCACAGACAATTCTAAATTCTGTTCATCATCACCTGGTTATGGAAATTATTTTTATATGTCATCCTTTGGTCATTTTTTGAGATTTTGGATTCTGAGGTGATATTTTCTTAGTTTGCTTCCTTTATGAGTAATTTTTTGAAAGAGTCTGGGCTCTGCTTCTAGGCTACACCATAGTGTAACATTTCAATGATGTTTCACTGCGATCTTAGAGCTTGTCTTGTTCATTCGGTTACTCAGTCCAATGTAGTCTGTAACAACAACAACATTGTAAAGTATTATTTTAATTATAAATAGTAATTTTATATTAATTAATATTAATGTATTTTAATTACATATTAATCATAAATTATTAAATTTCCACCCATCTATATCCGTTGAATTAAGAATTTTTTTTTTAAAATAAAATGGCAGAAATCCTCATTTTTAAAATTTCTTCAACTTTCACCCCTCTATATCTTCTAAGCTATTGATACTACGGAAAAAGTGCATAGAACCATTTTTGTAGAATGTTTGTCTAATTTAATTTTTGCATATAGGTGTTTTCACGCCAAGCCCAACGGTTTTAGAGATATTTGCCCGAAACCTATACAGGGGAACTTTGGACAGCTCTCCCAACCCTCGCTCACCCTCCACTACTTGGGACCACATGTGGTTCTATCTATTATTATGGGCAGCCCGTGGACCTTTTGACTAACCAATATACAATGTGGTCCCATTCATCTTAGAAACTTTGTGTGTGTATTTCACAGAAGTCCGGGGTCAATCCTCGGTACCGGACAGATTTATCTATTGCAAAATAATATAATAACTATAATAATAATTATTAATAAATAATAATAATATAATGAATAATAAGAATTAATAGTAATGATTCCACTGAAAATCATGTTTGTTTCAAAACTATGGATAATTATTTTAATTTACCATGTGTGTAAGTACAGGTCTATATAATAAAAATTACCTAATTAATAACTATAATTATATTAATTCTTAATTGAATTATGATATAATACATATTGTTAAAATAATTTTTATTTTAAAATTTAATAATAGTGTTTAGGAATATATGCATCCACAAACATATTCAATACAATGTTATAGATTGTATTAATAGATAAATAGAAAAATATACTACATTTTTATTTAACAGCTAAACTACCATAAACAATATCGTAAATAGAAAATACATTAAAAGTAAATAATTACAATTTAAATAGAATACTATATTTAATATATATATATATAATCTATATATTAAACCAAACGAATAATCTGATTTTGATTTAAAACATTCCGAGAAAAGGAGAAATAGGGTTGGGCCGAGCCTATTTCACAATAAGATAGTTCACCCTGACCAGTACACTCCGTCCACCCTGACAGTAACTTCGTCCACCCTGACCAGTAACTATGGCCATATATTTTAAGCCGCACCACTTTTTGGTGATTGATTTACCTGCACCCAAAATCTATCCAATATTTATATACAAACGTTAGTTGAAATTCACTAATGTTAACCTGTATGGAAATAATAATTATTTTCTTAGTAATACTAGATTATAAATAAAAAGTGTTTGTAACTGAGGAATGAGCTTTTCCGGCCCCTCTGGACGAGAAAGGGCGGGAGTAGATTTGCTGACGGTACCATCCCCAAACGAAGCCTTTGCCTTTTTGGTACATGGATCCCACTTGAAAATAGGTGTCCGACTTTTCATTAAAAAAAAAACCTCATATTCTACCTCATTAGTTTTGATGTAGTCTAGATGAAACCTTGCTTTACAAGCACCAACACACCAAATAAATCTTTGTCGGCCAAAAAATGCACCGGAACATTTTGCACATTGTTATAACCGCCCGGTATATTAAACAAACCACATTAGTATTCCAATAATAATAATAGTCTGTAATGTCGCAAATAATACCACCAACAATGGATAGGTCAGGTGTGGAGTGTGAAATGACAGAAATAGACATCAATAGATCCACATCTCATATTACTCTTCGCACTATATACCAACGAAACAAGCATTTAAAAAAACATGACCTTTTTCTTATTCCGAATGAATGTTACAGAAGGTTTTCATTTGTTGTTCCTAACAAAGATATATCACGCTTCATTGTGGACGTGAGGTCCCGATAGATGTGCAGCAAAGTCACTTCTGACATTGTAATGGGTATAAGACGAGGCAACGTCTGAAAGGGGAGCTCCCCTGTGTTTGTCGGGACAGGATGAAACAGAACACTAGAAGAGATGAAACAGAACTCTTTAATGTTTGGTAGGTCAGAAGTCATTTCGTAGCCAACTGAAGGATACTTAGAAAACTTGACTGAAGAAGTTTATTCGCACATCTGCTTCAAAATTCGTAGCTGAGAAACGACAAATCATCCTTATAGAGTTCAAGGACTGCATCTTTAGAATTGTCACTGCATTCTGGTGACGACAGCTTGGAAATCTGGAATAAAGTTCATCGACCATGTAGTCCAAAAAATGAGTTACACCGCAATACGATGGTTACTCTTTAATTAACTGGGATCGAGAGTTGGGTGTGTTTTTTGAAGGATCCTTCCTTGCTCTTGGCTTACTGATTTCTGTTCCCATTCCACTCGCCAAATATTAGGACTTTTTGAAAAGTTGTTGAAGATGGACCGTTCATTGTATTATAAATAGAAATGTCCAGTGAGCATAATATTAAACATCTAATCTTCTAAAACTGTCGACATTAGAGATTGAGAAATAAAACACGCGAGTTTTGGTGCAAGCACAAAGTGGGCTCGTTTGGATTTTGGAGAGTTGTTCCGATCAGGGACGGCTTAAGGGCTGAGTGAACCGGGTGGCTTGAAGGGCTTAAGGGCTGAGCGAACCGGGTGGCTTGAGAGGCTTAAGGGCGGAGCGAACCGGGGGCTTGAGGGGCTTAAGGGCTGAGCGAACCGGGTGGCTTTAGGGGCTTAAGGGCTGAGCGAACCGGGTAGCTTGAGGGGCTTAAGGGCGGAGCGAACCGGGTGGCTTGAGAGGATTAAGGGCTGAGCGAACGGGTGGCTTGAGGGGCTTAAGGCTGAGCGAACCGGGGGGCTTGAGGGCTTAAGGGCGGAGCGAACCGGGTGGCTTGAGAGGTAAGGGCTGAGCGAACCGGGGGGCTTTAGGGGCTTAAGGGCTGAGCGAACGGGTGGCTTGAGGGGCTTAAGGGCGGAGCGAACCGGGTAGCTTGAGAGGCTTAAGGGCGGAGCGAACCGGGGGGCTTGAGGGGCTTAAGGGCTGAGCGAACCGGGTGGCTTTAGGGGCTTAAGGGCTGAGCGAACCGGGTGGCTTGAGGGGCTTAAGGGCGGAGCGAACCGGGTGGCTTGAGAGGATTAAGGGCTGAGCGAACCGGGTGGCTTGAGGGGCTTAAGGGCTGAGCGAACCGGGGGGCTTGAGGGGCTTAAGGGCGGAGCGAACCGGGTGGCTTGAGAGGCTTAAGGGCTGAGCGAACCGGGTGGCTTTAGGGGCTTAAGGGCGGAGCGAACCGGGTGGCTTGAGAGGCTTAAGGGCGGAGCGAACCGGGGGGCTTGAGGGGCTTAAGGGCTGAGCGAACCGGGTGGCTTGAGGGGCTTAAGGGCTGAGTGAACCGGGTAGCTTGAGGGGCTTAAGGGCTGAGCGAACCGGGGGGCTTTAGGGGCTTAAGGGCGGAGCGAACCGGGTGGCTTTAGGGGCCTAAGGGCTGAGCGAACCGGGTAGCTTGAGGGGGCGCCAAACAGAACACCAAAGTAACCTAACCAGGGTGTCCAGCGACCTGGAAAACCTGGAAAACAGGGAAAGTGAAGGAATTTGATCAAATTTCTGGAATTTTCATATAGTCACTAAAATAATAGGCTTACTCTACTTTCATTTACAATAAAATAACTGTCAAAAACATTTTTCTTCACTGCGAATTTATTTTAGTTCAGTTGTCCATCTTGAATATACTAATCTCAATTCTCAAAGTCAACATGTGATATTCATCTAATCTGTCCACCCCTCTATCATGTCTTTATCCAAAGGTGAGTCATTATTCAGTTCATTAGCCCGTGTAGGACGACCTTTTAATGTCTCGATATGATCTGACTCGAAGCTAACTTGGAACGCACGAACCAACGACCCATTGCGTTAGGCTGACATCCTTTAACCCCTTCATTGAGTGTTACAATTTCAAAATGTTTGTGTGTCTAAACATATTATTACATTAAGTTGAGATCTTAATACAATAATGTTTATAATATAGTGACTGGAAAAGTTGGAAACTGGCTCTGGAAAAGTCAGGTAATTTTAAGATATAGTTTGGCTGGACACCCTTCCTGCTAACATAACTTTGGGATGATAGGAAAATAATTCCCAAACCTAACGTAGCCTGGCGTAATAGTGGAGATGATAAGCATAACACTCATTTAATTTTTTTTTGTTAATATGAAATTTGATATAGTGGTAATAGTTTTTATGGTCAATAATATTGGATATAGTTTCACGCTTTAAAAATTAATTTACATCCGACAAAACGGTTATTTTGCAATTATTTCTTAAAGCGTCCATTATATCATATCAAATAGGCGAACATTGTCTACAAAACATGTTCTAATAGTTTTCTTTGTAATCCTAACTATTTTCTTAGTGAAACGTTTGTAGTACTGTACAATAGCCATTTATGGAGATCCACCTCAGATTATTTTCATGTCACATCTAGGTCACGTTAGGTTTGGAGGTGCTAGGTTTGAATGGGCGCAGGGGAGGGGGGGGGGTGTTATTGTAAGTTTATAACATGGTGTTAAAGACTTGCTATTAAACCCTAAGAACGTTGTTATTTCATACAATAGTGATGGGACTTTATTTGTGTGAGAGGGGGAAGGAGGGGCAAAAAAAAAGTATTTTCTGGACTTTCTACCCTCCCCTCCTCAGCTAAAGTTAGAAAAATTGATGCTCCTAGAAGTTATCCGAATTATTGGTCTTCGTTTAGAGAATTTTTGAAAATCATACTCGTTTAACAGCTATTTATAATAGTGCTCCCCCATAAATATTTTAAAATGTGTATACTTCTAGAGGGTACTTGGAGTAGTCCTCCTTTGGCAAATTTTTATAAATTGGACGCCTCTAAGATCAAGTTTAAAAAATGACCACCAGATTTTTTTCCTATTATTCCCAGGCTATGTTAGGTTTAGAGTTGTTAGTTTTGGGATTATCTTCATACTATCCAATTATCCCCCGTTATATAAGGGGGCGCCAAAAAGTACCCGCCCGGGTACAAAATGTACCTCTGGCTGCCTCTGGTTCCGATAGATGTCGCACGCGTACTGCTCCTAGCGAGTTTCAGTGGAAGCACAGTCTCCATTCACAAAGTGAGCTTGTTTGAAGTTGGAGAGTTGTCCCGATAGATGTCGCACACGTCTGGGGATTGCAAAATAGGAACAATTTATTTCCCTACGTAATATCTCATTTTTCATTCAAATTATAATAACTAAAACTATTCAGCTATTTTTTTTGTAATGCATTAAATGGTTATGTGGGGTGGTGGGCATGTACCCCTGTATTCCCCCCCCCCCCCCCCCTTAGATCCCACTAATGTGTGTACAAGATTTGTAAAGGTTACCGAGTGCTTAGCTAATTGTGTCGAGCTCTAGACGCCCTAGCTGCTAGTGTCGAGCTGTATATGACCTAGATCATGTGACCTGTTCGTCTGGGTCGAGCACGTGCCCCCTGTCCGACACGGGGGGGGGGGGGGGGGGGAGGGGTGTTTCCCCGATAACCCCCTGGAAAATTGCACACTCTTGTTGTAGTTATTTGAATTAAGGATTGGCTCCATAAATCTTAAAGGTATCGCCATCATGTGTGAGGTCGTGTTTAATTAAATACTATGAATTATTATAAAACCTTAATAGGATCATTTACTTGTAAAAGTTATGGCAGTGTTAGAGCGTTGGACTCAGCGGTCCAGGGTTCAAACTACAGCAGGGGTTTATTTCAAATTTTTTTTATATCTTGAATTATTTTATATCCTATCTCAAAATGGATTCTGGTGAATTTCTCTTAAAATTCTTTCATGTGTTCATAGATTAGTCGGTGCAAGCTGCGAATACACAAAATACTAAGTTAAAATAAATTGTAATTCACGTAAAAATCCCACACTGTCATTTTTCCTGTGTAGATGAGATTATCAATGATAATGATTGACAAAACAGAGCACGGGTAAACCAGTGGCGTAACAAACCTCACGGAGAAGGGGAGACTGAATTGTTACCTATTATATCTTGTACTAGTAACCTTGGTAGTGAGGCTTTTCTTTGCTTCAAACAGACAGAAAGTATCTTCATTTTATTTATTCCGACCATTTAATGTCAACCCTTCCCTACTCTCTTGCATTAACCTAATAGCATAATAATCAGTCCGGAAACAAAGTGTTATTTTGAGAATCGAGGATAAATACCTACGTACTAGTTCCATCCACCCACGATCACACTATTAGAGAATAGTTTTAGACTAACTAGTGTTTAAAGTGTGTGCTAGTTCGCCCGCTCCTTCCGTTTTCCAGCCTCCACTACTCCTAGCAGCATTGATTTCTAAGGGTGGAGAATATTTGGGGGCACTAAGGAGGGAGAAAAAAAAAGAGCTAGCTTCCACCGTACATGGTTGCCAAGTTTCTCGGACGAAAAATACCTTTTATCTTCGACGTCGCCCTGGGCACTATCCCGTTATTACGAAATCATCGCACACAATTATTTGGGACAAACGTCAGAGTTTTTCTGAAATATTTAAGATAATAAGAGAACAATAATAACTATGTTATCAAAGTGACGTAGCTCTTAATTAAGGACAAATATATTTAAATTATAAAAGCATTTCCGGCACAAATATAAAGCAGATCATTATTATTTATTTTTTAACATGGCGTCTTACTACCTTTAAGGTTATACGCTTATGTACTAATCACGCTAATGGGTTAATGAGGAGGACGACTAAATTTTGGAGGAAGTGTATCCGCATTTGCGTGGAGAAAGTGTGGGAAAAAACACCCTCAGTAAACCCGACTGGGATCGAATAACGATCCCCCGTCATCGGCTTTATATTGTGAATAGCACCTTAGACGATGCGGCCAGGGAAGTGGGTTCAGACTATGATTAAATGCATTCCTCAAACAAGAGAGCAATCTTCCATGGAATAATTAAATGAAGTTCTATATTACTTAATCCATGGACATTGATAGGCTGCTCGCAGCTGCACACAAAGGTCAAGGATCCTTAGGAAGGGTAAGAAGAGTGTGCCGGAGTAGTTCACTGATGAATCCACCTCCGGCTCCGAGGAAGAGTACGAGGATACTAAGGGGAAGCTTAATGTAGGGAGAAGGATGGAGGCAATGCACGACCTCATCGATGACCTATTTCATGAAAGAGAGGCAGTGCAAGGGGTGACGGTGAGGTGGACCGTCTACTCCTGGTGATTGCAAATCAAGAAGAACAGATAAAACAACTGGAATACGAGAATGAAAGGCTGAGGGAGGAGGGTAAGAGGAAGAGGTGATAAGAAGACCAACGTTCGCGCAGATAACGGCCGCAGGATCATCAGGAGGACCTGGGGTCAGGCTGGCTCCGGCTCAGAGGATCATGCGAGGGCAAGAGAATAAGATAAGTAAGGTATATATCTCGTCTAGCAAGGGAGAGGACATGAAGGAGATCCAGACAAAGGTAATGTGGAAACTAAATCCGGTCAATTAGGCCTGCCGGTAAGGTTGTGGTAGTTGAAACTGAAACTGATAAGGTAAGGGAGGGAGTTCAAGCACTTGACGGTCTCAAGTGCGAGGAACCAAGAAAGAGAAGACCATTAGTGACACTAAATGAGGTACCGGTGGACATCACTGAGGATGAACTGAAGGGCACGATTTACAGACAGAACCTAGAAGGCAAAATAACGAGAAAGGACTTTGACGAGGCTTTTGTGCCCAGGTTTAAGACTAGGAAGAGAGAGAGAAGAGTAATAAATCATGTTGCTGAGGTCTCCCTAGGGGTCCGGAGCCTCTTGATTGGTGGAAGAGTATACCTGAGGTTCACGAGTATCTCAGTCAAAGACTTTCTCGTTGTTACGAGGTGTAACAGATGCAGGGACCTGGGACATAGGGTGAAGTTTTGTCCTAAGAAGGAATCTGTCTGCGGGCAGTGCGGGAAAGTAGGGCATGAACTTAAGGACTGTAATGAGAAAATAAAGAAGTGGATACCTTGCAGTGGTAGAGGAAAAGAAAAGTGTAAGTACCCTAACACTAGGAAATGTCCGACGTACCAACTCTTGCTGGACAGACAGATAAAGAGTGACGATATACGTGTACTGATAACTGTGCTAAGACGAATACTGGACAGACTTGAGAGTATGGACAAGAACAAGCAACGGAGTGGAAGTAAAGGTAAGTCTGGAAGCTACAAGAGGAATTCCCCATCACAAGTTAGGAGGAACATGAGGAGGGCGGGGGAACATAGGGAACGTTCAAAGGTAAGGAAGATAGAAGATGAGGTTAAGACAGCGGCAGTAGAGCAGGAGGTAAAAATTGTAGAAGGAATGAAGGCAACTAGGGGAAAGGAAGAAATGGAGGAATAGGTATACAAGGATAAGCGGAAGCGGGGGGATATCCAGAGATGGAAGCTCCGGAGGAAAGGCCCAGTCCTCGTACACGGGAGAGATACAAAGGAACAAAGAGAGGAGAAGGAAGAAAGGAAGAACTACCACTAGGAGTTATCTAAACAATTAGGAGAAAGGAAGGAGGCTGAAGGTGTAGAGGAGAAGAAAGAATAAAAGGCTGTGGTAGAGAAAAATAACTTGAGTGACCAAGATGACTTAATGAGTCCAAGCCAGATATACAACAACCTTGAGGAAACTCTCCAATTATCAAGACTAGAGGAGCAACAGACTCTACATCTGGCCATGAGACACATAGTAAGAACTGGTCATGAGAAGGGAGAGTCCATAGCCTTCTCCAACCCTGAGGCTCTGGATAGGATACAACTAAGGGCAAAGAATCTGAATATGATAGGGAGCAAGTTCTAATATAGACGTCACGCTATGCGACCAGGAAGTGATAGGGGTCGTTAAGAACTGGAAAGTACTGGACGGTGTTATTCTGTCGGTTTTTGTTGTTGTTGGTTTATTTGGCCTAATCAGGTGTCGAGAAAGTGGGTGGGGAGATTAGCGGGGATAAGAGTTGAATCTGTGATGGTTGTAGGGGAGGTGTGTGTGTGTGTGTGGGGTGTGTGTGTGTGTGTGTGTGTGTGTGTGTGTGTGTGTGATAGAGAAGGGGGTAGCAGATAGAGTAATAGTGTTCGATTTGAACAAGGGAAATGAGAAGGAAGGGTGAGCCGCCCGAATGGTTTAAGGGTGCTAGGGTGTTAGGGGTGGGAGAGGGGGAAGGAAAATGTACAAGGTTCGACAAGTCCGACACCTTACCCCTAGACCGCCAGGTCACCTGCAATTGTTACAATAAAAGTAGTAAATATGTACAAAGGTATAACATGTTTTAGTATTAATAGAAAAAGCAATATAAATACTTGGTTATCATATCAAAATATATGCTGCAACATTTTATTTTTGAGAGCGAGCTCGACTCTTAAATTACCGCTGTTTGCAAAACGGATAACAACCTTGTTCCATTCTACCAGAGCATCACGATGTCGATGTAAAGAGCTGATAGTTTCGAAACTGGAGGGATCTCCCCAATCGCCCTTCCTGGGTCCGCCACTGAAGAGGGAAGGAATATGATGTATGTAAAAAGAAAACAATAGTGGCTATTGAAAATAATAAACCCTACTGGCGTTTGCTGGAATGAAACTATTAATTTGAAAAACAAATTATATTTCAATATTCTTGCATTTGAAAAATAACACTTGCACACGCCATTCGAACCCGGGACCTTTGGATTAGCACGCCAGTACTTTATACCACTGAGCTATCTAGGAATCGCTCAGTACTAGGGTCATTGTTCACACAGTCTGTGATGGACGTGTGGAAATCATCGGCTAACAATGAGCTATCATTGATACCACAGCCATCGGCTAAAAATGAACTATCACTGATACCACAACCATCGGCTAACAATGAGCTATCACTGATACCACAACCATCGGCTAACAATGAGCTATCACTGATACCACAGCCATCGGCTAACAATGAGCTATCACTGATACCGCAGCCATCGGCTAACAATGAGCTATCATTGATACCACAACCATCGGCTAACAATGAGCTATCATTGATACCGCAGCCATCGGCTAACAATGAGCTATCACTGATACCACAACCATCGGCTAACAATGAGCTATCACTGATACCACAACCATCGGCTAACAATGAGCTATCACTGATACCACAACCATCGGCTAACAATGAGCTATCATTGATACCGCAGCCATCGGCTAAAAATGAGCTATCACTGATACCACAACCATTGGCTAACAATGAGCTATCATTGATACCACAGCCATCGGCTAACAATGAGCTATCATTGATACCGCAGCCATCGGCTAAAAATGAGCTATCACTGATACCACAACCATTGGCTAACAATGAGCTATCACTGATACCACAGCCATCGGCTAACAATGAGCTATCACTGATACCACAACCATCGGCTAACAATGAGCTATCATTGATACCACAGCCATCAGCTAACAATGAGCTATCATTGATACCGCAGCCATCGGCTAAAAATGAGCTATCACTGATACCACAACCATTGGCTAACAATGAGCTATCACTGATACCACAACCATTGGCTAACAATGAGCTATCACTGATACCACAACCATCGGCTAACAATGAGCTATCATTGATACCACAGCCATCGGCTAAACCTCCCTGACATTTCAATAGGCTAGGGTTGAATACCAGTCTCCTAGATTAGAGTCAGGCACACTATCCATGTGGCTAACTTTGGAAATGTTGACCCTTCTATAAAAAATAATGTGCTAGAATCGTGGAAGTTGACCTCGTTACCCCGTCATGTTAAACTTTGAAGTGTGCTTTCGAGGATAAAGGTGGTTTGTAGTGTGGGCCTTAAATACAAACTACATTAATTAATTAAAAAAAACAATTTAGTTGTCCCTGGTAGATCTTCTGGCCCCCTCGAAATAATGACTTGTAAGGGAGTGAGAGCGTCAAATGGGTCTGACAGAGACGGGTGGTCTAGGGTGCTTCAATTAATTTGTTAGGTGTGAAGTGTTTGAATGTAGCGTTGGTGACAACTCAATCTAGCTCTCCCTTCCTTGCTCGTCTGTAGTCTAGATGTAGCTGTGTTTGAATGTAGCGCTGGTGACAACTCAATCTAGCTCTCCCTTCCTTGCTCGTCTGTAGTCTAGATGTAGCTGTGTTTGAATGTAGCGCTGGTGACAACTCAATCTAGCTCTCCCTTCCTTGCTCGTCTGTAGTCTAGATGTAGCTGTGTTTGAATGTAGCGCTGGTGACAACTCAATCTAGCTCTCCCTTCCTTGCTCGTCTGTAGAGTCTAGATGTAGCTGTGTTTGTAGCGCTGGTGACAACTCAATCTAGCTCTCCCTTCCTTGCTCGTCTGTAGTCTAGATGTAGCTGTGTTTGAATGTAGCGCTGGTGACAACTCAATCTAGCTCTCCCTTCCTTGCTCGTCTGTAGTCTAGATGTAGCTGTGTTTGAATGTAGCGCTGGTGACAACTCAATCTAGCTCTCCCTTCCTTGCTCGTCTGTAGTCTAGATGTAGCTGGTGACAACTCAATCTAGCTCTCCCTTCCTTGCTCGTCTGCAGTCTAGATGTACCTGTGTTTGTAGCACTGGTGACAACTCAATCTAGCTCTCCCTTCCTTGCTCGTCTGCAGTCTAGATGTACCTGTGTTTGTAGCACTGGTGACAACTCAATCTAGCTCTCCCTTCCTTGCTCGTCTGCAGTCTAGATGTACCTGTGTTTGTAGCACTGGTGACAACTCAATCTAGCTCTCCCTTCCTTGCTCGTCTGTAGAGTCTAGATGTAGCTGTGTTTGTAGCACTGGTGACAACTCAATCTAGCTCTCCCTTCCTTGCTCGTCTGTAGTCTAGATGTAGCTGTGTTTGTAGCGCTGGTGACAACTCAATCTAGCTCTCCCTTCCTTGCTCGTCTGCAGTCTAGATGTAGCTGTGTTTGTAGCGCTGGTGACAACTCAATCTAGCTCTCCCTTCCTTGCTCGTCTGCAGTCTAGATGTACCTGTGTTTGTAGCGCTGGTGACAACTCAATTTAGCTCTCCCTTCCTTGCTCGTCTGTAGTCTAGATGTAGCTGGTGACAACTCAATCTAGCTCTCCCTTCCTTGCTCGTCTGCAGTCTAGATGTAGCTGTGTTTGTAGCGCTGGTGACAACTCAATCTAGCTCTCCCTTCCTTGCTCGTCTGTAGTCTAGATGTAGCTGTGTTTGTAGCACTGGTGACAACTCAATAAAAAATATTCTTCCCTCGTCCTATCTCCTACATGACCTAACACCTCCCTCGTCCTATCTCCTACTGACCTAATATCTCCCTCGTCCTATCTCCTAAATGACCTAACATCTCCCTCATCCTATCTCCTACATGACCTAACACCTCCCTCGTCCTATCTCCTACATGACCTAACACCTCCCTCGTCCTATCTCCTACATGACCTGACACCTCCCTCGTCCTATCTCCTACATGACCTAACACCTCCCTCGTCCTATCTCCTACATGACCTAACATCTCCCTCGTCCTATCTCCTACATGACTTAACATCTCCCTCGTCCTATCTCCTACATGACCTGATACCTCCCTCGTCCTATCTCCTACATGACCTAATATCTCCCTCGTCCTATCTCCTACATGACTTAACATCTCCCTCGTCCTATCTCCTACATGATCTAACTACTCCCTCGTCCTATCTCCTACATGACCTAACACCTCCCTCGTCCTATCTCCTACATGACCTAACATCTCCCTCGTCCTATCTCCTACATGACCTAACACCTCCCTCGTCCTATCTCCTACATGACCTAACATCTCCCTCGTCCTATCTCCTACATGACCTAAAAACTCCCTCGTCCTATCTCCTACACGACCTAACTACTCCCTCGTCCTATCTCCTACATGACCTAACACCTCCCTCGTCCTATCTCCTACATGACCTAACATCTCCCTCGTCCTATCTCCTACATGACCTAACATCTCCCTCGTCCTATCTCCTACATGACCTAATATCTCCCTCGTCCTATCTCCTACATGACCTAACATCTATTTTGACCTATTTAATAAATCTAGCTCTACTGTATAGAAAAGTAAGTGTCTTGAAACTAAATATTCCCAGTAATAATATTACTAAGTTAAGTGATAGCCAATATTTGTATTAAAATACGTGTTTATTCTATTAATATTTAAACATTTTAGGTCCATATACATATTTATTACTTCTATTGTGAAAGTGATCTTTGTTTTACTTTTTTTTAAATCACAAATCACCCGCCTTAATGGCGTAGTTAGCTGACGTGCTACTTTCGTGTTGATCTAGACTGCCGAGGACGGGTGATCGAGTTTCGAATCTCGCTCGGGTAAACTGGGGGTGGTTTTCCCTAAATGGTTTTCCACTCTTCCTCCGCGAAAATGCGGGTTCACTTCCTCTATATTAATGCTTCCTAATTCCTAACCAATTAATGTAATTAGTACTTAAGCGTATATCCCGAACGGGTAGTAAGACGTGGTGCTAAGTATTATTAAATCACAAATTTGTTAATCAAAATGTGTTTTTATCTTACACGGCCTTTTATTATTATTATTATTATTATTATTATTAAAATTCCCTTGTCTCAAAGTTTAATCTCCTGGATATGTTCACAGTCTAACTACCCATCCGGTCTTCAAATTTACGATGGTGGAGTATAGAGATGGGAGGTAGAGAGAATGGGAGAAAATACGCTCAGTGCTCCAAGTTGGGATCCGAACCACGGCCTCCCCATCAATTTCGAACCATTCTAAAGGAGCTTGACGTTTAGTCACACGTAACCAACAGTACGGATTTGTGTTGGATAATTTAAGCTCATTACTTCAATTAGGCTTACTAATTTAAACCAACTATAACCTTTATAACTATTTTAAATAGCCGATATCAAGTTTTTTTTTTACTTATCCAAGGTTCTCTGGTTAGATTCGTGGTAGAATGAATCTATTATTATCTGGTAATTAACTCTCAAAACGGTAAATTTTACAATACTAGTATATTAATTATACTACTATAAAGCCACATGACTCACTCACTGACATTAATGTTTACCCACTTCCAGATGAGCTAGAAACTTGAAATTTTGTAAACTTATAGCTTCTAGCCTGTAACCAACGGTAAAATTCTAAAAAGTTAAAAAAAAAAATTTTAACCCTCGAAAAAAATTCAAAATGTTGGAGCAACTTTAAAGTTGGTGCGGACCTTTCTTTGGAGGTATCTTGTGGCTAAACGGTAAGAACTATCAAGAAACGGATTGCACCAGCAGCCACGGATTTGGTGAGATCCACAAGTTTGGTCCTATTACTTTTTGTCGTATCTCCATCGGTTATACCTTAGATAGAGCTAGATTTTTTGATTTTTGGTAAATTTTGCACATTTTCCACACATTTTTTAATTTCAAAACAATGCTGAAATTACATTAGTTTACATCCACTTGCAAAGAAGACTCAGTGAGAGGTTGGGGGCGGAGCCCCAACGAGCAAAGCGGGTAACTTTATAAAATCACCCGCCTCGGTGGCGTAGTTGGCTAACGCGCTAGTCGTGTTGAGCCCGACTGCCAAGGACGGGGAGATCGAGGTTCGAATCTCGGTCGGGTGAACTGAGGGTGGTTTTTCCTAAATGGTTTTCCACTCTCCCTCCACGCAAATGCGGGTTCACTTCCTCTATTCAACCTTCCCAATTCCTAATCCATTAGCGTAATTAGTATTTAAGCGTATAACCCGAACGGGTAGTAAGACTCGGTGCTAAATAATAATAATAATAATAATAATAATAATTTATAAAATCATATCGATGAAGTGGGTTAGTAGCAATCTCTTGAATTTTACATTTTGAATATTAAAATTATAGTTTTATTCTATTTATGGATACTATACCCTAAATGGTAACGTAATATAATAACTGTTGCTTTTTGTGTTTTATTGAATTACTTTAAAACTCTCAAACATAAAACAAATATTATGTGGGTAAAATTATGTTATAGAACTTTTTCTGTAAAAGATATATTGTAAATTAAAATGTCAGCAGATAATTTAAAGTCTCAATCTATATAGCAATTGTCTTGTGATTCTTATCTTATCTTTGAGGTGTTATATTGAAGAATCTTTTTATGGGATCCCACTAAAAGAGTCTTCCATATAACTACTAGAAAATTCACAAATGTTCACAATGTATAGATTACAAATAAGTCCTGTAGATGGTGTAACATCGCCGAAACATGTCCTCTTCATAGAAGACTAAAGCTTTTATAAAATAAGAAGGGAATAAAAAATAATAGCCAAAAAGATATAACCTTATTAATAATTATCAGATTAACAGATTACTAATACATCGTCTTTTGTTTATTTAGAAATTAACTACGAAACGTAAGCTACAGTAGCCCCATGGCTTCTTTGGTGCTGACTGACAGCTCACAGCTGACTTCTGACAGTCAACATTTAGGTATATACCTAAATTTTGACTGTCAGAAGTGACAGCTGCTAAACACATGTTTTTTGCAGATAATATGGTTCGGCGTAGGGATACATAATTTGGTCCGGTAGCTTTTCAAAGCCGTCAGCTGTCAGCTGTCAGCTGTCAGTCAGCACCAAAGAAGCCATGGGGCTACTGTACAAATACTAAGCACGAATATCTTCGATTTAAATTATGTATGTCTCACCATTACCAAAACGCTATAAAATTTCAACCCAACATAATTTTAATAAGATTGATGCCATATGCATAAAAATTAATTGGGGATCGTCAGTGCGGATTTCTACGAAATAGATCAACAATGGATCAGATTTGTACTATTCGGCAAATATTCTAAAAAAGTGGGAACACAACATGATGGTTCATCAATAATACATATATTTTTAAAAGGTTGATGATTCAGTTAAAAGAAACAAACTACAATAGATTTTAGTTAAGTTTGGTACACCCAAAAAAACTTGTCAAGCTAATTCAAGTATGTTTGACTGATACGAGTGGAGGATGCTACATAAAGATGAGTTATATGCACTGTACTCATCACGAAATATTGTTATGATAATCCTCGCAGATTATGGTGTGTAAGACACGTAGCTCGAATGGAAGAATCTAGAAAGATGTTCAGAGTCTTGTGGCAAACCCAACGGGAAGAGACTGTTGGGAAGACCTAGATCTAGATCTAGAGGATAACATTAGAACGGACCTGAAAGATATAGGGTGTAATGAGGTGGACTGGATAGAACTAGCTCCAGATAGGGTAAGAGTGTAATGAGGTGGACTGGATAGAACCAGCTCTAGATAGGGATAGAGTGTAATGAGGTGGACTGGATAGAACTAGCTCAAGATAGGGATAGGGTGTAATGAGGTGGACTGGATAGAACTAGCTCTAGATAGAGATAGGGTGTAATGAGGTGGACTGGATAGTACTAGCTCAAGATAAATATATGGTGTAATTAGGTGGACTGGTTTAGTACTAGCTCAAAACTAACAGGTTGTGCATTTTTGTAAGTGTGGTACTGACGTTCCTAATACCTTATAGTAAGTAATATCGTAACTTTTTCATCTTTAAGATTCAGGGGCGGATTAAAATCAATAATAATACATAATAAAATAATACATAATAATACATTTTGTTGAATAAAATTTGTTTGTACATTTAAATAGCAAGATAGTGTTTTTATAATTAATAATAACTACAGTAATAACAATCATCAACATTTTAAAAAACCATTGTTAGTCACAAATTAACCAAATTGAATTGGTTTCAAATAAACATCACATTATTATTAAGAATACATAAATGAATAAGTTAAGTAAGTTCTAAATAGGTCCTAAACTCAAACTGAATTGCTTGGTAAGCTTTCAATAGCTCCTAAACTCAAACTGAATTGCTTAGTAAGCTCTCAGTAGGTCCTAAACTCAAACTGAATTGCTTGGTAAGCTCTCAATAGGTCCTAAACTCAAACTGGATTGCTTAGTAAGCTTTCAATAGGTCCTAAACTCAAACTGGTTTGCTTAGTAAGCTTTCAATAGGTCCTAAACTCAAACTGGATTGCTTAGTAAGCTCTCAGTAGGTCTTAAACTCAAACTGAATTGCTTGGTAAGCTTTCAATAGCTCCTAAACTCAAACTGAATTGCTTAGTAAGCTTCAGTAGCTCCTAAACTCAAACTGGATTGCTTAGTAAGCTCTTAGTAGGTCCTAAACTCAAACTGAATTGCTTGGTAAGCTTTCAATAGGTCCTAAACTCAAACTGGATCGCTTAATAGATAGAAACAGTTAACTTCATCAGATAGTTTAAAATTTACCTTTGATTGGCTAACGAATTGAACCGCCATTTACAAGAAAACTATGAATACTACAGTGTTTATACGAATAACCCAATTTTGTTAGTATTTTCCTTGTAAAAGTGAGCTACAATGGGCCAGGAACTGATATACACCATTGCCTAGCCGAGATTCCCACCCTTCCTCCCCCTCAAACCATTTCTTCCACGCCTTGGGTTGGCTGGATCAATCGTGCGTCGTATAGTGACGTAGTTCCTGGGAAGAGTCGATATTTTCCGCGCGGTGGGAGGAAGGTAGTTTGTAGCGCGGGCACCGTAGTAGCCTAGGAGTGAACTCCCTCCCTCCTCCTCCTGTCATTTCCCTGGTTTTGTTCCCGCCATAGAGAATAGGTCCGTCAGAGTCCAGATATGTGTGATAGGAACGCTGCTGGATGCTTCTTTACACGTAAGGTAGGCCAACGATCATTACGTCAAGATACATTGTTGTACATTACCATTGTTACATTGTGCGGGAGACGAATAACAACTGGTACTAGGTTTTTTCCCCCAAATGAGTGTTCAGAAGAGAAGAAGTGAATTTGTGAATGCACCCGCGCCTGTCCTAGTGGACTATATAGAATGCACGGTGTAGGTCATTCAACCTGTCTGTACTATATAGTGTACGAGAATCCACCCCCGCCACCCCCTTCGATGCTCGCCACCCAGACGAGTGGACAGAGCTTCCTAGCGGCCTTCATCGGAATCTACATTTACCTTCAGAATTATTCCGATTTCTCTGGCTTATATTTTAAATGTTCCTGTTCGCACCGTCTTAATAACGTTTAACATTGTTGTGACTTCAGGTCATGGTTGTATAATGACGTACTTGTGTAAGTGTTGAACATATATCCCGTATTTAAACAACATAAAACATATTTTAGACGTTGCAACTCTATTTGTGTCAAGACGTTTGCACAAAACGTCGAAACTGTTTTAATTATTTTGAAATAACTGGTTGTTTGTTTGGTGACTGAAAAGTGAGACATAATGAAGTTCTTGTGTGGTATTGGTGGAGACGCTGATTGCGAGCTTTGCGTACGTTACTTGTATAACATACTCTTAATGTTATAATAATGGGGAAAAGGCCATTTTCACTCATTTGTCATATTTTGAATAAGATATCTTTTCGTAATGGTTTTGAATCACTTGATAAAATTTGGAAATATATTCATAACAAGCTTCACTAAAATAATTGTATTTCTTTATATATAAATTTTCTGAAATAAGATAGTTAAAATGATTAACAAATAAATGATGCTTTACAATAGCTTAATATTTCAAACTCATAAAAACAAAACTGAAGTGTGTCTTTTAGTATTCAAATAAAACATAATATTTCAAACCTTCTTTTACAAGATCCAAGTTTTGACATATTTACTATTAATATTATTATATAGAGGTTAAATAAAACTTAAGTGAAAGAGAATCTCGCGAAACGTGGTATCAAATTAATTAGTCAGAAAATGGCCTTTATCAATATTATAAACTAAAAAGCTAGAATTTAATTTAATGTGATTGAAAGTTTATCCTACATGTATGTGTGTGATATGTAATTGTGTGGGTGGCAGTCCATGTCGTAGTTCTGGGTTGATATATTTCCTGGAAAATCAGATTATTGATCTTAATGTTTCATGTTTACCTCATTGAGCGGTTCAAGTAACTGATCTTTACTTATATAACGCAAGATTATGTTTACAACGGTTTTATATTTTTAAATTAAAAAGTTATTTATAAATAATATTATCTAATACAATTCTATAAGCCGAATTATATTATCGACAGAGTTTTCCAGTTTTCCATGCAAATAAGCAGAATACTTTCATTTTAAAATATTGTCTATAAAGTTCTAAACGATTAGCTATACATTATTGTTACAAAGGTAGAAAAACATTGTATTGAGTTATACTTTATACAATATCGCCCAAATTCTTGTTCATAACTATAAAATTGAGAGTTTCACTCCAATAATTAATTTTACGAGCAATTACATATTTTGTGTCTGGCGTAGAGCTGATAACATGGTTATATTGATAAATAGAATCGGACCTATTTGTAGAGCAGGATGCTCAGAGATATTAAATGTTGATTTATATAATAGGCTTAGAAACTTGAACTTATGAAATAAATCTTAATATTACCCCAACATATTTTCAAGAAATAAAATTTATAGTAGCAATTATCCGTACACTAGACACTCGTCCAACCGAATTTGATGGGACCAATTCCAAATCCGGTTAATTTAAATTTACGGAAATCCCATAGTTTCGTAATTTTTTCCCTTTTTGGAGATGTAAAAAAAACTTAACACGCGCGATATGTCGCTGAAATAAAAACATATGTGTTTACAGTACGTAACAACCCGAGGACTAATATGTGGGAGAGTTTTTGTTAACAACTTGTTAACAATTTCAACAATATTTTTGTTTGAGGTTTAATGTTCGCTTGCATTCTGATTGATCTCGAAGTTGTTTTTAGCCTAAAGGATGGTCCAGATGAATTGGAATATTAGATAACGGGGATAACGGGTCTATAGGATACCTAGAAAGTAAGCTATTAGCAACAAGGCTGTACAGATCTGAAAGTGGTGGTAAAATTCTTTCGGTGGGAGCCGGGTTGAAATCCTCGTTGTAGAAATAGTTCACTGGTGTTAGTTGTGTGTACCCCATTTTATATTCGAGGTATTTAATTTGCACTTTCTGAACCGACTTAATATATCATCACACGACTTGCAAACTAGCTTAAATCTAGAACAAACTCACATTTCCCCAATGAAGATTTTTTAGGCCATTCAGGGAATTGAATCCAGGACCCTTATCTCAGTTGACCTACGCCATACCACCTGAAGACAAAGGTTGGACTTGTATTTATTCCAGTGCGTAACGCAAGTTGAGGGCTTTTAAGTGCCTGAGGTAGTCTCACGTGAGAACTTAGGACTCATAACATCGTGTGAACACTAAGAAACGGGACTCGAACCAGAAGACTCTAAGAGACGTCCGTCTTAGTGATATGGCGAGCAGACCACAACAGTCACAGAAATATAGAAAACCTTAGCGACAGTAATTACACTAATTGAGGAAATGTGCCCGAATTATCATGTACGGAGAGTGGGAAACCATTTAGGAATAAACACTCTTAGTTTACCAACTCTGGATTCGAGCTCCGATACCCCCATCACCCTACAACCGAGACATTTCGCAAGCATGACATCTAGTCCACGTGAGCACAGAGAATAGGAAAAATTGCGCCCGGGAAAACTGCGCCTCCGCGGAAAAAAAGGGGAAAAGTGCCCCTCCCCCCCCCACACACACACACACTGTTTTACACACTTAAAAAACAAGTACGTCCCAAGGACCTAACAAAGTGTTTGAAGAGTCTTAGCCTAGATTCAAAAAATGTAGTAAAAAGTCGGCAATAATTAATTTGGTAACTTCAATCTATACGTTCACATCAAATGCTTACAGATACACACTAATCTTTATTTGATTGAAAAACCTAACCTAACCTAACCTAACCTAAACAACAGACAAAGATACAGGTGCGATGGACCGATGTATTTTGACCTCCTCAAGACCTCATGATGTGCGATGAGTCGATTTGAAATCCCCACCCTCCTAAACAAAAGGACGCGATAAACCGATATACGCCGGTGAAAATGGTAAGTAAGGTCGTGAGTAAATTGCACCCACACGACCTTGTTAAAATTATTTGGGTGAGACAGACAAGGTCGTGTGGGCGCCTTTTTCCCCGACACCGACTACAGATGCGGTCGTATATTTGTTGATCATTTGTTCATTTTAATTACTAGTGCACCTGGTTAGGGATCAAACCAGCGTCTCCAGAGTCACAGTCAGTATATCGTACACCTAGCACAACTGACAGTTGAATACAGTCAAATAGTTTTTTCGGGGGGGGGGGGCAGCATATTTAAAGTTATATCGCATGTTCATTGCCGTCGTGGAGAAATGCACCGAGCCGGTCGCGCCTGGTAATATCAGGGTATACTTTATATCGAGCAGTACTGCATACCGGGTTGCATAGGACCAAGGTAGTTTAATCCTTACATCCAGACACAACAATAATACTCCTTCTTACACACACGCCCCCTCTTTCGTGGTACCAGGAGCAGAGTCACATCAAGTCCATATCTACAGTAGGACTTTTAAAAACCATCACATTGTATTATATTATTAGTGTTGTTTTGTACATGTTAAAATGGACAGCTGCAGTTAAGATGGCCTGAAAGCTTTATTAACTGCCCTAGCTTTCTTTCAATGAAAGATGGACCTATGTCTCTGTACGATTAAATCGTGTATCTTGATCCTAGGATACAAGTTCGTAAAGGCATTCAATTATACTTTTTGCAATGTTATCTAATATTCAATTTCGTTGGGAAGAGGTTGGGGGCAGAATATATTACTCACCCCTGCCCAAGACAATGTTGGGTAAAAAAATATTGTGGCCCTTAAATGAATACGTCCAGTATAAATGATTCGTGACGTCACAGGCTACGAAAGTAGTTGACTGCAGCCAACTCTCAATATCTTGGATGAGTTTACGAGCCAGACCATAACTTATGAGGCATAGATTACAATGAATCATAACATACCTATCCTGAGATTGATCATTGGTATACATGTTAACACACATGTGTATGTATTTGTGTGTCTCTATAGATGTATGATTGTATACATTTATGTATGTGTATAGCTGTGTATGTACTAGTAATACTCGTGAAATACGGATCTGACACCGCCATTACTTTAGCAATACTATTTCACCCGCAGCTATAGTACTAACTCAGCACCAGCTATAATACCACTTCAATCCCAGCTATACTATTATTTTAGTCCCAGCTGTAGTACTATTTCAGTCCCAGGGATTGTACTATTTCAACACAAGCTATAGTAATAGTTCTCACCCAAGAATAAGTAAACCTTTTCTTATCATTTTTCACAGACTTAGTTCTGTCAGCAATGTTAGGTTAGGTTAGGTTAAGTTAAATTAGGTAAGACTCAAATTGAAAGAGATGAATAAAGAGGCAGCTGGGTCCGAACTAGTACACCAACAAGGAGCTGAACCTCGACCTACCTCTCTCGACAGGTCTCAATGCAGTTGTATATGGTGTTTACCTCACGTGAGTCGCACCTTGAAGGCCGGTCTTTGAATGGAAAACATTCTCCCATCATGTTTCAAGGGAAATGTAGGGTACAAGGGAAAAGGAGGAGAGTCACATTTCACACGACAACCGGAACAACAATTTGTAGCCTACATTTCAAACCTCATCAGGATCCCAGAAAATAGTCTTTGTTTTAAAATTAATTTAGATATGACACCTCTTTAGCCCTAATCTAAAGTGCATTAAAATTCCTTATTATTGTTTAAGAGATAGCAGCACTAACTCAATTAGAGTTAAAATGTCTTATTATTGCCTACCAGTTGACAGAACTAACTAAATTATAGTTAAAACGCCTTATGATTGTCTAACAGACGGCAGCACTAGTTCAATTAGAGTTAAACTTGGCCTTATGATTGTCTAAAAGATGGCAGCACTAGCTCAATTAGAGTTAAACTTGGCCTTATGATTGTCTAAAAGATGGCAGCACTAGCTCAATTAGAGTTAAACTTGGCCTTATGATTGTCTAACAGATGGCAGCACTAGTTCAATTAGAGTTAAACTTGGCCTTATGATTGTCTAACAGATGTCAGCACTAGCTCAATTAGAGTTAAACTTGGCCTTATGATTGTCTAAAAGATGGTAGCACTAGTTCAATTAAAGTTAAACTTGGCCTTATGATTGTCTAACAGATGTCAGCACTAGTTCAATTAGAGTTAAACTTGGCCTTATGATTGTCTAACAGATGGCAGCACTAGTTCAATTAGAGTTAAACTTGGCCTTATGATTGTCTAACAGATGGCAGCACTAGTTCAATTAGAGTTAAACTTGGCCTTATGATTGTCTAACAGATGGCAGCACTAGTTCAATTAGAGTTAAACTTGGCCTTATGATTGTCTAAAAGATGGCAGCACTAGTTCAATTAGAGTTAAACTTGGCCTTATGATTGTCTAACAGATGGCAGCACTAGTTCAATTAGAGTACAAATTGGACTGTTTCCTTAAAATTTTAGAAATGATGTTATTTATTATATTGTGTTTGATGACTCAGTCACAACACAGAATGTTCAATATAAACACATGAACTGCAACAGTTTGTATTGAAACTGTACTCGAGAGCCATTCTATTCTACACAAAGGATTCATCCACATCTTGGCGTAATCTCAACAATATTACATTATTATGTGCTGGTTGGTCTAGTCAGTAATATACTTCCATTAGAATAAAACTGTGTGCTTCATACATTTAAATAAAGAATCCTGTTCTGGGATTAAATATCGCCCTACGAAGTCAGTTAGGTATACTATCCGTGTTACCTAGCTTACTATCTGTGTTACCTAGATTATTATATGTGTTACCTAACTTACTATCCATATTGCTTAGCTTATTATCCGTGTTACAAAACTAAGTTCTGAAAAATCAAGGCTATGTAAATGTTTGGGGTAGAGTTCCTAACGGCGTTGACTTGTGGGAAGTTCCTAACGGCGTTGACTCGTGGGGAAGTTCCTAACGGCGTTGACTCGTGGGAAGTTCCTAACGGCGTTGACTCGTGGGGAAGTTCCTAACTACGTTGACTTGTGGGGAAGTTCCTAACTACGTTGACTTGTGGGGAAGTTCCTAACGGCGTTGACTTGTGGGGAAGTTCCTAACTACGTTGACTCGTGGGGAAGTTCCTAACTACGTTGACTCGTGGGAAGTACCTAACTACGTTGACTTGTGGGAAGTTCCTAACTACGTTGACTCGTGGGGAAGTTCCTAACTACGTTGACTCGTGGGAAGTTCCTAACTACGTTGACTTGTGGGGAAGTTCCTAACGGCGTTGACTTGTGGGAAGTTCCTAACGGCGTTGACTCGTGGGGAAGTTCCTAACTACGTTGACTTGTGGGGAAGTTCCTAACTACGTTGACTTGTGGGGAAGTTCCTAACTACGTTGACTCGTGGGGAAGTTCCTAACTACGTTGACTTGTGGGAAGTTCCTAACTACGTTGACTCGTGGGGAAGTTCCTAACTACGTTGACTCGTGGGGAAGTTCCTAACTACGTTGACTTGTGGGGAAGTTCCTAACTACGTTGACTTGTGGGGAAGTTCCTAACTACGTTGACTCGTGGGGAAGTTCCTAACTACGTTGACTCGTGGGGAAGTTCCTAACTACGTTGACTTGTGGGAAGTTCCTAACGGCGTTGACTTGTGGGAAGTTCCTAACTACGTTGACTTGTGGGAAGTTCCTAACTACGTTGACTCGTGGGGAAGTTCCTAACTACGTTGACTTGTGGGAAGTACCTAACTACGTTGACTTGTGGGAAGTTCCTAACTACGTTGACTTGTGGGAAGTTCCTAACTACGTTGACTCGTGGGAAGTTCCTAACTACGTTGACTTGTGGGAAGTTCCTAACGGCGTTGACTTGTGGGAAGTTCCTAACGCGTTGACTTCGTGGGAAGTTCCTAACTACGTTGACTCGTGGGGAAGTTCCTAACTACGTTGACTTGTGGGAAGTTCCTACACGGCGTTGACTTGTGGGGAAGTTCCTAACGGCGTTGACTTGTGGGAAGTTCCTAACGGCGTTGACTTGTGGGAAGTTCCTAACGGCGTTGACTCGTGGGGAAGTTCCTAACTACGTTGACTTGTGGGAAGTTCCTAACTACGTTGACTCGTGGGGAAGTTCCTAACTACGTTGACTTGTGGGAAGTTCCTAACGGCGTTGACTTGTGGGAAGTTCCTAACGGCGTTGACTCGTGGGGAAGTTCCTAACTACGTTGACTTGTGGGAAGTTCCTAACTACGTTGACTCGTGGGGAAGTTCCTAACTGACGTTGACTTTGGAATTCCTAACTACGTTTACTTGTGGGAAGTTCCTAACGGCGTTGACTTGTGGGAAGTTCCTAACGGCGTTGACTTGTGGGAAGTTCTAACGCGTTGACTTTGGGAAGTTCCTAACGCGTTGACTTGTGGGGAAGTTCTAACGGCGTTGAACCATTGTGGAAGTTCCTAACGGCGTTGTACTCGTGGGAAGTTCTAACGGCGTTGACTTGTGGGAAGTTCCTAACGGCGTTGACTTGTGGGAAGTCCTAACGCGTTGACTTGGGGAGTTCCACGGCGTTGGGTATTTAATATAAATTCATCTTCGTCATCTATACCTAATTAGTGTAATTAAATACAATAACTTCGGATGGGTTTGTTAGTTAAGGTGAAAAACTAATTGAACCAATACTACATTAGACATTAATATATCAATAAAACAAGGAAACAACCCAATTTGCCAATGTTATATAGAGATGTAGTAACCTCACTGTAAGTCAAACAAGACCATTGGCTCTGAACATGTATTTGAATGAGATCAAGTCACGACACTAACTGGAGTTGTCAATACACCTGTTTTGAATGAGATCAAGTCACGACACTAACTGGAGTTGTCAATACACCTGTTTTAATGAGATCAAGTCACGACACTAACTGGAGTTGTCAATACACCTGTTTTAATGAGATCAAGTCACGACACTAACTGTAGTTGTCAATACACCTGTTTTAATGAGATCAAGTCACGACACTAACTGTAGTTGTCAATACACCTGTTTTGAATGAGAAGCTCAAGTCACGACACTAACTGGAGTTGTCAATACGCCTGTTTTAATGAGATCAAGTCACGACACTAACTGGAGTTGTCAATACACCTGTTTTTAATGAGATCAAGCCACGACACTAACTGAGTTGTCAATACACCTGTTTTAATGAGATCAAGCCACGACACTAACTGGAGTTGTCAATACACCTGTTTTAATGAGATCAAGTCACGACACTAACTGTAGTTGTCAATACACCTGTTTTGAATGAGATCAAGTCACGACACTAACTGGAGTTGTCAATACACCTGTTTTAATGAGATCAAGTCACGACACTAACTGTAGTTGTCAATACACCTGTTTTGAATGAGAAGCTCAAGTCACGACACTAACTGAGTTGTCAATACACCTGTTTTGAATGAGATCAAGTCACGACACTAACTGGAGTTGTCAATACACCTGTTTTGAATGAGATCAATCACGACACCCAACTGGAATTGTCAATACACCTGTTTTGAATGAGATCAAGTCACGACACTAATGAGTTGTCATACACCTGTTTAAATGAGACCAAGTCACGACACTAACTGAGTTGTCAATACACCTGTTTTGGAATGAATCAATCACGACACTAACTGAGTTGTCAATACACTTTGAATAATCAGTCTATGACAACTGGAGTGTCAATCACCGAAAATAGACAAGCTGGAGATAACAGCGATTGTCTCGAGGAAAAAGTCGATATTGGGAGCCGATGATGATAGGCATCTAACAAAAAGCTCAACGAACAAGGAATTGCAAATTATTTTCGAATAATCGGAAAGAGTTTAAAAAACTATGAGATAGATCAAATAGTCTTAGTTTCTTCCTTGACGGATTGCACTATAGCCCTCCCTATCTTACAAGCTCTGCATAAGCTCGCTACGTTTCAGGTTAAACGAAGTATACCTAGTCCGCGTGTATTAGATCAAATATTTAGATCTTATTTCTTTATTTACAAATAATTATTAGTTATATACTATGGTGACCTGGAGGCTAGGGTAAGGTGTCAGACTTCTTGCTGAAGGTACGGGTTTAATCCTCGTCCCAGCATATATTTATCTGATTGTCAAACCCTTACTTCACCTCTGACAAGACGTGTATTAATCACAACTTGTGAATGTGAGGAATGCCAGGCCTCCACCGTGGTTCGGATCCCATGTTAAACTGTAGGTCCTCAATTTCGTCTCACAATCACCCTACCATTACACATTAGTGTAAGTGCATATAACTGGAACGGGTAGTAAGACGCGGTGCTAATAATAATAATAATAGTCTAGTTTATATACTAATCTAAAAATAAATTAAAACCTATTTTTTAAACACTAAAAAATTACATTTTGTTGTAATGAGTCTTGGGCAACCGCTAGGTATGGTCGGAAGTAATCATTAAAATATTTCTAAGACATCTAAAAACATCATATTTGTTAGTTCGTGTAAATATACTGTAATGGATGTATGTATATCTAGTTTTAAATGCACTTTCAGAATGAACCATATATAGACAAACGATACAAGACAATATGTTGTTACTCGTGTAAACATTGGACCAAATAACAGTTGTAGTCACTCTTACTGCTCGTCTAGACTATCTGCATTTGATTAAATTAATAGTGTAGGTATCAGTCACAGATAATGTATCCATATGTGTGTGGAGGGAGATTAGTAAACGATTTAAAAAAAACACCTTGAGTAAACACCCAGCCGGAACTCAAACCATGACCTACCCGTCACCGAAAAATCAGCCTAGAAGAACTTGACGCCTAGTCTGTGTACTCAACTATACGGACTGCTGAAAGTCAAGCCAGTGTGACGATGTGATTGTACATTCGTGGCTGTGGGCCTGTTTGTGACGATGTGATTGTACATTCGTGGCTCTAGGTCTGTTTGTGACGATGTGATTGAACATTCGTGGCTGTGGGTCTGTTTGTGACGATGTGATTGTACATTCTTGGCTATGGGTCTGTTTGTGACGATGTGATTGTACATTCGTGGCTGTGGGCCTGTTTGTGACGATGTGATTGTACATTCGTGGCTCTAGGTCTGTTTGTGACGATGTGATTGTACATTCGTGGCTGTGGGTCTGTTTGTGACGATGTGATTGTACAATCGTGGCTGTGGGTCTGTTTGTGACGATGTTATTGTACATTCGTGGCTGTGGGCCTGTTTGTGACGATGTTATTGTACATTCGTGGCTGTGGGTCTGTTTGTGACGATGTGATTGTACATTCGTGGCTGTGGGCCTGTTTGTGACGATGTGATTGTACATTCGTGGCTCTAGGTCTGTTTGTGACGATGTGATTGAACATTCGTGGCTGTGGGTCTGTTTGTGACGATGTGATTGTACATTCGTGGCTGTGGGTCTGTTTGTGACGATGTGATTGTACATTCGTGGCTGTGGGCCTGTTTGTGACGATGTGATTGTACATTCGTGGCTCTAGGTCTGTTTGTGACGATGTGATTGTACATTCGTGGCTGTGGGTCTGTTTGTGACGATGTGATTGAACATTCGTGGCTGTGGGTCTGTTTGTGACGATGTGATTGTACATTCGTGGCTGTGGGTCTGTTTGTGATGATGTGATTGTACATTCGTGGCTGTGGGCCTGTTTGTGACCATGTGATTGAACATTCGTGGCTGTGGGTCTGTTTGTGACGATGTGATTGTACATTCGTGGCTGTGGGTCTGTTTGTGACGATGTGATTGTACATTCGTGGCTGTGGGTCTGTTTGTGACGATGTGATTGTACATTCGTGGCTGTGGGTCTGTTTGTGACGATGTGATTGAACATCCGTGGCTGTGGGTCTGTTTGTGACGATGTGATTGAACAATCCAGTCAAATTAGAAGTGATGTTGTTGGAGTAAGTGAAAATTTCTTATGACGAATTCTTAAATTAGACTTTTCTCTTTCAGCCATTAATAAATCAATGACTTTATTACATTGATTTCTAGGTCATAGTAGCTATAATTTAAAAAATAAATAATCTTAACTTATTTAATCTTTTACTTTCTCGCAATTCCTTCCTAATTATATATTTTGATTGATGTCGACGTTTCATGACCCACTGAACCCGAAAAAGCTGTTTTCGTGATGTCCTAGAGCCAAAACAAATTACGGATCGTTTTAAAACTTGCTATCTAGTGGCCAAAAGAGAAAATTTTTTTTTTTTTAAATATCAAACGATTTTTATAAACATTTGTATCCAGGCACTGTTTAACATGATAAACGAAATTTTTCCTCTTATTTTTTCCTTAAAATAGCATATAGATTACTTTACATAAACGGATATCTCCAGTTTTTATTATATCTCCGTAGCTCTTTGAGATACAAACTAACTTATAGGTGAAAAGTTGTAGGGTTACTATTAAACATCAAGTTTTTAAAAAAAAATTATATGTCTGCTAAATATCGTTAAAATTGGTCACCGCATTTAGCAGCTATCACAGTGCCAGTTATAGATGAAAAACTAAATTAATGCCCGTAACGGCGGCCACCTTAGATTAATGACTTCACACAGGCCCTACAGGTCGCACATTCAGATAAAACACCTGGTACGCTTCATTATCAATACATCCCAGTATGCAGGAAAACTGATTATTATTGAAATCAATCCACTATTCCCAAAAATATAAGAAGCAAAATTAGAAAAGTAGATTAAGTACTTTTGTAGCTTTTTTTTTATTAAAACCATTTTGTTTTACTGCTACTCTTGGTTTTTTTATTACTTGGATCCCAAAATTCTAAGTATACAATTATGTACAAATCTACTATCTACTCTTTTCAAATATTTATCGGGTTTTTTTTCGTAAAATTACTTTCATAATATTAATATATAAAATAGATAAAATAAGTACATTTTATTGTATTCTTTCACTATTCTATTTTAAATGTCCTGGTTTTAAATTAAAAAAAAAGAAATGCTCACCGTGATAATGATTGTTTGTAAGTGATGTTCCCAGTTGTGTGTGTGTAGAAACGTTGTAGAGTGATAAGTGAAGTGTTGCTGTCCACAGGAAGGGCGGGAAGGAGGGGCGGATCTGGCCACCAGCCCTCGCCGGCAAGCATCACAAGCACTCGGCACGTCCACTGGGCTCAGACTCAAAGAACCTCCGCCCATGGTCGTTCAGGGAGATTTCAGGAAGGTAACCAGCCTTTCTATTACTAGCAACATACATCAAAAGCTGTAAACATCGATATTTAGCTCAATAAATAGTTGAAAATATCTTAAAGACACTGACCTTATATTGTTTCTTTTCTTTATTTAAAAAAAAAATACATAGCACAATCTCAGCCACATCTAAATAAGATTAAATGTTAATATTAATTTAAATTTTATTTCTTTTGGTACCTTGCGATGGTAAATACTGCGCTGGTAGTGGTAGAAGCTTGCAACGTAAAGTGAAGGCCATAGCTGACATACATAACTGAATGTTGTAGCCTATATCGTTGGTCCACACATTATTATATTAATTTCCATAAAATGAATCAAATAAAAGTATCAAAGTAGGAAATAAGAGTAGTTGTATCGTAAAATGTTCTAGTCGATATAAAAATACTAAGAAAGTCTTAGGGCCAGTTTCATAGTCAGATTTATTACGCCTCAAGTGCGGCGCTATACTAAATACAAGACGGCACCTACCTGAAATTGAATGGAATGGGCCAGTTTCATATGCGAAACTGGCCCATTCCATTTTGGTCTAGGTAGGTGTCGTCCTGTATTTAGTATCGACTCGCACTTTAGGCGTAATAAGTCTGACTATGAAACTGGCATTATATTTTCATGAACCCGAACATTAATTAAGAGGTAGGTATTAAAAACAATAAATCTCAATTTTTTAAAAATTAAACTTAACTCGTTACATTATTAGCCTTTGTAGCCCCAGAGGACATATTTTGGCCAACATGGAAATTAGACATTTTATCGTTGTGACTTGTATTTTAGACCAAATAAATATTATTTTCATTTCAAGTTTTGACATTGCTAATTTTTAAATCATGGTTGGAGGGTGGTTACCATGACAACCTGATGCCAATGTTCTTATCTCAGCGCTCGCCTAGCCGGGCTCAGTTCAAGTGATACCATGTGAAATGTAACACACATTGCAGTCAGTCATTTATTTGTAGGCTAGAAAGTGCGACGCTACCGGTTTTCATTAGTTTTCGATTATTTGATTAAAAATGAAATTTTTCAATGTTAAAAAATTGAATTTTATTCTCTATCATTAGAAGAAAAGTTTGAAATTTAAAAAAAATTCAAGGCCAGCGCCCGATTTTAAATTAAGTCAGGTGCAAAAAAAAAAGGTGCAAAGACACAGGAGAATTTACGCTTGGTTTTGACAAGAAACTATTTAATAAAAATCTGTGGATATGTGGTTGTGAAGAAAGTAACTCTTTATGTTGTTTTATGTGTTTGTTATTTGGTTAAGAAACACCTGGAGTGAAGACAGAATAATTGCGTTGGCCATTTTGTCTTTAGCGACAAGGGCTGACTGCAAACAAGCAGGAAGGGGTGGGGGGACGTTGCCCTTAAAATTGTTGTAACGGGACACCACCCCCTCCTCCAGTGTTCGTCAAAACAGTAGGGTTGGCTGCACATTCAAGCAAATGCCAATATTGTCAAAAAGAAACAGGTCATATACAAAAACACTGTTGATTTTGGAAAGGAAAAAGAAAGTCATGATTATTATCCTAGAATCAAAGCACTTATATTTTCTGCATTTTTTAGGTATTTCCAAGTCTGAAAAATCATTTTGATTTTTGGCTAGCGTAGCTGTTGAGCATATGTGCAGGAACTTTATGGACACTTCAACTCACTTTCAGTTTAAAAACGAATCCAAATTGAGTGGCTAAACCATTTAAGCCACAGGAATAGGTATTATCTATTTTAATGCCTTTGATGGAAATTCTTGGTTACCTAGTGTAAAGTATGGTGTGTTTTTTGTTTCTGAAGTAGAAGTTAATCTTTTTTCTGTGAGCTTGACCCTTGATAGAGGTCATAAAATTAATGATTGTTGTTGAAAGTTTCTGCAAGTTTGTTGACATAACGGAAAAAGTTTGTGCAACTGCTGAAAGGTAAACTTTTTAAAATTAATTTTCATTCTAATTAAATGCTGTTTGTGAATTTTGCAGCAAAAAAAAAAAGAAAAGGAAAAACTAGTTTATTTGCATGAAAAATTAGCCCCTACAAGATTTTCGCCAAATAAAGAACTTACTAAAGTCACTCAAAGTGGATTACTTACCAGTGGAAACCCCCTTTTGCGAATCATATATATAATATGGTAAACAACGACGTCTACCATTTCCAGAGAGTACATCCAAAGCCCCAAAAGTTTGGAAATTGGTTCATATCGGCCTTTGTGGACCATTTGAAGAATCATCCATTGGAGGATTTAGGTAAATGATGCTGACCCAAGATGACTTTTAATGCTACCGGACCATATTTTTCTTAAGGGAAAAGTCACAAAATTGAAGACATATTTAAAGACTGCCGAGATCGATTTGGGAGATGAAGTACAAACTATCAGGCTTGATAATGGGCTGGAAATTGTAGACAAGGAAATTAACCTGCTAATTTTAAAATTATGAAACAAGTTTCCTAGATAATCTTAAAGAGCCGCAAACCTTTGAAGAGGCCATGGAGTATCCTGAATGGAAAGAGTGGAATCTGGCGATTGATCGAGAATTACAAGCTCTGATAGAAAATGACTTCTCAATGGAAGTGGATCGTCCTGAAAATACAAAGGTCGGTGACTGCAGATGGGTCTTTAATAGAAAGTGTAATGATTAGTGAGACTGGAAAACCAGAAATATTTAAATAACCACGTTCGGTCGCTTCATTTTAGATAAACAAAACAAAATACCACCGGCCCATGCCAACAGAAAGCGACAACAGTAAAACAAAATGCGCAAAGCAAATGCAAAGACATACAATGCACAACGTACCATCCGCCAAAAAGAACACATTGTATTAACAACAAAGTAAGAAGGTCTTAAACAGAACAATATAAAATATACTAAACACTGGAAGCACTACTGTACATTAGTCAATTGATTCCATTGGTAGGGGACACAGCTTCTGTATCACCCGTTTGACACAATACTGGATGACGTACGGACAGCAGCTACTCGAACACGATTGTCAAGACCACGATGGAGTTCTTCCATCACTGCCAATCTCCACTGTAGAGGGGGAACATCATCGTCCTTCAGGAGCACAACCATTCCTGGCTGAAGATCGGGTGATACGGTGGTCCACTTGGAACGCTGCTAGAGCTGGCCTAAGTAGTCGGATGACCACAACTTCCACAACCGCTGGGTGCATTGTTGAACCAGTTTCCGTCTAGAGAGTCTCTTTATGGGGATGTGTGTGTAGTTTGACTCTGGTATTGAGGCGATAGGCCCACCTATCAAGAAATGACCAGGGGTCAGACTTTGAGGATCACTGGGATCGGCTGATAATTGACAAAGAGGACGAGAATTGAGGCAAGCTTCTATCTGTACACAACTCTTCAAAGGTTAGACTTGTATTGCCTACAACACGTCTCATGTGGAATTTCATCGACTCGACACCCTCTTCCCAAAGGCCACCAAAGTGTGGTGAGCCTGGCGTGATTTCACAACTTGGGGACATCCCCTGGCCACCACACTCACCGGATTTAACAGATCCGGACTTTTCAGTAACTCAAACAATTGTGTTGGAGGCTGAAGCAATTCAACAAGAGACATTGAAGGAATTTTTTTTTAATGAATAATTCCAGGGGAATTTAGAAAATTGTCAATCTTTGGTTGTTATTTTAAGTTTAATTTGAAGCATTTATGATGGATTAAATAGCTAAGCTACTATAATTTTTGGTTACAACTATAGCTGCATCTAAATATTGTATTATTTACATTGAAAAATTTAGTCGTTAAAGTAAAGATATAGTGTTATTAAATGTGTTAATACTTTATGCCCCACCCTGTATATACACACATATATATTATTTATATATATATATATATAGCAAAAAATCTTAAATTCTACATTTATTAAAATCCTCAGAAATTGGAGGGATTCAAAGAACTCTCTTCCAATCTCTTGTATGTAACTGTCAGGTGAGCGGGATCTCGACTGAAATTTTCCGCCAAATCGAGACAGTTGAGAATGACCATGATGCAACAACAGCAGCGGCGTTGGAAGCTGTGGAAAGGAGGGGCGAGATGGTGGTTAGGTTCTTGGACCCGAGACAGATCGGGAGGGCTGCGGCCGAGGCGGCCAAGAGGTTCCTCTCGACACAGGTCAGTAACCTGGGTACCTACTTCTGATAATTGTATTAATAAACTAAGTAGGCTGTGTGTTAATTTTAAATTTGAAAATATGATTATCATTGTAATGTGAGTCACATGTAATGACCATGGTGGCTACAGACAGGGAAAACAGGGAAATGTCAGGGAATTTAACTAAAAATAAGGAAAAGTCAGGGAATTAAAAAATATGTCTAAAAATCCCATTAATTTCGCAACTAAACACTAAAACAAAAGTTAATAATACCTAAATAAAATAACATTTTAATTTTTTAAATGACTGATAAAACTGTTTATGTTTAGTAGATACAATCTTTTTTTAATATGTGATCAACAATAAATAAAACAAGTCATCATCCACCATTAAAACTGGAAAAAAGTAGTCAGGGAAAATTGAAAAATGTTGCCTGGAAAACCTGGAAAAGTCAGGGGATTTTGTAAAATATGTTTTGTAGCCACCCTGAATGACTTTATTTAGTAATAAATATGCAGTCTTGCGATAGTAAACTATAGAGTCCTTTTAGTAATACAAAGTATTATATTAAATATTATTAAATCTCAATATTATATAGGCCCTTATAACATTTTTGTTTCAAAAATAAAACTAGGGCCTAGTCAAAATGTTAAGAAATTTGTGCACCTCTTGGTACAAAATCAGAAGCTGCATAAAAAAAATTCATACCGTTTTGTCCGTAGAACATAAAACAACAAGTTAAAACTATCCTCAGGCATTCCTTTGTTTAATTCAATACCTGTTAAAATTATTTGTTAGATAGAGGGTGACTGATAATGTTCGTAAACTGATCCTTGGTCTTCTAGAATTGAGGTTGTGCTGTACCTTAAACTTATACTAGAGACACCATCAAACTTTGGGGCAGAAACCTTTATAAACGGTGGGGGGGTCATCTTTTTAATTCCTTCAACTTGAGTACAACAACTTCACTGTAATAACATTATACTATACATAACATTATGGCTACAATATCTGACAATTATAGAAGTTGCTAGAACTACTTTGATATGATGGCTTCTTTGGTGCTGACTGACAGTTCACAGCTGATTTCTGACAGTCAACAGTTAGGTATATACCTAAATGTTGACTGTCAGAAGTGACAGCTGCTAAACACATGTTTTTTGCAGATCATATGGTTCGGCGTAGGGATACATAATTTGGTCTGGTAACTTTTCAAAGCCGTCAGAAGTCAGCTGTGAGCTGTCAGTCAGCACCAAAGAAGCCATGGGCTACTGTATGTGTACTGCAACTTCTGACATATGTTCGTTTATAGTCTTGTGTAAGGAATTGTAGTTTATTCAACACCTCAATTCATACAGTAAAAAAAAGTATTTTATTTTCCTATATTTAGCCCATCATGAGACCAAAATAAAAGCCAACCAAATTTGAGCCCCCCACAGAAGCAAATGTTTGAAGAGTGTGTCACGGCTATTAAATGTTTCCTACCCTGGTATATATCTTGCCACACATCTAGGTCTGTACACAGAGCCAGGGAATTAGGAAAACTATCATCACTTTTATATGGACTCACTATTTTTCTTTGAACTAAAAAGTGTTACAAAAAAATTACAAAAGGTATTTTAAATGCAAAGGTTTAAATTATAAGACAATGGCCACATAAGAAAAAATGTTAATTGACTAAATAAATATTATTATTTACATTCCTTATAACAAGGCCTAAGGCATACATTTACACTTATTTTCATATTTATATATATATATATCTTATAAACTCTCTATGAAAGAGAATGGAAAGAATTAAATAAATAAATGTGTGACTAATCAGCTTTAAAATAAAATAAATACCGTACCGTACTTCAAAAAGAGAAAGCAATTAATTACTTAATGTAACTTGCATTGACACATATATCCTATTTAAAGGTGTTAAAGCTAATTTTGAATAGCTTTTAACTTTTTTTTTTGTGGAAAACTATTTGCGCTCTCTTGATGAACTAATCATTGCTATAAAATTGACATACTTATAAAAGTTTATTGAGATTTTCTTAATAAATCAATAAAACTTTAATATACATACATATCTAATTACTCCATTCCCTTATGGGGTAGCCAAGAAACTATGTATATAGCTCAAAAACCACAACTTCGTACTTAATCCATCCTCACTAACTTTCTCCCCACTTCCATATCCTTGCATACTCCCTTCACTTCAACAACATCCATACACTGAGTCATACATGCTCTTGTGTTCTTAAAACTCTTAATGTTTCTCTTGTTCACACATTCGTCTACAACATTTAACCACATCTTAAATGGTCACCCCCTTCCTTTTGATCCACACACTCTACCTTCATATATTCACTTTGTAACATGATCCACACTCATCCTCTCAACATGCCCAAACCACTCTAAGACACTTCTTTCACAATTATCTATTGGATTACCCTTCAAACCGCACTCCTTCGGCACCCATTCATCACTGATTCTGTCCATACGAGTTTTTCCACATACATTTCTTAGATATCTTATTCCAACCACATCCACCTTGCTCTTGTGTTCATCCTGACAAACCCACATCCATAAAACAATGTTGGTGTCAACACACTTTTATATATTACCATCTTTGCCTCTTTCAATACTTCATTCTTTGCAATAGTCCGCATATATCCAGCTACACTCCGAGATTCATTCACCCGTCTGTCGATTTCACCTTCCATCCTTTACTTCTTATGGAACATTCTGCCCAGATACATAAAATCATTCAATTGTGCCAACAGTTTTCCATTTATACCAAGTTGGCAATCGTGTCCTACCATCCTTATCAAAAACTATCACTTAAGTTTTAGAAACATTTATACAACGATCCAATTCTGCCTGTTGTCACAGTAAAACTATTTCATGCATTCTGCAAGTCACTTTCCTTCTCAGCCATTATTACAGCATCATCTGCATATAACCAAGGCCGTAGCCAGCCAATAATTTCAGGGGGGGTTATGTGGGCACATCCCCCAATTGTTGGAAGCTAGAAAAAAATTCTAAATGATAAACAGATCTAGAAGCTCTCTGAAGTGGGGTTTTTTTTTATGGTAAAATAACTCACTAACGGCCGAAGGCTTGGAAAATTTCTAAATATTAAACACTTTTTGAAGCTCTGTGAAGTTTTTTTATGGTAAAATATTCCCCAAAATGCCGAAGGCTAGGAAAATTTCAAAATATTTAACACCTCTAGAAGCTATCTGAAGTGCTTTTTATGGTAACATAGCCCCCTAATTTGTATTTGTATCTTAATTTTGATATTGTTTGAACCATAAATAAAGCCATATATATTTTGTTCATAAAATTTCTCGGGGGGTTTGAACCCCCAAATTCCCCTCCCTGGCTACGGCCTTGCATATAACAGCACTCTCACATTCACATTGTCCAATTGTACACCAACTACATCCTCACAAGCATCCCTCATGCACTTATCCACAATCATGGGGACATAACACAACCTTGTCTAACACACTGTTTATTGTCAAACCATTCTCTCAAAGCTCCATCCATGTAAACATGATAGTATTTTTAACATCCCATTGAAATTGTCAGAGGGAAGTCTCCATCAAGGTCTAAGAACCAAAGTTAGTGAAACAAGAGAACACAACTTGTAACTTGTACTGTAGGACGCGAAGCACTTTGTGCACTTGGTGGAGATCGTGAAGCGACCCGGACAGACACTGGGTCTGTACATAAGGGAAGGGAACGGGCTGGACCGATCTGACGGAGTGTTCATCTCGAGGATCGCCCTGGAGTCTGCCGTGTACAACAGTGGCTGTCTCAAGGTCGGTGACGAGATCCTGGCCGTCAATCTGGTGGATGTCACGCACATGAGTCTGGACGATGTCGTCATTATCATGTCCATCCCTCGAAGGCTGGTTCTGGTCACCAGACAGAGAAAAGCAGGTGAAAAAAAACTTCCCTGATGTTTTGTTGGCATTCCTGACCTAATAGTGCCTAGTTATTAAAAAAATAGATTCTGAATAACTGTTTAAACTAGTCTAAAAATGTTCTTTTTTTTAGTACCTAGTCGTTAAAGACCACTGTAGTATAAAAACAATACCTTGAGTTTTCCGAATAAATAGGCACTGAAAAGACCCAAAACTTTTATAAACCTGAGTAACTTTCCATTTACTAATGGTTTTGACTTTTGACTCAACCGCAAATACCAAATGTCATTAAAATGTATGTATCTGGACTTGGAAATAAACAAAATGAAATGTCTGTCCAAGTCTAATGTGCAAGTACTTTACTGAGTACTTATCATAACCCGAATAAGTATAACAACGGTAGAACATAACCCTAGTGCTTATAACTATATAAAATATATAAAACTAATTTGAATGTGTTATTAGGTATATCAGGCATGTCGAAATTGGTTCGATTATTCAGGAGTTCTAAAAGAGATTTGGTTACGTCCAATAAATTATTATTATTATCATCATCATCATCATCATCACTACTACCCGTTCAGGCTATGAGCACTTACACTAATGTGTAAAGGTTGGGTAATTGTGAGATTAAATGGAGGACCTACAGTTTAACGTGGGATCCGAACCACGGCGGAGGTCTGGCATTCCTCACATTCACAAGTTGTGATTAATACACGTCTTGTCAGAGGTGAAGGAAGGGTTTGGCAATCAGATAAATCTGTGCCGGGACCGAGGATTGAACCTCGGACCCCCCGGCACAGAAGTCTGACACCTTACCCCTAGACCGCCAGGTCACCCTCCAAAAAATTGAATCATTTGTAGAGTACATGCAATTTCTATTCAAATCTGATTTGGACACTAAAGAAATTGCAATCAGTAGTCAGTTAAAATTACTCATTGAGCAAAATATCTCTTGAAAATGAGATATTAACACTGAAAGATGACATTTTTCTGAAGAACCGCTCAGGAGAAGAAAAATGTTGGAGGTTCGTGCCTAGACAAAAATTTCTCAATTTGAGAAGATGCAGGGAAACTCTACACTCGTGTTTTGGTTCAACTTATTTGTGTGAACCTGCCTTGTTATATCTAAAAATGACGAAGAGTAAGCAACGTTACAACATGACAGGGTTTCCCCAACCCAGTACTCACCTGATATCCAACAGGTGGTGAACGTAATCCAGATACAGGCGTCACACTAACGACGGAGATAAACATGTGTTTTCAGATACATGTTGATTTATAGCAAACTTTTCAGTTTTGGTGGAAGCAACTGTCATTTGTTATTATTTTTACCATAAGTTTAACCAAACGTTTGTTAAAGCTGAAGAATGACAATGGGACAGTATGGTAGATCACAACCTACTTCAAGTGGGACATGCCTGAGGTATATGTTCTATTACCTTGGGTTCTACGCCTTCCTGTGTGTTGGTTTGACGTATTGATGTGTGCACAGGTAAAGGGGGCGTGGCATCCCCCCACCTACAACCTCGCTCCGAGCACAAACCTCCTCCTGTGGTGGTCATAAAGAAAGAGCTTCGGGAAGAAGATGATGTCGATGACATTGAGGAAACAGTTACTCGGAGGAGACACGGAGGAGATGGGAGGGAGATGGTTTCTACCTCCAGGTAAATATGACACCATTTACCCACAAATATCCAGAAATTAAAAAAAACCAAGAGAAAAATTTTGAAGTGTGTTTTTATGAAACAGATGCTTAAAGGTTTAATGATTTATTCTGGGTGATAAATATTTGTATTGAATGTTGTAAATGTTATTGGTGGTCATGAGGTCTAAGAAGTCATGCTCACAATAGACTGAATCGCAGGTGACGAGGATATCAATGTAAAAATCCCACCTAGGTGTTTTTCATCAATTGTTTCCTAAACTCACACCACAAAAATGCAGATACATTTGCTATAAATTATACCTACATCATTTTTGTCCCATTAATGTGAATATGCAGATAGCCCCAATGAGTAAAAGAACCAATGTCCACAAATTAAAAAAATATATTTTAAATAAACCATACAAAGACAATTAATTGAAAAAAGCTTAGTGTTAGCAACTGTGTTCAAGAAAAATCTTTTATGTAGTATAATATTTGTAGCCTATATCTTGATATATTAACTATGATGCGTTCTAATTGTCAAGTGGAAATTAATTCTTCTTAACTCCCCAAATCATATATTAGAAACTAGTCTATTTTAGTAATATTAAATATTTATGGAATCTAAGAACAAAAATTAAAATCAAAATGGCTGGTCAAGTTTGTGTGTACCAGCTCTACAAAGAAACATACACAGACTCATAGAGTAAGATAATTGCACCGGAAGGTACATGCAATAAAACTGAGATAGCCATCTTGTAGCCGACCCAAAGCTGCATCAATTGGTCTAACCACACATTGCTGAACAAGGTATACAAGAGCAAAGTCACAACCTCAGCTACAGCCTCTCTTATAGTTACAAAATATGAGGTTTAGCAAGGCTACTGAAGCAGCTGGTAATAATGCAACAATCGGCGTGAGCTTCTCATTCTTTTGTTCCCATCCCCAGTCCTTGGGTTTTAACTGGTCGCCCAACTTGAAGGTATGTTCACCGGTGAATGTAAGTGTGCAGCATATCTGGTTGGCTGGAGTACAACCAAATCGAATGTGCTGCCAACTTTCTAACAGGCATTGGTTTTGTTGAAGGAATAATATCAAATCTTATTCAAAGTCTCGCACTTCTCTGCACTGTACATTGCCATTATAAGTTTCTCCTCAGTAGACGCCAACACAGCTGGATGAACTGCAGGCTCGTTGAATACTTGCACGGTTTGCAGTAGGTCACCATCTCTTGCCAAACTCTTCCACCCATGTCCTCTTGCCCTTCTTATAGAGAGCAAATTTTGTGTCACATCCTATGTATTCTGTCAGGTATCGACCCTCCAGGCTTAAGAAAGAATACTTTATCACTTGGACACACTGTGACTCCAGCCAAGCGAAGGTGAGAGGTTACTATATCTATAAGACGACTTTTGTTCTTGTTGTTTCCTAGGAAATTAGGTTGATTTGAAGAATCAATCATAATTTCAAACATAATGTCAGTAGAGCTATTACGAGCAGCTCGGCTAGTGTGTTCCGAATTTTTTTGTAGTCATAGGACCATTGTATCCATCAAACACTTACTGATGTTCCTGGCCCATAAGGTTACAGGTCTAGGTCACAATACTTGATTAAGCAGGTGGCCACCATCCACTACGTATGAACTGCTATCAGGGGAAGAATCCAGAACATACCTCTGGAATATATCTGGAAGGACAGATTTGTTGGTTTTCCTCATTGAAGCATTATCAAACACAGCTGGAGGCAAGTTCATAGCACACGTGCTCTTCATAATCAGTTGGTCGTTTAAGAATACACGATATTCGTAGGAAAAGTTGCATCAACCACGTCTTCCTCTCAAACTGAGATTGTACCACTCGTAGATGAAAGAGGGTTGATCTTGTTTCAGTTTGACATCAGCAAAATTCCGAGTCACCATATCCATCATTGATCAATGTCCAATGTCTTTGGCTGAGTCTGGATTGACAACCGTGGAGAGGCATACAAGCTGCCCATTTATGTTGTAGTCTGCATTGACAACTTTGGAGAGGCATACAAGCTGCCCATTTATGTTGTAGTCTGCATTGACAACCGTGGAGAGGCATACAAGCTGCCCATTTATGTTGTAGTCTGCATTGACAACTTTGGAGAGGCATACAAGCTGCCCATCCATGTTGTTCTCGAATGGTGAGTGACACTTAAACCAGAACAAGATGTTATCATCTCTCGATTGACGGGAGTTGCGCACCACATGTTGCTCACATGTGTCAAGATGCACACGACGTAGTTTACCAATTGCATTTGTCACTCTTGAGCAAACAGGCTGCAAGAGGACAAACTTAGCAAGGTTGCTGTCACTAAGACCTCCACAAACTTTGAGATCGTGCACAATATTGGTCCAATTACCATTCCAGAACCTATATGACCGTCTTATCGTTAAAAAGCCAGATGTTACGAATTTATTGAAGTCATCCTCTGACAGAGTGGTGCGCAAATCCTCCATCTGCTGAACATACAGCTGGCATTCTGAAGGTGGCCAGATGGATGAAAGAATGGAAGCCTAGAATACACACATGCCAAATGGAGCTCAAAATGACCAGTTCCTTCAGCCCTAATATAGAGCTGTATTATCAAGATGAGTAGAAAATACTGCACCCAAAGCTTTCTTCTGTGGCAGATCTTCAACTCTCTGCACGCTTGTACCAAATGTTCAACAAGTTTCAAGTGAATCTATAATTTGTCAGCTTGTTCAGGAGTAACGGAGTTGTTTATTACACTGCCATGGAGGTTGCACATGGATTATTTTTGGAGTTGAGTGATGTCCACCTTCTGGAACAGTGACACACCCAGCATCTCTCCAGTCAGGAACTGTTCCCTGATCGCACGAGCATGAGCATGGCTTATTATCATGTGAGGCATAGGATACACTTCCCCCCAAACTTCTTCAAGGCCACTACCAAGAAAAGAGACAAGAAGGTGGGAGCCACCAAGCCGTACAGTGACTGTATCGAGTTCACTGCCAGGACCTGAAGCAGCCGTCTTACCATACAGTGGTTGGTCGAATGTGGCAAAACAGCTCCTTTGGCCTAGCTGTCTGCACTGTCCCGCCGCGAGTGTGAGTACAGTATAGATTGTACTAAAGTTTCCAGGATAAAGATTGATGAAAGTAATGGGCTCCACACTACTTTTAACATTGTCTCTATTGACCTGAAAGGCAGCCTGCATAAAACCATTCCAAGAAGGCCCAGGAAGAACATTTAGCCAGCTACTAGTTATCCAAAGTACGTCTAAAGTTTTAGTTACCAAAGCTAAAGCTTGAGATTCAATGGCTATGCAAACTTTCCTTATCATTATTGATCACAAACCAGGAGTGGTTGCTTCCTTATACCAATCAATTTTGAAGTGACCAAAAGATCCAATGTCTTCTGCTGATGGCATGTTTTTTACCCAAGGAACATCCAATGAAAATGTACTGCACTTTAACCCACCCATCGTATGAAATGTGCCGTGCCTGTCAAGCCGTGTCAAACACAAACTGAAAATAACTCTCTGTATTCTGTTGTGTTTGGGAGTGTTGGAGTAGTGATACCTCATAGCGTTGCACTTGATTGTATCTATCAGAGAACCCCAGGTTGTTCATGAAGTCCACTAGCAGTCTTGAAGCGTAGTGCTCGTGTATGAACACCCCACTCTTGGTAGTACTGGGGAGAGGAAGGAGCAGGACCTGCAGGCAGATATGATGGCTTCACCTATTGCAACACGACTCAAATATATGTGAGAAGTAGGGCTAGGATTCTGATGAACTAAAGATTGCTATACAATGACCTATTAAAAATGCCCCAAAAACATGGACAGTGAATATTAGAGAGACTAGGAAAGTGGAGGAATGAAGTGTGTGAGGAGAGTGTTAGCTGTCATGAGGAGAAACAGGATTAGGAATGAAGTTATCTGGCAAAGAGTAGGAGTACAGGGAGTACATGAGATAGTAGAGGAAGTAAGACTGAGATGGTATGGACATGTAATGAGGATGTTGGAGTACATGAGATAGTAGAGGAAGCAAGACTGAGATGGTATGGACATGTAATGAGGATGTTGGAGTACATGAGATAGTAGAGGAAGTAAGACTGAGATGGTATGGACATGTAATGAGGATGTTGGAGTACATGAGATAGTAGAGGAAGTAAGACTGAGATGGTATGGACATGTAATGAGGATGTTGGAGTACATGAGATAGTAGAGGAAGCAAGACTGAGATGGTATGGACATGTAATGAGGATGGAAAAATAGAGGATTCCAAAGAAAATGATGGAAATGAAGTATGTGGGAAAAGGACTACAAGAAAGAGATGGGAGTAACAGATGACAAAAAAGTGTGCAAGTGAGAGGAAAAGACTAGGCAATTAAAGTAAGAAAAATGATGGAAGGATAGAGGAAGATGGAGGCATTTTATTAAAGTGACCTGACCACAGGCTGGAAACAGTTGATGATGGTGATTATATTAGAAGTACTCATTGTTGCATGTGTGTAGCTGTTAACCAAGTATAGGGCAGTCTGTCACAATAGCACACTCCAATGTAATGTTTATCTGTGGCAGATCTCGCATGAGCCTGGGCCTTACTGGTCTGGGCTCGACCAAAGATCTGGGTATGAACAGCAACGGCGAGGCTCCCACCAACGGGCTGGGCCTGGCTGATCTGTACTACAACTCTCGCCCTGAGCATTCGGGAATGGACCGCAGCACCTCAGCCACGTGGTCCTACCAACCCCCTCCTCCGCCCGTTATCACGGAGCAACCTAGACCACAGCACTTCCAGCCCTACGACAGGGGGTACCCCAATACACTGGAGTCCTTGGCCGAGAAGGTAAGTATCTACAACATTCTCTTCTGCAACACACTGCCTTTATCAGCATTGTTCATCTTATTGTTAGACTGCGGATCTCACGACCACAAAAACATACTTCTATGTTCCAAAAATAAACACATACACTAATAAATTAAAAGTAGGGTTGGGCTGATCAAATATTTTGCTGATCATGCTGATGCCGACTGTTTGTTGTCGATTAGGACAATTATTGATGCCAATCATTTGTGCTTTTAATTTTCAATAATATTACAAATATAAATAATAATAATAATAATAAATAATAATAATAATAATAATAATAATAATAATAATAATAATAATAATATAATAATAATAATAATAATAATAATAATAATAATAATAAATCGACTTCACATGAGCTATTTTTATTTAGTTTTTATTTAGTATGTTTGTTTGTACAAGTTTAAATGAAAGGTTTGATGTTAATTTAAATATAGTTCACTTTACCATTAACATTGTTTGTTGAGTATGCTTGTATAGTTCTAGAAGTTGGATGCACTTATACTTTGTACAAGTGCAAACAAGAGAACATCAAGTTCACTGTGTTCCTGTGAAGGACAACGCACACAATAAATACAGTAGTTTTCACGAACTACTTCATTTCTTGGTTTCTTATTCAATGTCAAGAATAAATACATTATGTGCTAAAACTTGAGTTTTTTCTCCAATCCCTTATAGACCTTTTCGTTGATATTGATAATTAATCTCCAGTATTGCTCACAATTCTTTAATTTATTAAAATTGTTTTGTTTTCTAACAGTTACTCACTTCCTACCACATCCCGTTTCAGTATTTCTGTTTATTTTTGCATCCAATCATTCCTGTCTTCCCACACAACTCACTTTGTCCCCTTGTTCTGTTCTACTTCTCCCTGCTTGATTCATAGTTCTAGCAGAAGAATGTGTCATTACTTGATTAATAGCCCACAATATTTCAGCACGAGAAACTTCATCTTTGACAAGGAAGCTCTGAATAGAACAACTAGGTTTAGTTTCAGGTTTCAAAACTACTTCGTGGTCATTAGCACTAAAATGAACATCTTCATGTAGGCCTACAGATAACATCATTTTTGGTCGTAGGGACCAAGTCCAATATTTCTTTGTTCCCACTAGCAGCTTTCACTGTCAACATGCTTCTTTCCCTTGGCATGAGATTGGAGTGAAGATATTCCCATGTTACTTATATCAAAGTTAGTTTTACACAAAGAACAATGGCCTTTACTTTTATCACAGCCAATCTTTAAACACTGCACTGTCCAACCAATCATCTTTAAAAGAGGTTTTTCCTCCGAGTTTACTCATTTCTTCTTAAACACAAAGGTCACAAGATAAACAAGTGGGATCTGCATAATACTCACACCAGGCCAAGCTGAGGAACTGTAGTGGAATGTCAAGGTCAGGCAGGTACACCAATAGTTTGAACTTGAGCAGTTACCAGTAACTCATCATTCATAATGGTTACTGCTGGAAAAAGTTGGGGGGTGGGGGGTGTAAGGGAGAGGTTGGCTGCTAGTGTAGTCAAAACATTTGTTTGTTTCTCTAGTATGTAAGGGGGAGGGGGGAGGGAGGGCTCAGTGGAGAGACTGAGAATAGAAAGGTCAGCAAGTGAGGCAAACATCCCCACTGCAAGGTCAACTAATTGTGTGGCAAACAACATAGACCAGAGGGGTGGTCAAAATAGAACTATCAGTAGTACAAATAATATCAGGGGTCTCAAAATGCTTAATCCAACATTTCACTCAATGTAAAAAGGCTGAATATTTTTCCAGTATCTGTGAGCGAGTATTTCTACGGCAGTGAATTGTTAATTGTGAAAGTCTTTGAGTCAGTGTCTTTAGTGAGTAGCCTACGTATAATATATCAGGCTAGGTCAGCGATGTTTTAGTGATAGTTGCAATGTGGTGGTGTTACGTGTGTGTCTGGGGTCTGCCACATGTTGCAGGTGCATGCGTTCTACGCGGGCCCAAACCAGCCGCAGAGCTCGTCCAGCAACACAGCCCGTCGTATGTCTGTGGGCCCCCAGACCGGCAGCACCCTGAGACTCCAGCAATCCATGACAGCCGCACAGCCTCACTATTACGTCCAGCCCAGCACTAGACGGGTATGTCCTACAAACCGTGGGAGAAGTTGGCAGGTAGAATTAAAAACTCTGGGTCTTTTAATACTGTCATAATAAAATGTGCTGATATCAACTTATATATATTGGAGATATTTGAGAGCGAAGCATCCCATGTGATGTTAGTTCTTGGAATAACACTAACAAATTATTACTGTTTGGTTTATATTACAAGCAGGAATACAACCCAAGCTTTAAACTGTTGTTCTTTTGTTCGCTAATGACAGCGCTATCTTTGTTAAAGGTTTGATTATTCAGTGGTAGTGGCCTGTGTTTGTACAGTGTTAGGGGAGTTTCCTTACCCTTGGTGGTCTCTTTAGCCCGCTCGTCTTCCTCGATGATGTGATCTTTTGTGAAGTAGCTGATCAGAGGGTCTCATTGGTGGGAATGTCTTGGTAACAATATGGCCGGCGGCAGATCTCACCTAACTAGGGCCGAGGGCTGGTGCGACGGAGGGGTTGGGGGAGAGGAGCCAAACCCTAGGAGTAGTTTGGAGTAGTCAGGATGTTGGTCCGGCCAGGGGTTGAAAGTCCTCTGACGATGAGGGAAGTTGAGGTTACTGCGGGGGAATGGGTTAGTGATCAAGGAGGTGAGAACTGTTCGTGGGTGCATCTGGTTTCTCCTTTTCTCCTTCCTGCCCCTTGCACGTCGAGGACAGACTGTTTGGTTCATGGGTGGTGGATGGTGTTAGAGAGAGAGAGAAGATGTGGGGGGAGGAGTAGTGAGGAACTGGTTGTATGGAGGTGTATCAGGGGGAACAAATTGGTTGTAGGGGAGAAAGGAGGCGATATAATGGTCCATAGCTGCTTGTGAAGGAACGACGGTTAGCAACAGATTTACTTGGAACTAACAATTTTAGTAACCAAACTGAAAGCTTATCTGTTGTATGGCAGTTCGTTATTCTCCTTGCTCTGTCATTCTTAAGTTGCGGCAGAAGGGAGCGCGAGTAATTTTACAGTTTTTATAGCATTACAATTGTTTGGCCAAAATAAACCAAATATTTCTCCAGTAGCAACGTAGAGTTTAGTTTTCTGCACATTTTAATATCAACAGATCTTGAATATCTATCAAGGGTATCCTGGAATTTTGTCAAAACTTTTGAAATAAAGAGGAAAAGTTTTGACCAAATTCCAGGACACCTTTGACAGATATTCAAGATCTGTTGATATTAACATTTGCAGAAAACTAAACTCTACGTTGCTACTGGAGAAATATTTGATTTATTTTGGGTAAAAAATGTCAGTTCTATAAACTGTAAACATTCTTGCGCTCCCTTTGGCCGCACCTTAACATTAATTCATTTTAATTTTAGCACATTTTAAATTACACTTCACATATAAATTTGTTATATTAGGACAAAAAATAGTACATATACATCGGGTTTATTTGTTAGTTGCACGTTTTTTTCTTTAGTAATGAGTTTTTGGTTTGTTCCGTAGCACTGCGACATGTCAAGAGGTGTGCGGACTACTCATGATGGCAATAATACTGACCTTGGTTTAGGGGTGGTCATTAAGCAAAATATGCAACATGTACATTTATTACTGTTTGGTTTGTATTAAGGGCGGGCTTCTAACCTCCACCTTGTATTTTTTTTTCACTACCATATCTCCCCTTTTTTTCGATGGATTCTAACTAAAAAGTCAATCCCCAACTAAAAGCTTCACTTTACTTCCACAAAAATGAAATTTTTTCCCGTGGCAGGATTAATTAATTTATTTTACACTTTAAGCTTAGTCTAGATACTGTTCATGTTTACATTTGACAGTCAAAACTTTGACACGTCAAAAAATGTACTAGATTTCTCAGACTACATTGTATTAAAGGTGGTTATAAAAATATATGAATTGATTCAAACTATCATGTCAGAGTAACATAACACAAAGAATATTTTTTTTAATTTTTATTTTAAATAATAGAAATATAACTTTTTTTAAAAATGCAAATTTTTATGATAAGTAAGAGCAATTGTACTAACATGTATTTAAAAAAAAACTAACTAAAACATTAAAGAAATATTGGCTTAGCATCGTATGGCGTATGTAAAATAAAAATCGAACATTAGGCCTACTTAAGTCGCTTGGTACAGAAAGGTAAAAATATATCAACACAAAAATAATAATAATATCTAGCACCACGTCTTACTACCCGTTCAGGTTATACGCTTGAGTACTAATTAGACTAATGGATTAGGAATTGGGAAGGTTGAATTTAGAGGAAGTGAACCCGCATTTGCGTGGAGGCAGAGTGGAAAACCATTTAGGAAAAACCACCCCCAGTTCACCCGACCGAGATTCGAACCTCGATCTCCCCGTCCTCGGCGGTCGAGCTCAACACGACTAGCGCGTTAGCCAACTACGCTACCGAGGCGGGTATCTACTAAAAAAAAAAGACGTTCCCTTTATTCAGCTGTATGTGGATATCATAAGGACTAAAGGTATGTTTACAGGTGGGAGGTCGAGTGATACCTCGCTCTGGCAGCGACCAGCACCTACCCCGAGTAGAGTACGACTATTCAGGCCCCCTCACCTCTCGCCAGCAGTCACACACCATGTTACGCTCCAGCCTGAAGACAGCGGCCAGTTCCGCATACACGTCACGATATAGAGCCTCCGACATCACATCTCAGCGCCAACCTTTCTCCACAGGAACGCTCACGAGAAGACATCGACCGACACTCGACTACGCTTCGGACACAGAGGCTACCTGCACTTCATCGCCGCGCTCTTCCTACTACTACTACAGGTACCAAATATAGACAAGATCCTTTCTTTTTTGTGTGTGTGTTAAATACTTGTGCCTTGGATCAAAGAGTTGAACCAACCAGAACCAATAATCGAAATTAACAGCTATTTTTAAGGAACAAAAAACCAGAACCGAAACCCAAAAAAAGTAAAGTGGTAAAGAACAAAAAACACAATTGATATATATTTTAGGTTAATAAAGGCTCGTATTGGTTCTCAAGGGTTCTAAATGGTTATAGTAAATAATTTATACCCTTCTTTCCGAAACTTAATTTTATTTTGAAAATAAAATTCTCCCTTTGCTCAGAATTTTTTGTGAGGGCCACATTTATTTATTTTCCAAGGTGACTATAGAATTATCAACAAGCACTTATTTATTTTATTTAGCATATGTGTTACCTTCTGAGGGTATACATTGATAACCCACTTGGGTTATACGCTCAAGTACTAACTACACTAATGTATTAGTAATTGGTAAGGTTGAACCTATAGGAAGTGAACCCACATTTGCGTGGAGGGAAAGTGGAAAATCATTTAGGAAAAACCACCCCCAGTTCACCTGACCGAGATTTGAACCTCGATCTCCCCGTCCTCGGTCACATGTAACAATAAACCTTTCCATTTTATCACTTATTCTAATTTAAGGGCACAGGATAAAAAGGTGAATATAAAACGATTCTCGGTGCACCTGCCAAGGTTCAAACCTCGACCTCTCTTCCAACAGCAGCCGAGCACGAGTTGTGAGAGTACATGTGACTAATGTGTGTTCAAGGCAAGGTCTGATGACACCCACTTCTTCTCGCACTCCTACACTCCCACGGTCTCACCTTGGTACCGGCGGAGCTGCTCCGGTCTTGAGCTCAACGCTAACTGCAAGCTTGCGGTCCAACTCTCTCCCCCGTGACCACCGAGGGAGGTCACATCCCATGTCTTCGTCACAGTCTCGTCACCACGTGGTCAGGTTCGAGCGTGAGGCCCGAGGAAACAGCGGTACTACATCGCTCCTCGACCAGGAGGACAGCGACGGAGCAGTGTCTGCACCAGAGCTGCCGGTCACCAGGAAGGAAAGAGGTGTGTCATCTACTTTCAAAATATCCAGTGCTTGCATTCGTTGCTTAACATTCATTAAAATGTTGACAAAAAGTGACAAAACATATGCCGATGATCATTAAAAGTTGTCACACAGATAGACTATGTAATGAGTGATAACAGGTGATACAGGGCTGAACAAATAAGTGAAAACAATAGTTCTGCTGGATTATCTTCAGGCTCTATAACTTATAACTAGAATCGGTAAATACTGGTCTGCAATGCTATTAAAAAACAGTCTTGGATAATTAAAGTATCCTTTACTTTCCTGTTTAGTTAGGGCAGCTGCTCTTACACTGTCTCATGGACAAGCAGACGTGGAACGGGGATTTTATATTAACAAGCATTTTGTTAGTCCATCTCGGTCGTTATTGAAGGTGGAAACGGTCCAAGGTCTTCGTACAGTACAATCTGTAACTAAAGTAAGAGGTGTTTGTCAGGAGCCTCTGTCATCAATGTGCTCCAACTATTCCACAGAAACTAACAGTGAGTATAAGGATAGCATGACCATCAAGAAAGAAAGAGAGAATAGGAAGATCAGAAGACTTGGAGACTTTCATCTGTCTATAAAAGAAAAGAAATGCAATAAATATTTGTAGTGCAGACACTTCTAGAATCAGAACATAAACAATTATTTGAAAACACAGAAGAACTTATGAAGGTTGAAAAAGAAATAAACTCAATCTTGAAGAAGTTAAATAAGTGGGTCACGCACTAAAGACACATTGTAAGAATTCGTCTGTGATTGTATGTTTAAGGTCTATTTTTATGTTGAACATATTACTTAATGAAGCAAGAGGACTTTGTGTACACATCTGCCACAGCCATGCACAAACCTCCAATATTTTACTTGTTTCAATTCTTTTATCTACAACAATTACATAAGTAACAGTGCAAAATAATATAAAAAACAAAATTAAGCTGGACAATTATAAGAAATTGCTTTTTTTACTAATGATGTTACCGGTAGTAAGTAAAATATTGGAGGTTTGAGCATGTCTGTGGCAGATGTGTTGGACCAACCTACTTAAAGTTTATTGTGAGTGTGTGTACATGTGTGTATATATTGGAGGGATTGTTGGAGGTGTCCTATATATTATTTTAAAATAAGGGTGAAAACCCTGTGTTTGCTTATATGATATGTGGTTTTTTTTTCTGACTTCAGATTTTACGAGTCTCAATATTTTTCTTAAATCTCTCCACGATATTTTCTTAAATATAAAAAATTGTTCTTAGTAAAACAAACAGTCACATTTATTTCCTCAGGTCGTATTCCGTCTTCTCCCAGTGTGTTCACCGCGGATGAGTACCGAGCGTGGCTCCAACGCACCCCGTCCACTAGTGCTATCTATGAACGTATCAGAGCAAGTAGAGACGCCCTACAAACTCAACGAGCAACCAGGTTTACATACAGCGCAGAAAACCTCATGGATAGATCAAGAGAGGTGAATACAATCTCTTATGTTCCTCCTATCTCTTTCTTGGCCTCCCTTGTGGTCTTTTTCCTACATATTTTCATCTTTGTCACTCTCTTTGGCATACTCTTATTTTCCATTCTCACTACATGTCCATACCATCGCTCCCTTGCTTCCTCTACTATCTCATGTACTCCCTGTGCATTCATTCTTTCCCAGATAACTCCATTCCTAATCCTGTTTCTCCTCTTGACATCTAACATGCTCCTCCACTTTCCTAGTCTCTCTTACATTCACTCTCCATGTTTATGTTACATGTGTGACAATGGTAACAAAGTACAACACTTGGCGTTAATGTACAGTGTGTGTTTCTACACTGTCTTACTATACTAAATAAATATTAATATTTTAAGAAGGTGCAGAAAAGGTGGATAGAAACATATAAAAGGGGACGAACACAATATGGCTGTTACAATGAAAAGAAGAACACAGTTCACACTTTACATTGCTGCCACTGGACAAAGAGGTAATGGTTGCCTCTTAAAGAAACTCGATTGTCACCGCCCAATCCCCCGACCTAGGTTTCATTCTATCGGACCTCATCAGGGAGAAGTGTGAAACGCACAACGCAACTTCCTAAAAGAGGAAACCAAAAAAACATAAAAGGGGGAAAATGGAAAATTGTAAAGAATGATAGGACACATAGATAGGAACATGTAAAAGGTAAAACATAAAGGACAAACACAGGAAAAGGACATGGATGCGAATATATAATGTATAATGTATACAATATATACTAAATAAATATTAATATTTAACATGGTATTTTTTATAAATGTTTCATAATATCTTTGTTTACATGCATGTATGTTATATGTATGTTAAATGTATGTGTAGGAGTCCCCGTACTACTCGTACCGACCACATCTGACTAGCACATTAGACCGCCACCAGTATTCATCATCTCGCTCCTCTGCCGGTGCTGGCACCGCCACTAGCCGCACAACCTCCATGCGCCGCATGAGACATCTTCTGGACCTGGAGTCTCGACATATTCCCAACCCCTCGCCCACCAAGACACAGGACCCCAGAGCACGACTGCTAGAGATTAATCCTGCAGGTACTTCCAGTCAATATGACAAATTATTACCAGTCAACAAATGAAAGATATCTTAAACTAATCAAGAAAGTACTTTTCTTTAAAACTTTGATTATTATACTCTATGGTGTAAGCCAAGGAATGATCTTTGAAAGTTGCCAAATATTCAAAAAACTACCAGTAGACCAAATTATATATAATGTTCCAAAGATACAGTTATATGAATAGATGAGTATAGTAATGTAGATGCATACTTCAAACACATCTACTTAAAATCTATCAAGAACTTTCTAAAAGGTTATTTATAAACAGTTGTTTCCGTTTCCTCCTATAGCTTAGACCAGTGACCGACCGCTGATTGCGAGCTACCACCAACTTGTAACGGCATTTTAGTTAGCTCGACCGAGAATTATTTACTACAAAAATAACATCAATCACAATATTTGAGCTCAACATTTACTACTGATGTGATGTGTGTGTGTGTGTGTGTGTGTGTGTGTGTGTGTGTGTGTGTGTGTGTGTGTGTGTGTGTGTGTTGTGTGTGTGTGTGTGTGTGAGAGAGAGAGAGAGAGAGAGAGAGAGAGATAGAGGTGGGCTACAACTTAGGATTTACCCACATTATAATTGAGAGAATGGAAAATCCACGAGTAAATCCATACTTGATGTATCAGACAGGGATTAAAAAACCCCAACCCTCTTGTAAATGAATCCAAAATATAATAATTTGTGTCAAACACCTTAGACTACTCAACCCCCATTTTGGGCTTATTTTCTATTAGGCTAAAAAAAAATCGGTTATTTTATGACACTGTTTCATAACAATAACATTTTCCGAGTGTGCCATTTGATCTAATCCAATTTTACCTGATGGCTTGTGTTTATTTCCAGTACATTATACAGTAGTACAGTAGTGTGTTGGTGGTCTGTATAACAATCTGTAGCCTTGTAACTATACAACCTAATAATGGGGAAACTTGCTCTGGTAGCCGCAACACGCTACTCTCGAGTCAAACGAGACTACCGATGACAGGGAGATAGAGATTTAAATCTTGGTCGGGTGTATTCAAGGTGATTTTTCACTCTTCCTCTAAATATAACCTCCCTAAATCCAGTAGCGTAATTAGTAGATAAGTGAAAAACCCGAACGGGTAGTAAGGCGTGCTGCAAAGAAATAAAAAATTTGAGCAAGATAAAGCTTTGTCAAACAAACTAAAATAAAAAAAATTTAAAGTCTCTTTTAGTACCTAGCGTATTAGGAAAGCATGAATTGATTTGGAGTTTGCTATAGGTTATGCCCCTCGTTTGTGTTAAGGGCAAGGGGAAATAACTAAAAATAATTTGTATTAGATATCCAAGTTTTACGACGTTTGAACTGAATTATAGTAACACTTTCATGTCAGTCTGAGATATGTTAGCTTTTTCGATAGAATATTTATTTCAATTGGCTGCTCTGGATATTTATTAATAATGTATGTTTTGTATGATTAATAAATGTGTATATTATTGTTTGTGACTGCAGAGTTCCTTAAGTACAAGATGGATAAGCCATCTAGCAGTAGTCTTGGAGACCCGAGTCTCCCTCACGAGCCGGGAGTGAGCGGACTCCTGTGGGTACACTTGCTGGCAGGAAGAGGACTCCGAGCCACAGGCTCCTCCTCCATCGCAGGGACGCCTTCTACACCTTCTGGACCGCCTATAGGTCAGAACTGTTACAATGTATCACTAAGAGCAACATAACCATCTCAGTCTTGCTTCCTCTACTATCTCATGTACTCCAACATCCTCATGACATGTCCATACCATCTCAGTCTTGCTTCCTCTACTATCTCATGTACTCCAACATCCTCATTACATGTCCATACCATCTCAGTCTTGCTTCCTCTACTATCTCATGTACTCCAACATCCTCATTACATGTCCATACCATCTCAGTCTTGCTTCTACTATCTCATGTACTCCAACATCCTCATTACATGTCCATACCATATCAGTCTTGCTTCCTCTACTATCTCATGTACTCCAACATCCTCATTACATGCCCATACCATCTCAGTCTTGCTTCCTCTACTATCTCATGTACTCCAACATCCTCATTACATGCCCATACCATCTCAGCCTTGCTTCCTCTACTATCTCATGTACTCCAACATCCTCATTACATGCCCATACCATCTCAGTCTTGCTTCCTCTACTATCTCATGTACTCCAACATCCTCATTACATGTCCATACCATCTCAGTCTTGCTTCCTCTACTATCTCATGTACTCCAACATCCTCATTACATGCCCATACCATCTCAGTCTTGCTTCCTCTACTATCTCATGTACTCCAACATCCTCATTACATGTCCATACCATCTCAGTCTTGCTTCCTCTACTATCTCATGTACTCCAACATCCTCATTACATGCCCATACCATCTCAGTCTTGCTTCCTCTACTATCTCATGTACTCCAACATCCTCATTACATGTCCATACCATCTCAGTCTTGTTTCCTCTACTATCTCATGTACTCCAACATCCTCATTACATGCCCATACCATCTCAGTCTTGCTTCCTCTACTATCTCATGTACTCCAACATCCTCATTACATGCCCATACCATCTCAGTCTTGCTCTCTCTGCTATCTCATGTACTCCCTATACCCCCACTTGTTTCCGGATAACTTCATTACTAATCTTGTTTCTCCTCGTGACAGCTAACATGCTCCTCACAAACTTCATTCCTCCACTTTCCTTGTCTCTCTAAACAACTTTCCCTGCTGTCCTCGTCTCATTAAATCCTCTCTACTTCCACCTTTCTCCTTGATAACACTTCAAAGATATTTACATTCTGTTCTTTTCTCAGCCGTGTAGCTTTAATAGTCCTATCTTCCTTGTCATTACCATCACTTCACACTTTGCCATGCTAAACTTCATTTAACACTCCTTCACTTCCTCATTCCATTACTTTCTTTCTTTCACCCCCATACTATCAATTCATCAGCAAACCTCATGGCTTTCATTCTTTCCTCCCCGAGTCTTCCTGCCACTTTGTTCATGACCGTTTCATTACCATTACAAATAGTGATGAAAGGGCACTCCCCTGCTTCACTACATTTTTTAATTTGAACCACTCCGTCCTCCCACTCTCTGTCTTAACACAACTCCTGTTATCCTTGTACATGCTTTTCACTCTCATTACAACTCCTCTTTCCACTCCAGCCTCCTCCATCGCTTTCCAAACTTGTTCTCCTTCCATACCACGCTCACCACCTTGTTAAACCGTTGTACTCCCGATTCTCCCTGCATCTCTTATCATTTCCACACTTGGTGCTGTTCCTTGTTTTGTCCTCTTTAATGCATCCACCACCTCTTTCCATGGGATCTATTTCCTCCTCTTTCGCTAATTATTATGCTTCACTCCCATCCCTTTCCTCATCCCTGTTGAACATCTTCTTAAAATATCTAATCCATAGAATGAACCAAAATTGATATTAACATGAGTAATTTAAAAACAAAATTGAATATTAGTAAAAATGATTACCGGTAATAGTAAATCTCATACATGCTCCTAAAATACAGTAAAGTTACATTTAAGAATATTTTCTGTGGTCCAGGGGCAACGACCCCAAAGACCGGTACCAGTCCACTAGCCATTAAACACTATCTGAAACTATGCTATTTACATTCTCTTATTTAATGTGTGTATTCATGGTATTCAATGTGTATTACTATTAGCTATTGTTCATGCACCGCTAGACGTCACTTTAGGGCGTAGGTTTCTGTTATCACTGCCACTGACAGAGGTACTGTATGTGTTTCGTATAGCACAACCCTGACACGTGACATGAAATAGTTGGTTTCCTCTCCTCCAGGTAGTGTCAGCAACATGGGTCTGCGAGACCTATACTGTGTCTTGGAGTGTGACCGGGTACACAAAGCTCGCACTGTCGTACGAACCGGGGACCTTGTCTTTGACTGGGATGAGACTTTTGAGCTTGACCTCGTGGACAATCGTGAGCTCGACTTGCTCATCTATTCTTGGGACCCGCAATATAGGCACAAGCTTTGTTATAAGGTACGTAAAACAATTATATATATGTATGGATTTATAAACTGATATGATAGGACTTTTAAAAGCTATAATATTACTAGAACCTGCTTCAGTGGCCGCATGGTCTAAGGCATCACTCTTGCAATCAGTTAGACTGTTGATGACGGGGAGATTGTAGTTCGATCCTGGCCGGGTGTTCTAAGGGTGGTTTTTCCTAAATGGTTTCCCACTCTTTCCACTCAAATGCGGGTACACCTCTAAATTCAATCTTTCTCATTCATAACACAAGTCACTAGTAAATAGGCATACAACTGAAATGGGTTTTAAGATGTGGTTCTAAAAAAAAGTCGTTAGAGGTAATATAAATATTAAAAATAATAAATTGGTAAATTGATAAATTCCCGTGGGTTCGGGATCCCGTCCACCTCTAATATATAATAATTTACTGCAGATGCTAAAGGTTTTTTTTTTGTAAATTTTGTAATATATGTATTTATAATGATTATTTTCTATTATTAGTGTTTCTTGCGCTGAGTGGAAATCTGGCAATCGTCGGGTCATTTAATTCGAGCGAGGCCGTATCTCAAATGTATGCATACTTTGATTTCAGGGCTCGGTTCATTTAGCATCACTTCTTAGGGAGTCACCGATTCATCAGCTCGCGCTAAAGATCGAACCCCGAGGGACGCTGTACCTCCGACTGCGTCACACCAACCCCCAAGAAACGTTTCAGAGGCGGGGTAACACCATCATAAACGTATTGGGCCAGCCAGGGGCCAAGGCCCTGCCCTCAGGATCCTTGTTTGGCCTGGATCTGGATACGATTGTTAACCGTGAGAGCCTAACAGGAGGGGTCCCAGGGGGCATGGCCACGAGTGTCGCACTCGCAACGCAAGTGGCCAATCCTATACCTATCATTATCAAGAGATGTGTGGACGAAATAGAGAGAAGAGGACTAGATATCATAGGTGCGTTTATCATTCTATGTGTCTTGCTCTTTAGTTAGCAAGTCAGCCACAGTACTTACAAGCGCTAGTGATTGCTTTTTGGAAATATCTACTGCACCTTGTTGACGAAGAAGGGAAAGAAACTGGAAATAATACAGACAAAAACATCACCAAAAGATAACTTCATGTGGGTGAAATATAAATACAGAATATATCTAAGAAATGTCAAGCCATTAAATGTAGTTACTTTTACAAACTGTGAGGGGGGTGAGAATCGGGGGGACTGACAAACTCTGGTTGTGTTTATATCAAAGTTTCACGCTAATGCTGGTACATTTCCTTCCTCAGCATTCATCCTTAATGTAATTAATATTATATTTGTATAGTCCGAGACACAGTGATTCAATGACCAAATGGTCTAAGGCATCACTCCCTCTCGCTGATGACGAGGAGGTCGGGTCTACTGACGGTTTTCCACTCTCCTTCCACGCAAATGTAGGGAAATTACTTCTAAAATACTTGATGTGTATAATCTGAACAGTGGGTAAGATGTGGAGATAACAAAATAAAAGTAGTAAACAAGGTGATAGTTTGGTTTTGATAGTTGACATCTGTCCCGCAATGGATGTAAACAAACTCTGGGTAAGGTTTTATACCCATTACATCTCTGTAGATAAGTTTGACAAGTGCCAGCTTTAAAGCTTTCCTTTCTTCTGGAGGTCATGCATTAGCAAGCAAATACACAATACACATCCTATTTTTTTAAATTCGTGTAATTTTCTATCACACTTTTTCCCCAAACACAATAATGACAGTAAATATAACTAAGGGTGTAATGAGGTGGACTGGATAGAACTAGCTCAAGATAGAGATAGGTGGCATACTTTTGTAAGTCTAGCATTAAACTTTAAAATTCCTAATGCCATAGAGCGAGTAAGCTTTTATTTATGCAAAATAATAGTTTAGAATGTTAGTCAAGATGTTACAAAACTAATGACTCACATATAGTTGTTTACGTTATAATTGGTACTATGTGTCCTTTCAATGACCAATAATTTTGAATAATTGAATCTAGGTTCTGTTTATTTATAAAACTAATAATTGTAATTTTTCCAAAGGTCTATATCGGTTATGTGGTTCGGCAACTAAGAAGCGAATTCTTAGAGAAGCGTTCGAGCGAAATGCAAGAACAGTAGATCTCTCACCAGATAATGTTCCTGATATCAATGTCATTACAGGTAATTTAGAATTAATTAAAAATATATAATATATTCTCAACATAAAACTTTTGTTAGACTATGGATGTTGTCAGTTAACACACAAAAAAAGCACAATGTGGTACTTACATATTGCCAACATTGCACAACATTATTTACCTAACCAGTTTCAACCACCCTTCCTCCACATGTTGATCAAGCCCCTTCTAAGACCAGCACAAAGTCCTGTCAATCATTGTGGTATGTTGACCGTCCATTAGCTTGGGTGACCTGGTGGTCTAGGGGTAATTGTATCAGACTTATGTGCTGGAGGTCCGGCGTTCAATCCTCGGTCCCGACACAGATCTATCTGATTTCCAAACCCCTCCTTCACCTCTGACAAGATGTGTATTAATCACAACTTGTGAATGTGAGGAATGCCAGGCCTCCACCGTGGTTCGGATTCCACGTTAAACTGTAGGTCCTCCATTTCATCTCACAATCACCCTACCATTACACATTAGCGTAAGTGTGTATAACCCGAACGGGTAGTAAGACGCGGTGATGATAATAATAACATTAGCCTGGAATTGCTGAGGGCCATTTAATTGGCATTTATTTATCTTATCTTATCGCTTACAGGATTTGGCAGAAGCTGCACACGGAATTAATTGTGCTGTATGTTCAAGAAAGCACATATATATAAAATCAACCTCCTTCTCTCTGTGTTTAACCTTATCCAATACCTACAGGTTTAAATAGGCGACACGTTGTCCTCTTTTCAAACAAGCCAAGCAGGAGTTCTACAAGGTTTAATTCTACCCATTATTATTGAATAAGATTGTATTGTCAAATAATACACTGTGTCGATAAAGGATGTAATTAGATATAAATCTTTCATGGCTAAAATATATAATATATTTAGATCTATTTGCTAATCTTTAAAATCTTGCAGCTTCCCTGCTGTGTTTCAACGTCATTGCTCAAATTTTAGTTTGGCTTTGAAAATATTTTGTAATATTCAATTCAACATCTTTTTTTCAGATCAAAAAAGCGAATTTTCAATTTCTAGATATTTTTGTATTGTAGGAAGGAATGATGTTTGTATTAATTGAAAGGTACATAAATAACTATACAGTAGGATTTGGTTAATTCAAAAAATCAAATAATTCGAACACACCATGAAATTCTTATGTAAACCAATGGGAAAAAAATAACATTTATTTTGAATTTTAGAAGGAAATATTTTGATAATTTTTTCAAATTTTGTACTTATTTCAAACCTAACCTAACAATATTTATTAAATCACATGTATATGCCAAGAATGTCAAAGTCAGAGTTATTGACAGACAGCGGGGAATTCTGCATCGGTGGTGAGCGGGTTGCCTAGAATAGGGGAAGTGTTGGCTCGGCTTTGATTGCTTCTGTGTGACAGTGTAATCATGTGATACCATGACCAAGTTAAGTCGGCCATTTTCTTATGTTAATTTTTCCAAGCTATTTTATTTTGTGTTTAAATTTTTCTTACTTTTCCTTGAATGTATATAATGTGTATGTGTGATTTATATAGAAAATATAAAATGTGTCTTGTTATATGTTGCATATTTTGAGGTTGACTTATTGTGTACCAACTGCCTAGATAGGCTACTCATAAAAACAGTTAATTTGAATTTTGGATGTTTAAAATTTCTTTATATTGGACTGTGAATTAAAATAATTCTACTATAAATATTTAGGGCTATGCATATTAAATTGCTAAAATATAGGTTTGTTAAAAAAAGTACTTGAAAGCCAAATATTATAAAAATAATGCTATTAATTTAATGATAAATAGAGCTCATTTTGTTCAGGATCATTCTAATCTTTTCTAGTATAATGTTTTAATTATTGTCAATATATTTTAAATAAAGTAAGATAATGTATTTATAGTAGAGTATAATATAATAATGTGTTGTGTTGTGATAGGTGTACTAAAAGACTACATACGAGAGCTCCCTGAACCCCTCTTCACCAAGTGTCTGTACCAAATGATGATAGACGCTCTTAGCGTGTGTCTCCCGGACGACCCACAGGGCAATGCCAAGCTCATGTTCTCCATTCTAGACTGTCTACCGAAAGTCAATAGGGTAAGGCTCCAACAAGTGTTGTACTTTATACCTGGTGTCCCACCTGCAGCAGAAACATGGACCAAGGAAAGTGGAGGAGCATGTTAGCTGTCACCAGGAGAAACAGGATCAGGAAATAATGGGAGTACATGAGATAGTGGAGGAGCATGTTAGCTGTCACCAGGAGAAACAAGATCAGGAAATAATGGGAGTACATGAGATAGTGGAGGAGCATGTTAGCTGTCACCAGGAGAAACAAGATCAGGAAATAATGGGAGTACATGAGATAGTACGGCAGCTTAACGACGAATTTGAGGTGACAGGACAAAAGAACCAGATTTTTTTCCAGGTGCAACTCTGGGCCATAGCTTTCAATTTTTGATAGGAACCACCATCTTGAATTATATAGTAGCCATCTTGAAAAATATGTATCTTACCAATATCTCGGCTTCTAAAGAACTTAGGATTACAATCTTGGTGTGTAAATATACATTTTCTGGGTCAAGGAATACAAATAGACATTTTTTAAATGCGTCAGATGAGCTATTTGTTTACAATATAATATTTTACTGGTGTACCTGTGTATCATTTAAAAACTATTCACCAATTTCTTGTTTTGAAAATTATACATCTACTAAATTAAACAAATAAATACTAAAAGACAAATATTTTTATTCATTCTTATATGAAAGAATGCTTATTATATGAAAGATGCCATTGCTTATGCCGTATTCAAACATTGACATTCGTAGAATTCTGTCCGATTCCAACCTGCCTTTCTGCATTCACACAATTTCTACTCCAGTATCACCAAGGTAAGTGTGCTGGCTATCCCTCCTGATCCAATGTTTCTCTGGATTTGTTTTCCTCTTCATCCTTTGAGCACTCCAGGGCAGCAAACCTACTTAAAATTTAAATTTTACATCTATTCCTTCACCCATCAATTATCAGTTTTTTACATCATATCTTTCTGATTTTCCCGCCATATTTCCTGACAGACGTTCCCTAAGTTTTGCTACTACCAAGTAGGGGTATGCACCCCTATATGAGCTGATATTTGATGATGTGCACTCCCATCTGGGGAAATCCAAGTATATTTATGAATATCCTTTACTAGATTATCTTTGCCTTCTGTAGAACATTGTGTATTGATTATGCCACCTCCCTGCTACCATTATACTCGACATCCTGACATACCCTTTCTACGGATTAGAAAGCATTACATCCATGACTTCCCCCGGAGTAGTTCCCTAATGTAAGCTCTTAACATTCCATGTCCCAATCCTAATATCTTTCCTGGCTTCAGATAGCTTCTAGAGGTGTTTAAATATATAGATTGTTCCTAGCCTCCAGCATTTAGGGGGCTGCCCGCCTCGATGGCGTAGTTGGCTAATGCACTGGGTGTTGTTGAGCCAGACTGCTGAGGACGGGGAGATCGAGGTTCGAATCTCGGTCGGATGAACTGGGGGGGGGGGGGGGCGGTTTCCTGAATGGTTTTCCACTCTCCCTCTACACAAATGTGGTCTCACTTCCTCTAAATTCAACCTTCCCAATTCCTAACCCATTAGAGTAATTAGTACTTAAGCATATAACCCAAACAGGTAGTAAGACGCGGTGCTATTATTATAGGGGGCTATGTTGTCATAAAAAACACCTCAGATAGCTTTTAGAATTGTTTATTTTATCATTTAGACTTTTTTCTTATCTCTGGCAACTGTGGGATGTTCCCACCAACCCCCCACCCCAAAATTATTGGCTGGCTACGGCCTTGTACTTAAGAGTAGTTTATTGATTTCTATTTTTTTTAAATTCCGTTCCAGACTATTAAATACTATATGAGAAAGCTTGTGCGATTGTACTGTAAGTAATTAGTTTGTAAACTCTTTGTTTCAGTGTACGTTAATTTTCCTCCTCGACCATCTGGCCCTAGTTGTGTCCCAATCGGAGCGCAACAAAATGTCCCCACAGAACTTGGCAATCTGCTTTGGTCCTGTACTGATGCTGCAGAGTGACGAAGGGCAGGAGCTCGATTTCAACCAACCAATCGGCGTGCTCAAGTACCTCCTACAGATCTGGCCCATCAAGTCAGGTAATGTCCAATCAGGGCAAACACAAATACCGTACTTTTGGTTGCATGGCTTCGAGCTAGCAACATTTTTACAGAGGATAGAAGTTATAATAGATGTACTCCCATTTTTGTGTGTAAAACATGTTTTCAGTAAACCTGACCTGGATTTGAACCCCCGACTTCCTCATCATCAGCAAACCAGACTAGATAAGGTTGCTGTCTTAGCCCTCGCCACTGATGAGAATCAACTTATTATAAACCAGAAATTATTATGTTTAGTTGAGGGGCTGATACAGGATTTTCATGAGGGGGGGAGGGTGCTCTCACGGGATCGGGCCGAGGGAGGCTCCCCTCGAGAAATCTTGACAGAAAAATACTTCAAAATTTGAGAGTAAATTATTTTCTGTAGTCTAGTATAGTAAAAAGTTTTCCTCACACTGACATAGGGACGTATACACTTATGTATTTTAGTAGTAATTAGGTAGGGTTCACTAAACTTTGTTTTTAAACATTCACATTACAACATTTTATATTTTATGTTGCTCTCGGACACAAACATTTTTGTCAAGGTTGCCTTCACTCCAGTCAAGTGTCGGGCAGGCCTGGTCTAAAGTTTCATTATCGTGCAAGACTAGACTGCCAATGACAGGGAGATTGAAGTTCGAATCACGGTTAGGTGTATTGAGGTTGTTTTTTCCAAAATGGTTTTTCACTCTCCCTCCTTGTTGCAGATGCAGGTACACTTCCTCTAAATTTAACCCTCCTTATCTATAACATACTAGCGTCATTTATACATGTGCGTATAATCTGAACGGTTAGTCTTGCAATGCTAAAATTAATAAAAATGGCTCTAGGTAATAACTTGGTAGTAAAGTCAATTTTTCATTGCATATTATGAGCTTGTTTTTATCTTTAAGTGTCTATTTTGGTGCCTAAACCCCATATTTTTCTATGCCTACTTGCCTGCCTATTTTAAACATTTTTGGTGCCTAAGAAATTTGCTCCCTACACACAAGACATAAGATAATATCTTATAATGTTACATTTTCAGCACCACTGCGTTGTTTTATATAGTCGTGTGTGTGTTTTTTTTTTTTTGAGGGGGGAAAAATGCATTTACGCACAGCGTGTCGGACTCGGTTTGGCCACGAGATGTTAGTGTGACCAACCCCTACCGACTAAAAAACCTAACCCTCTTCTCCTCGCCTCTATTACTCCCCCACGGAACCGCCGCTAGGCATTACTTCGCGGGGGGAGGCATTAGCTGTTGTTCTGCTCTTCCTTCAGTGATTTGGCCTCTACTACTTCCCCATTTTCACCTAGGTATTGGCGGCGGGATTAGGGATGTCCTGGGATTCTTCCTTCCGATTCTTTTTTCCTCCTCTCCTGCTCTTCATGACGTAGGCCCTTGAGGATTTCCTTCACAAACGTGCTTGTCGCCTCCCACGCTGCCTCTGACGACAGCATCATATCCCCTAAGTTTTCCGGCGTAATATCTTTTCCTACTATGACCTCCAGGTTTTCACGCTGGGTGTCATACCGAGGACACTTGAAGAACACGTGCTCGGCATTCTCCTCAACTCCGCGACAGGTGGGGCACTCCGGGGAATCCTCATACTTAAACTTGTATAGGTATGCCCGGAAGCACCCGTGTCCCGAGATCATCTGTGTCAGGTAGTAATTGACAGCTCCGTGGCTGCGGTTATACCACCTATCCACATCGGGAATCAAACGGTAAGTCCATCTCCCCTTGGTGGAGGCATCCCACAGCCGCTGCCAGCGTTTGAGACTGCTTCGCCACTCCTGCCTCTTCAATTCCTCTGCACTCAGCGATGTTTTACCTTTGCGACGATACAGGGTCTTCCGCTCTTCCGCCAAGATCCCAATCGGCAGCACTCCGGCGATAACGCAGACGGCATCTTCTGACACTGTGCGGAACGCACTTGCTATTCGTAACCCCGCTCAGCCGGTAGACTGGTGCCACTTTACGATAGGACTCCTGAACCGTCAGTGCATCAGCCCATATGGAAATACCATACGTGAGGACTGAAGTGACGACTGATGACAGGAGTGCTCTCCTTTTCTGTTTGGGGCCTCCCACATTGGGCATGAGCCGTGATAGAACAGCCCCAACCACAGACGCCTTGGCACTGGCATGCTCCGCCTGCTGCTTAAAGTTGAGTCTCGAGTCGAGCATCACCCCCAAATACCGAATGAACGGCTGGGACATAATCTCATGTTTACCCGCTTGCAGTGAGATCGTCTCAAGCTTCTTCTTGCTGGTGATCAATACTGCCTCGGTTTTGTGCTCTGCCAGCTTCAGGCCCACCGACTCCATCCACCGGTGAATCCTCGAGAATGCGACCTCGAAGAGGTTGTTGATGTCCTCCAGGTGTTTTCCTACAATGACAAGAGCGACATCATCAGCGAAGGCCACGGGTGTCACTGCTCTTGGTAGTACAAGCTTCAGGAGTCCATCATACATAATGTTCCACAAGAGAGGCCCAAGAACCGAGCCCTGAGGTACTCCTCCAGTTACTCGATACTCTTGTGGGCCATACTCCGTGTCGTACTTGAGGACCCTGCCGGAGAAGTAGCTAGCTACCATCTTCTGCAAGTATCCTGGAACATCCATCTCCGCTAACGCCCCCATGATGCAGTCCCACCTGGCTGAATTGAAGGCGTTCTTGATATCGAGTGTCGCTACTAGACAGTACTGCTTCTCTCCGTTCTTCCATCTGTCCCCGGAGATCGCATCCCTTGCGAGTTTCACCACCAGGTCAATGGCATCGAGCGTGAAGCGCCCTTTGCGGAAACCGTACTGCTTTTCTGATAGTTTTTTCTCAGCTACTTTCTCGATTCTCCCGTGGATTATTCGTTCCAGGACTTTGCCAGCTGTATCAAGCATGCAGAGTGGACAGTAGGATGAAGGATCGTCCGGCGGTTTCTTCCCCTTGGGGAGGAGCACCAGTCTCTGCTGCTTCCACTTTTGAGGGAAGGTACCCTCCTGGAGACATGTGTTGTACATGTCCAGGAACATTCCTGGCACTGCGTTAATGGCTGCCTTGAGAGCGACGTTGGGGATACCGTCCAGCCCTGGGGCCTTCGTGTTTCCCACTTTCGCGCACGCCCTCTTCAGCTCTTCATCTGTCACCAGTGGGATCATATCCTCCTTGTCCTGTTCGATATAGTAGTCGCATTCAGGCTGCTGCAGAAAAAGCACTGAGACGATCTTACTCAGTAGGTCTGGGCACGTTGGTGGGGCATCGGCTGGCTCTTCAGCCGAGTCATGACCACCTTATATGGCCTCCCCCATGGATCACCTTCCACCTCTACCAGGAGCTCATCCCAGCACTGTCTCTTACTGCACTTGATGGCTTTGGCAAGTCTCCGCCGTGCCGCCTTGTGATCTGCTTTCAGCTGTTCGGAGTTCGGTTTCTCTCGGCCACGTTGGGATAATCTCCTTGCGCGAATACATGCCTGGCGGTGTGTGTGTGTGTGTGTGTGTGTGTGTGTGTGTGTGTGTGTGTGTGTGTGTGTGTGTGTGTGTGTGTGTGTGTGTGTGTGTGTGTGTGTGTGTCTCATATACAAATTTGGTGCGAAAATGAAAATGTTTCAAACACACTGATAATATTTCTAATACACGAGAACCAGTTGTTAAGAATATTTATAAGAAATAGAGTGTTGTTTGTTGTTTGTACCAAGTGATTGTCCAGGTTCATCAGATATTCTGTCCACAGACAGTTCGGGAGCTCATAGCGCCTACATCCCAGCCCCTTGTCCGTCTGCCTCCTCAGGGACAAATCTCCTCCACTCTGACAGGGATAAAACCCCAACCGCCCCCTACGGCGGCTACCAATTCCACGGCGATATGGACCCTCGGTCATCGTGGAGTGAGTCGAGCTACCCCTTCATCGGCCACGAGAGTTCGCAAGCCTCTAGGTCGGTGACTATTTCAACGTTCTGTGGTCCTTAACAACTGGTTATTTTAATTTAACACACAACCTAAATTAGTATTCACTTAACACATTTCACCATTATTTACACTTTGATAATCTATTTTAGTAAGGTCATATGTGTGATATATTAGTACATAAATATATATGTATCACGCAGCTTATTAATAATGGTAAAGCTATTTTTTGTAAAAAAAATTAGAAGTGTATTGTGTCAGAAACGAAATTAGGTTAAGACTAGCATCACTGGGACACGAGCTGTAATATAATTATAGCAATTGAACCAATATAATTGAAGGCCGGGTGAAATTATGACGCATCTTATCATATTAATATAGATTTTCTGGAGTGAGTAGTAGAAAATATTACACAGCTCATAAAAAGACGATACTGATATGAAAAAAATAGATTTAAAAAAAAACTTGACCTTATGTTCTGTAAGTTCATCAAACATTGTTTAAAAATGACATTCCAACTTTGAACTAGTAATAAAGTACACACACAAATTATTATTAACATTATAGCATCTTCTTGTTGGAGCATTATAGAATACTGACAAGCAGCCATGTTTTATTACAAGCTCAAACAAGTCAAAATGCAAATCAAGGTATTGGATCGCATGCCCTCGTCTGAAAGAGGTCTCAGAGAATTCCTTTGTTATATTCAATGATTAACTAAAACGACGGAATATTTTAAAGTACTGTATTTGTATTATAACATTACATCATAATTCTCAGACATACACAAGAAATGTGTAAATAGTTTTATTTAATCTGCACTACAATCTTGAAATATAGTTTGTAAATTTCTAAATAGGAGCTTAAATTGCTTCTTTATACTTTTTCAAACCATATTTGTATTTATTATTCTAATGGAAAGTTGATATATTTTCATAAATTGTAGAATTAACATATTTGTATTATTGCATTATAAGTTGAAAGTGGGGTGACCTGGTGGTCTAGGAGTAAGGTGTCAGACTTCTGTGCTGGGGGTCCAGGGTTCAATCCTCTGTCCCGGCACAGATTTATTTGATTGCCAAACCCTTCCTTCACCTCTGACAAGACATGTATTAATCACAACTTGTGAATGTGAGGAATGCCAGGCCTCCATCGTGGTTCGGATCCCACGTTAAACTGTAGGTCCTCCATTTCATCTCACAATCACCCTACCATTACACATTAGTGTAAGTGCGTACAACCCGAACGGGTAGTAAGACGTGGTGATGATGATGATGATAAGTTGAAAGTGAAGTGTTGGTATTTGTAAGTATGATAGCTAATATTCTGCTACACAGGGACAGATGCTACCGTCCCTCGACAGCAAGTGGTCATAGTGTCATCTCCAGACTCACCGACAAGTGAAGAGGAATCTTCTCCCTCGCCTTCGCCAGAGTCCGAGGTTAAGAACCCGCTGAGTCTCGAGCAGTGTACAGACACACTGAGAAAGAGCAGTTCCAGAGGAGGTCTAGCCACGGAGAACACTCCCAACGGCATTCTACCGCTGTCTCTTGGAGAGGAGAGTGGGAGAGAAGACGATCAGGCACAGATCCAGACTCCCACGTCATCGACCACCACAGAGGACTCAAGGAAGGAAACCGCAGGACGAGAAGCAGACGGGGAAGCCAGCGACGATGACAAGGAGGAGGACCGCATCGGCTTGGGGCACGACGCCCATATAACCACTGATAAAGGAGCTAAAGGTTTCTAACAATTTCAATTGTTTCAAACAGGAAAATAGAAGGGTAATTATTGAATATGTTAAATGATAAAAAAAAAAAGCTAAGGTCCAAAATCACTTTAAAGCGGTCAATTAGGTGAGAAAAATCGATCTGACTCTTAAAATAAGTAGAATGATAATCTGTTAACAAGCCAATTTGTTTTTAAATTGAAAGTATGTGTAGCTAGAAGTCACCAAACCAAATTGCTTCAATTATCTTCTAAAATGTTGCTCTTAAAATGGGGACCCAAGAAAACGGCAGTGTTTTTCTGTTTTTATAACTACACATTTTTTCGGTCAAAATAATTAAAATATTGCTTCATTACTAACATAGAGTTTAATTTTCTTCACACAGCGACATCAACAGTTGTTAATATCCGTCTAAGGGTGTCCTGAAATTTAATAACAACTTTTTCTCTTCATTTACAAAGTTTGTTAGATAATGCTGCTATGCTCATGATAGATATTCAACAATTGTTAATATCAACATGTGAAGAAAATTAAACTCTAGGTTTGTACTGAAGAAATATTTTATTTATCTCGACCAAAATATTGTTTTGCTAAAAAAACTGTTAAAACATCGGCCTTCTCTCACTTTCACTACATCCCCACTTAACTAACCACGCATGAATTGTAAAAATTTAGCTTTGATTTGTCAACAATTCAATGTAGCTTTTCTTATTTATATTACTAGCATAGAAAAAAATTCATACTGATTCTGACCATTAAAAATAAAATTTATAAGTAATCAAATACTCCAAGTTGAATTTTGTTTATGAAAAAGTGAGTTGTTTAGTAAACTTCAGGACAAGCAATAAAAGATGTAGTATTAAATAGTAATGAATGAGGTTACATAGTGATAAGTTACATAGCATGTACTAATTACAAGACATTGTTAGGATAATAAAGTCTCGTGGATTACGCTAAACACGACATGCAGCGTTGAAAGGGAGATTCTAGAACCTTGTCCAGGGTACTGACTGGCAAACCCATTGGGAAGACATAGACGGAGATAAGAGAGTAATATTAGAATGGACACAAAGGAGTTAGGGTGTAATGAGGTGGACTGGATAGAACTAGCTCAAGATAAAGATAGGTGGCATAATTTGCTAAGTGTGGTAATGGACTTTCGAGTTTCTAATGCCATAGAGTAAGCAAGTAAGAAATGAGCCTCAATAATTTCTAAATGTTCACTAATAATCAATATGTTGGCAATTTTATCGGTATAAACCATTCTTTTGCGAAAAGTTTCTTGAGGTTGTCATAAATATGAAAACGAACTATAGCGTTTTTCTGTACACCCTCCCGTTGTATATTTTTCTGTTGAGATCAGTTATATACTTTGTGGTTCAAGTGGAAAAGGTGTTTACATTTAATACACAATTTAACTACACGTTATTAGAATATAAAAATCTGCTTCGTGTATAATTACAAATCCATCATATTTGTCGATCATTGAGGTAGTCATCAAAACAAAACTAATCTGAACAATATGAGAGCAAAGTTTTCACAAATTATTGAAGAATGTATTTATAAATACACTTGAACATGCACATGGAAAACAAGGAAAATATAAATCAAGAACAAAATTTTGACTAAATCAGTATATAAAACTTTGATTCGAACACAACTACCCCTTTCATCTTGAAACATTGGGATGCACAATAATGCTCAAATAATCTTGTTTTAAATACCAATGGTCATAATAATGAAACCTAGGTCGAGGGATTGGGCGGTAATGATTGATTGTCTTCAAGAGGTAGCCATTACCTCTTTGTCCAGTGGCAGCAATGTAGAGTCTGAACTGTGTTAGTCCCTTTTATATGTTTCTATCCACTTTTCCTTTACCTTCTTACAAATAATAATGGCCATAATAGTCATTAGGAAGTAAGGAGGTGTACCTGCAGACAGGAAGTAAGGAGGTGTACCTGCAGACAGGAAGTAAGGAGGTGTACCTGCAGACAGGAAGTAAGGAGGTGTACCTGCAGACAGGAAGTAAGGAGGTGTACCTGCAGACAGGAAGTAAGGAGGTGTACCTGCAGACAGGAAGTAAGGAGGTGTACCTGCAGACAGGAAGAAAGGAGGTGTACCTGCAGACAGGAAGTAAGGAGGTGTACCTGTAGACTGGAAGGAAGGAGGTGTACCTGCAGACAGGAAGTAAGGAGATGTACCTGCAGACAGGAAGTAAGGAGGTGTACCTGCAGACAGGAAGTAAGGAGGTGTACCTGTAGACTGGAAGGAAGGAGGTGTACCTGCAGACAGGAAGTAAGGAGATGTACCTGCAGACAGGAAGTAAGGAGGTGTACCTGCAGACAGGAAGTATGGAGGTGTACCTGTAGACTGGAAGGAAGGAGGTGTACCTGCAGACAGGAAGTAAGGAGGTGTACCTGTAGACTGGAAGGAAGGAGGTGTACCTGCAGACAGGAAGTAAGGAGGTGTACCTGCAGACAGGAAGTAAGGAGGTGTACCTGCAGACAGGAAGAAAGGAGGTGTACCTGCAGATTGGAAGGAAGGAGGTGTACCTGTAGACTGGAAGGAAGGAGGTGTACCTGCAGACAGGAAGTAAGGAGGTGTACCTGCATACAGGAAGTAAGGAGGTGTACCTGCAGACAGGAAGTAAGGAGGTGTACCTGCAGACAAGAAGTAAGGAGATGTACCTGCAGACAGGAAGAAAGGAGGTGTACCTGCAGATTGGAAGGAAGGAGGTGTACCTGCAGACTGGAAGTAAGGAGGTGTACCTGCAGACAGGAAGTAAGGAGGTGTACCTGCAGACAGGAAGTAAGGAGGTGTACCTGCAGACAGGAAGTAAGGAGGTGTACCTGCAGACAAGAAGTAAGGAGATGTACCTGCAGACAGGAAGAAAGGAGGTGTACCTGCAGATTGGAAGGAAGGAGGTGTACCTGCAGACTGGAAGTAAGGAGGTGTACCTGCAGACAGGAAGTAAGGAGGTGTACCTGCAGACTGGAAGGAAGGAGGTGTACCTGCAGACAGGAAGTAAGGAGGTGTACCTGTAGACTGGAAGGAAGGAGGTGTACCTGCAGACAGGAAGTAAGGAGGTGTACCTGCAGACAGGAAGTAAGGAGGTGTACCTGCAGACAGGAAGTAAGGAGGTGTACCTGCAGACAGGAAGTAAGGAGGTGTACCTGTAGACTGGAAGGAAGGAGGTGTACCTGCAGACAGGAAGTAAGGAGGTGTACCTGCAGACAGGAAGTAAGGAGGTGTACCTGCAGACAGGAAGTAAGGAGGTGTACCTGCAGACAGGAAGTAAGGAGGTGTACCTGCAGACAGGAAGTAAGGAGGTGTACCTGTAGACTGGAAGGAAGGAGGTGTACCTGCAGACAGGAAGTAAGGAGGTGTACCTGTAGACTGGAAGGAAGGAGGTGTACCTGCAGACAGGAAGTAAGGAGGTGTACCTGCAGACAGGAAGTAAGGAGGTGTACCTGCAGACAGGAAGTAAGGAGGTGTACCTGCAGACAGGAAGTAAGGAGGTGTACCTGTAGACTGGAAGGAAGGAGGTGTACCTGCAGACAGGAAGTAAGGAGGTGTACCTGCAGACAGGAAGTAAGGAGGTGTACCTGCAGACAGGAAGTAAGGAGGTGTACCTGTAGACTGGAAGGAAGGAGGTGTACCTGCAGACAGGAAGTAAGGAGGTGTACCTGCAGACAAGAAGTAAGGAGATGTACCTGCAGACTGGAAGTAAGGAGGTGTACCTGCAGACAGGAAGAAAGGAGATGTACCTGCAGACAGGAAGAAAGGAGGTGTACCTGCAGACAGGAAGAAAGGAGGTGTACCTGCAGACAGGAAGGAAGGAGGTGTACCTGCAGACAGGAAGTAAGGAGGTGTACCTGCAGACAGGAAGTAAGGAGGTGTACCTGTAGACTGGAAGGAAGGAGGTGTACCTGCAGACAGGAAGTAAGGAGGTGTACCTGCAGACAAGAAGTAAGGAGATGTACCTGCAGACAGGAAGAAAGGAGGTGTACCTGCAGATTGGAAGGAAGGAGGTGTACCTGCAGACTGGAAGTAAGGAGGTGTACCTGCAGACAGGAAGTAAGGAGGTGTACCTGCAGACAGGAAGTAAGGAGGTGTACCTGCAGACTGGAAGGAAGGAGGTGTACCTGCAGACTGGAAGTAAGGAGGGGTATCTGCAGACAGGAAGTAAGGAGGTGTACCTGCAGACAAGAAGGAGATGTACCTGCAGACAAGAAGTAAGGAGGTGTACCTGCAGACAGGAAGTAAGGAGGTGTACCTGCAGACTGGAAGTAAGGAGATGTACCTGCAGACTGGAAGGAAGGAGGTGTACCTGCAGACAGGAAGTAAGGAGGTGTACCTGCAGACAGGAAGTAAGGAGGTGTACCTGCAGACTGGAAGTAAGGAGATGTACCTGCAGACAGGAAGAAAGGAGGTGTACCTGCAGACGACAGGAAGGAAGGAGGTGTACCTGCAGACAGGAAGTAAGGAGGTGTACCTGTAGACTGGAAGGAAGGAGGTGTACCTGCAGACAGGAAGTAAGGAGGTGTACCTGTAGACTGGAAGTAAGGAGGTGTACCTGCAGACAGGAAGTAAGGAGGTGTACCTGTAGACTGGAAGGAAGGAGGTGTACCTGCAGACAGGAAGTAAGGAGGTGTACCTGTAGACTGGAAGGAAGGAGGTGTACCTGCAGACAGGAAGTAAGGAGGTGTACCTGCAGATTGGAAGGAGGGCATATTCATTCCACTTTTCAAGAAAGACGATAAAATAAATTGTTCCAACTACAGGAGCAGGGGTGGGCTGGGCTGCTCCAACTACTTTACACTATAAAATAAAGCTATCCATTCAATTGTAAATTATTGTTTTTATTACATTCTAATCAAAAGTTTCAGTTAGTGAGTCTGCAGGTGTCCATAATCCACCATTTGTAAAGACATATGATGTAAAGCCATTGTGTTTGTTTGGTGTTGTCTATAAACCATTTCTTTAGCAAATACTAGCTTTGCAATCTACACAAGTAGCATTTTAAAAACCTGCTAGTCAATGTTTCAAGGAGACTGAATAGCGAATGTAACTTCAACTCACCATTTCAGCTTATACTGGTATTTATACATATATGTTTAGGACAGCCATATTTGTAGTCCCGGGCCGCTTGTAACCTACCAGGGTAGATTCTTATAGAAAATGAGAGCTCTGCTTGAATCTAAGCTTTGTAAGGACCCATCGTGGGATGTGATGATGATGATGAATGTAGGAATATTACATTGAATGCATTTTAGCAAAAAATGTAAACACTTAATTATTATTTCTATTATGTATCATTTTGTTAAATTCCTACTTCTGCTTGTGTTTATAATTTTTTTTACACCATTCGGATGAGAATTCAAGATTCGGGGTTTGAAGTTAAAATGAAGATTGGGATCAATAAAACAATAGTTTTGAATATGTGTTCATATAGACTCCACACATTGTGTTTTATGTATATGTGTGTGGTTTAATAGAGAGATGTTTAGGGGATTGGTTCACATTGTTATACCACACCTGCAACCCTCAATACCATGCTATGTCAGCTTGTTGCTATAACCAATAGCTAGAATCGGTAAGTCTAATGATGACAAGAATTTGGAAGAAATTAGTGCTTGAAAATGTCTTACTTTCCCAGATTATAAATAAATACTCCCCCCCACATGTGTAGCAAGTACATAATTTCACTCCACTTTCCTACACCAACCTTTCAATCAAACATCTAAAATTCACCTAGTTAGTTATTAAAAAATTGTTTTAGCCGTGGTATGTTTAAGGTTTGGGAAAACATTATAAGTACATTCCATATATACTTGATTGGTTATTGCTACATTTTGGAAGGGCTTTCACTGAGCAATTTTGGATCATTTTGGTGACTTTGCTACATCTATTTTTTAAAATACTAATAGTCTTGCTAGACAAACAATCTATATTCATAAAATTAATATGTTTTTCTGTCTGTCATGGGCATTGCGCGATAACTAACTCACACAGAGGGCTGATATTTAAATAGTAGTACAAACATGTGAATTGGAATTCTAAATTTACTAAAAAACTGGCTTGAAATAAATAAAATGAAGTAGTTGGGTTTTTTTTAGAAGCAAATAAAAGCATTTCCCAGTGTAACATCAGGTACTTCCGCTAGTACTTCGGTACAAACTTCATAGCTCTAGTGCTTTTAAGATGTTAAGAGTGGATTAAAAAACCTCCTATGTTCTAATGTTCCGTCATAATGATATTAGTGTGATCAAACTCTTTGTCCAGTTCATATGATATTCCGCCAAACAATTCAAATACAAGGTCCACCTCAGCAGGTTGAAGTAAGCCGCACACTGACATATCTGTCTGTCCTAGTCCTAGACAGTCGAATGGTACTCAGATATGTTCCAAGTTGTCTTCTTGAGGGAACTTACTCATCCTTTAGTTTAGATAAAGATGTTTTAGGTGTGCCAATGTTGGTAGCATATTCTAAGGAGATCAACTTCATTTCTTATGGTACCATAACTTAATTTTGGCCCTAGACACTCCCCGAAATATGAAAATGTCCCCCATTCCCTATATCCAATTTGGTGAAGTCAGTTTAATAATCCTCTGTGAAACAGTTTATGATGAGTGAGGAGAGATTTGGTGGAGGAGAAAAGGCCCTTTAAGGCCATAGCATTGGGTGACTAGGCACACATTCGAGAAAAAAATAAGTTTCTTGTTCTATTTCTACTCTTCGTATTTTGTAAACATATTATCCCATTGATACTCTTAAATCTTATTTTGTATTTGTCTATAGTGCCTAACCCATAGCCTTGATTCTTTGAAGGTCAGCTGACAGCGTATTCTCTGCTTTTTAAGGTACCGGTACCTATGCTACAAAAGGTTTTCTTTTTAAATGTTGCCACTGTGTAAATTGGTTTTATTTAGAGGTCATATTTACAACTAACCTGAATAGTTGGATTATTGTCACATCGAGCGATAGTTTTTATGGGATTTTACTAGTAGCGTCTATTTTTCTCTTATTCGTGGGCCTCTGTGAGCAAAGTGCTTTGCTAATGATTTTTGTGGGGCCAAATTAGATCCCAAAAGCCACAGAGAAGAAAAGGTATCCCTGAGAGAACACATAATCTATGTCAGGAGACAGGGTGGTAACAGTTGATTTTTTTCCAATATGTAGCCATTACCTCTTTATCCAGTGGCAGCGAAGTAAAGTATGAACAATGTTTTTCTTTTTATTATAAAAGCCATAGTTCCTTCCTATTTATATGTTTCTATCCAACTTTCCTGTACCGTCTTCCAAATATATACAAAATAGCTCAAAACGAAAAGAGGTTTTCCTTAAAAAGTAATAATAATAAGTTAGTGTAAGTATGGAAGCACTGACAGAGCAGATCTTACATCCTCTGTCCGGTTGGGTGACAAGTATTTTAGAGACAAACGTGTACGGTGTGTTGGCTATCAGAGACACGAGATATAGAGTTGTCAGAGTTACAAACCTGCTTCACCTCGAAACCAGGCTCTAGAACGCCATCTAACAAAGTGCAGCTACATTGTTAAAGTTAGTTTCAAACATAACTGAGTTCATGATTTATTTTTCACTTTTGACACTTTAGTTTAGAGAGTAGTGTCATGGTAGAAGAGAAACAAGATAAAATGCAAATTACCTAATTGAGGCATTTATAATACATGTGTCAAGTTTGGTTGAAATAAATCAATTCATTACACAAGTATTTATGTTAGACAAAATAAAAACGTGTGACTGGGTAGATGCTATAATAAAAAAATATTATATATTCCAAAAGTACATATAAACTATATATTAATAAAAATAAGATACATTCTTAAATTATAACTAAATTAAATGCATATAATTATAGTTGTTTTTTTAAATATTGAACAAAAATTACTTTGTAACTAACCCTTTTTTTATTTATAATAGTGTTTCGCTAAACATATAGTCGGCCCCATGATGTAGTGGTCAGTGTACCTGGCTATGGGTCCTGGGTTCTATTCCCAGCTGGTTTCATGGCTAATTTTTCCAAAAGGGGAATTATCCCAATGATCACCAGGTTTTGGTTAGTTAGGCTCAGTTAGGTTTAATCGTTTCCACATGTTCTACACCCTCATATTCAATATCACCATCTCATCGGGAGATGGACAGGATGTACAATTAGTACATTAGTACCGGCTAATCATTGCACAAACTGAGCTAAGAGTGATGTAGCCCAGACTATCATATATTTGTTATGCTATTGTATGATATTTACAACACTCCTTGAATTAAACTTTAATTTTGTATTGGCTAAAACAGTGTGTACATGTAAATAATTAACATGATTGTTTTATCTTCCACACCCCCTCACAAGATAGATCAACATCTCCTTCCCTCTAGCTCTCCGTCATTTATTAACCAATAGAAATAACACTGTTATGTATAAAAATACTAATTACAATTGTCAGTCTGACATCTTGAAATTACTAAAGCAAGGAAGTTGGGCCCTGCAAATTTTTTCTCATTTTTGTTCTTTTGACTATAACTACAATTATAACCTATCCAAACAGTAAGAAGTTATATTCACATGTGTGCTGACTGTACTTACCGCCCTTTCTGTTAGTTCTCTACGCCTGCTACGATCATTTGTTTTGGTACCTTGGTCCGTTGTTGCACTCTTTTCAAATGTGCATTGGTAAAATACAAAAATATTATTAATAAGGTTTGTGTAAGATTTTATTTTATTTTTGCAAATTTTACATTTGTTTTTTTTAGTTATCAAATTAGCCACCTAATTTGAAAAGAAATCAAATACTATTTATTAATGAGTACATTAGTACATTGGTTTAATATATTGAACTATTTTTATGTTTATAATATTGTGTAAAATGACTTTTATAAATTGTTTAGTATTTTATATAAAGACATAAAATAGTTCTGGATGGACATAAGTACAGCAATATGAATAAATTGCCCTTGCATCTTTTCCAAATTTATCATTTATACATCCAATGTGTTTTTTAAAACAAAGATAAACAATAAATGCAGGAAATACCAAGAATATTTAGTTGGTGCGTTTACAAATTTTAATAGATTAACTTATTATAAATAATTTGTTAGACCTAATTTAAAATAAAATAAAAAAACTAACTTTATTAAAAAGGATTATGATCCATATATCATGATGGATTGAATAGCAAGGCTATTATATTTGTTAGTTATGGTTAAAATATGAGTGAATGACCCTGGGCAAGGGACGATCCCTGGATAGCTCAGTGGTTAGAGCATTGGCGTACTAAGCCAAAGGTCCCGGGTTCTATTCCCGTGTCCAGTTGTCATTTTTTCAATTTAAAAAACTTAACTTTGTTAAGTTATATGTTTGGCTTTTAAATATTAAATTATATTAATTTTTATTTATTAAAGAAACTATAATCTTCCATTGGATTTATTGATATTTAATAGTCAATTTTCTTCATTCCAAAATTTAAGGCCTTTTTTTTTATTGCATAAAGCATTGCATTTTTAATATCAAATAACTTTGAATATCTCCAAGACTAAGTTTAAATAACATGCAAGGTGCTGGACTTAAAAAAAACACCTTAATTAATCTGAAAATAAAGAAATATCATTAGGTATAGTTTTTGCATTTAAATGTTTCTAAAAGTGTTCGCAGGTATTATAGTTTTATTTCGAAAAATAACAATATTCCAACTAGGTATATATGTGATTTTAAATTAAATAAACATTATGTATTTTATCACTTATAAACAATTCACTTGTTATGTCCAATACAGTTAAAGATAAAAATGACATATATATATATGATTACTAAAGTATAACAATTTGAAGTATGCAAATAAGTTAGTTTGACTTTGAATGGAACCTTTTCATAAGCAACAATTATATTTATCCAAGATATTTTACTAAAGAGTTTTTAGGATGTTTTGTAAATTATTTTTTTTCATAAATAAACTGCTCAGTCAAAATCTAACCAATTTAATGAATCATTTTAACAATTAGCAAATACCATCTTTTAGTTGCATAAATCTTTATCTGCTGGAGTAATTACAAGTTTAATGGTTGTTCTAATATATGGCTTTAATAATATATATATATATATATATAGGTAGTGTATCTTATAAACTTATTGACGTGAATCATTTTTTCTTATGTTCAAGCAAAATAAAATCAGAATCTTGAAATCTTTTTAGTAACTTAGTGAATCATAAATCGAGTTATGAAAACAACTGTTATAATTTAACTGCCAGATCTAGTTTCGAGAATGGAAAGAGCACAAATAAACTTTTTTGTTGTGAATTTATTCTATATCAAAACCAAACAGATTGTAAAAAGTAATATATATAATGAGTTTAAAAAAAACTTAAAACAGTTTGGGAACAGTAAGAAATATGACGATTACATTCACCTTTTAGTCAAAAAAAATTGTTCCGCATAAATCATGAACATAAAATATACGGTACTTAAGATTGTATAGTCAATGAAATGTGTATCGAATAGTTCATTTTTTCAACAACTAAAACTGTATGTAAGGATATATATGCGCCATTATATTTTATATTAATCTACTGACTCAAGTCAAACTTGGTGCTCCAATGGTTGAGGGTTCTAACCCAGTTGGGGTCGACACTTTTTTCCTTGCGCGATTAAAAAAACTGTTGCACAACTTCCTTCGGAGGGGAAATAAAGCCGTCGGTCCCGTGTCGATGGTGGCGTGTAAAAGAACCCTGGAAGTAAAATTAGTAGGCCCTTTTTTGCTCTCGCTCATAGAAATTATCGTGTTTTGATATAATCAATTGGTTCAGAAAGTGCACGTTAAATACCCCAAATAAATAAATAAAATTTTGACTCAAATTTTGGAACAATGGCGAGTGAGAACAAGTTTAACTAAACGCTTCTTGTCGAGAAATTAAATATAATGGAATGGGCTTTATTTGTTACTACTACATTTCTTACACTGGACATATGTTTACTAAACAATCTTAGTTGCCGGCAAACATTATTATTATTATGTGTTCTGTCTAACGACTTATTTTACTCTTGCTCCCAAGGAAAATTCAATAGTCTAGAAAAACGTGTCACCATAATAGTTTATGCAATTAAAATATCATTCTAGATACAGTTTTTATGAAAAATGAAAAATATTTAAACAATGCACAAAATCTTCAAAACTAACTGAATGCACTGTATACAAAGAAATTAAAAATGGTATGAAAAGGACAAACATTGTTTTTTTAAATCTATTATGAACAATATTAATGATAGAATATGTGTGTTTTATCAAAATGTCAAGAGGAATGCTTTGTTGTTGAGTTTGTTATAATGTTGTTGGTAAAAAAAAAAGAAGGATATTCATGTCGCTGTGAATAAGATAAGGTTATATAAAATTATTTCAAAGCAATAACACGGTTGCTATCTAGTGGACAGCTGTGAAGGAAAAAAAAATGTCAAGTATTCGAAATTTCCTGTCAAATTATAAAGAAGAACTCAAGATGTGAGCAATTAAAGTTGTTTGTACAAAAAAAAAAAGGGAGAAGAGTTTGTGAACATTTTTGATGTAGATATGTGAAAAAAAAGGTGATAATTATAGGAAGATTTATACTTGAAGGATGCCTAAGTCTGATAAATAAAACTTTATCTAATTTAGAATTATTGTGAACCCCAATTAATCATAATGTATGTTTCCATTAAGCATTTAAACTTTATTTTAGAGTTACTGTTTGTCGGACACATTTTACGAATACAAGCATCAGAGAAACGTGATATATCAATTCTAGTAATACAGTTCTAAACTCATCATTATCTTCAAATATTTCAATGTCAAATAATTTGATACATTTCCTTAAAGAAAGATAATGCTGTATTTATCATTTAACATTTAGATAAATAAATTTGAAATTGCTAAAATTGACAAAATTTAATAATATTTACCAAATGGCTGTCAAAATTGATACTATACATAGAACAAACCATTTGTTATATAACTAAATGAAAGTAAATCTAGTAACAATTATAGCTTTTTTTAATAGTTTTTAATAAGGGAACTTTCCAACATACAGCCCTAGCGGGAGGGAAAGGTTCAAATCTCGATTGAACCATATTTTCTTTCTTTTTTTGACAGAGGTAAAGTCGAGTGATTCAATCACGACCATAAGTACAGTCACAAAACTACTCAAGTTTACCTACAAAAACATTTTAATATTTCAGATCAGTACTGCATTCAATTTAACTTGGTCTATTATTTGCCTTTTATTGTTATTGTATAGATTGGCCACACACTTAGATTCTACAGTGTCGGCTATTTCAAACTTTGCATGAAATGTAGCTCAAATGTGTGCCATGATAGATGTTGTTCTCTTATAATGAAGTAAAACATAGAATCATATATATGTTTGAACAATACAGACAAGGGGTGGCCGGGCTTGTGTTCATATATATGTTTGAACATTACATACTAGCGGTGGCTTGTGTTCTAGTGGTTACTGCTGACTCATCACTGTTAATCTCATTGGTAGACAGTCTTCTTTGTTCTTTAGCAAACTTGGTGGCTGGGATGGGAGGGGGTTATTTTACCACTCTTAGAGGCGTGACTTATTGTGCTCTGTCTATCAACAGTTATTTGTTGGGTTCAGCAAGTGAAACAGCTTGAAAGATTTAGAGAAGGACAGAGATATATTCTTCTATCTTTTGGGGTGCAGAAATGATAGGAAGGGGGGAAGGAAGTATCTTGTCAAGGTCAACCATTTGTGAGGGTTCATCTTGTCTGTTGTTAGCAAGCCAGACAGGGAGTAGAGTGTAAGGGGTGTCAAATCTAGAGAGAACATTTAAGAGAAGTAACTTTTAAACCTAGATAATATTTTGCTCTTTCATACTAAAGCACATTGAAGAGTTGCCAAACTTTATGTTTTGTAGTATTTTTTTCCCCTATGCAAATAATTAAATATAAAACAGCATTTTAAAAAGAAATTAAATAATAAAAATAATTTCCATCAAAAAAGTGATAAAAATCAACTATTGTATTTATTATATTTATTTGATATTAATTCAAAATTTTGTTATTTGATTTGATAAAAAAAAAAAGCTATTTGTGCACTCTTCTATTTATTTTATGATGTTATTTTTATAGTTTTTATTACCTTTAGCAATTTTTTTTTAGAGTGGGAAACCATTTAGTAAAAACCACCCTTAATACATCTGGTCAAATTCAAACTAAATATCCCCGTCGTCGGCAGTCGAGTCTATTTCGAGAGTGATGCCTTAGACCATGCAGCCACCGAAGAGGGTTTTAATAATATTATGGCTTTAACAAGTCTTACCACATTAGTTTGGAAATCAGTATATTTTAAATCTAAGACTATTATAAAGGATAATTTTAAAATTTCCCGTCTCGAATCGTGATATTTTGACTAATTTCCCGTCCCGTTCCTGGCCCAAAATAAAAAAGTAATTCTCGTCCATCCCTAATACAGACTCGTGATTACAGTCAGCCCTCGCGGTTATTATTTTTTACGCTAAATAATAAGGTTTAGATCTATAAATTCAAAACTAAAAAAAATCAAGAATAAATAATTAAAATATACTTTGAGTTTGTTTTTTTTTCTAAAAATTTGTTTTCTTTAGAATCTCCTCACTTTTAAATATCATATAACAATAAAATAGTTTTGTCATGCCCTTCAACCCATATAAATGAAAGTATTTAGCTAAACATTGTTTTAAATAAATCACATGGTTGGACTGTCTTGATTTCAATAGTAATCATCGTTATTGTTTCCGAACTTGTTGGAAACCTTGTAGTTATTAAATAATTGTTAACAGTCGCCAATTTTGAAAACATGCATTCATCACTTTATTTGGCGATAGATATTGCTAAAACCAACACAAGGTGTACCTATGTTAAATAAATACTGACGGGGAACATAATAGTCAACCAATAGTTAGCCGATTTGTACACTAAAATAATATTTTAAAGGTTTTTTCAACACCTTTCTAAATTATATTAACTCACTAATAATTGACTCAATTCTTATAATTTTTAAATTAACTTTTTTTTTATTTAGCACCGTGTCTTACTACCTGTTCGGGTTATATGCGTAAGTACTAATTACGCTAATGGGTTAGGAATTGGGAGAGTTGAATATAGAGGAAACCACATTTGCGTGGAGGGAGAGTGGAAAACCATTTAGGAGAAACCACCCCAGTTCACCCGACCGAGATTCGAACCTCAATCTCCCCGTCCTTGGCAGTCGAGCTCAACACGACTAGCGCGTTAGCTAACTACGCCATTGAGATGGGTTTAAAATTAACTGTTCAGAGTTTTATAAAAGGACTATAAACAAATGTACCACATCCTTCATTCCTTTGACACAAACCCCCGTGATTACATCTTTAGATTGCTTCAGTTCTCTTAAAGATATTTTCAGAAATCAAAATACATTTTGTAATGGAAGTAGAAACAAACAATTACACGAAGATCACTGTGTACTATTTTAATGTTTCCTGGTGTATTTCTTAGTTACATATACTAACCAACTCCAAAATATTAGTCTTGTTTGCACAAAAGAAAAACAGTGTGACTATTTGTTTTAAAATCATTGAAAAATATCATAATAAATCGCCTTAAAACCTAAAATAAGTCAATGTTATTATTTTCAGTATTAGTAAAATTTCCATCATTTTCTGTAAATGTTACATTAATAACCAAATAGACTTAGCCGATGGAAACCTCATGTACTGTATTGTTGACAATGACTGAATAAAACAAAAAGTTATTAATCCCATTTAGTAAATCTTTCCTAACTTGATATCCTAACGTCTTTATAACTTTGGTTTGATTTGAAGACATAAGTATTTTATTTTTTAAGATATGTTTCCCTTTTGATAAAAGATCTTATACATCTTAATCATCGACTATATTAAAAACTAATTCTCAAATTGACATTACTGCAGTTAAGAGTTTATCTATGGAATCTTAAAGAGGATAGTGGAAGTTAAATTAACATAAATAATTAATTATCTCCTTTAATTTCACCCAGTAACAACTTTAGTTTGTTTTTTCACCGCATCTTAATATTAATTTAGATTATACACATATATAAATTATGCTAATGGAATAGGGAAGAAGGAGATAGAATTTCAGAGGAAATGTTCCCGAATTTGTGGGGAGGACTTTGTTAATTATTTCTCTCTTTAGCTATAAATTAAATTACATTAACACCACTCATAATGTGGCTTTCAATGGGTTCTTGAATTCACACACCTAAGAACACTTTAAACAAAGGTGTCACCAATCTTTCTAACCGATCATATTCATAAATTTTGAAATATTCATACTTTTTCTATCAGCAGATGATTAATATGTCATACATAAGGAGCATTCCTAATTCAACTAATAGCATGGACTCTTGCTCACAAATTTAATTGGGGTTTTGGAAATCTGTCTATAAAGGATTAATTCCCTAATGCATCTGCAATCTTTACACCTCGCAGTGTGATTTGTTTTTCAAAGAGACTCGACACGTAGAAAGGAAGGACTTGTTAAGTTGCACACATGCCCGTGATATGGTTGGGAGTGTTAACAATCACATTGTATTCTGCCCAAGTTAGATATGATTGATGGTTTGGGACGTTGCAGGGCTGGTGTGTTAATTTGCACTTATTTATCATTCATACACAAAGATACGATCATAGTCAATAGTTTGCCATCTCTTTGATTGGATGTGTGTGCATTTACTTAAAATCTCTGACTGTCGTATTCTTGGATTAGTTGGTTTAACACGTGAACAGTCTGTATCAGCATTAAGAGTCTGACATGGTAAAAACAACAACAAAACACATATAGGTTAATTAATGAAAACTCTAAAGCAGTTTTACTCTCAATGTTTATTTATTTTAATATATTAACTTAGTACTTTTTATTTCACCTATATAAGATCAATTTTTTTTTAATTTTTTTATTCCATTTATACACAAATGATTGGAGAGCAGTTCTGGTAGACCAATTTAAATTACTTTAATACTGATTTAATATTTCACCTCAGAAATAAATACAGTAGACTCGAGATTTTCTGGGGTAATTGGGGGGAGATAGAGGAACACGGATAAAAGAAATCACGGATAATATTTTTAAAAAATCCCTTTTTCCCATATATACATTATATACTTAATGAATTAACGAAAGAAATATTTATTAATTTGTTTTCTCTCGGAGGGTTGTACTAATTGCCGTTACTTTTCATTGTGTTTGTAAACGTGTCATCCTGCAGGTCAGCACACATTCCTCAGCCTTCAGTGCCTTTCTTGGCTACTGACTAGCTTCATCACCTGAGATAAGCTCCGCCTCTACCTCCCCATCTGTTTCGCTAGTCTCAGCAGTGTCTGTACAACCTTGAGTGTCCTTGTCTCTCTCTTAGAGATTGCCGCACTGGGTGGCAATAACAGTAGAATGCATTCAGATGGCGGTGTATTATTTGTGACACATTTAAATATAGCCACGGTTAAGCCGTGAACTGGTTGATCCGCCCCCGGTAAATCGAGAGTCTATTGTATATGTAAAATTATATATATATATTCAATATGTAATGTGTATAATCTGTTGAGCTTACTTAAGAAATATTAGGCCTATAAAATTAATCTACCAAATGTTAATGTCAAATATATATATCCTAAAATATCTTATAATATATACTATTTAAACTTAAAACAAAATGAAGATCATTTTAATTTCTTCTTTTCTGTTTGCATACACTTATAAAATGCAATATGTTTAGCATATTTACTTCGTGTATGAATCTTCTTATGATAAACCATCTTTCTTTTGCTATACTTATTTATAAGCTGAAGCTGAAGCTGTTCAAATGTGTTTTTATGAAAAACTAATAGGATACTGCTATGAGTTAATTTAGCAACCAAATTCTGATTGTGAAGATAGGTATAAACGCAACGTCACTGCCATCTGTAACTTATATTGTATTCAACTAAACTAATAATCACCTCCAGTATAAGTCCTCACTAAAACTACAACTATTGCTAACTTCCATACCAAACATGAATCGAAATAAACATTAATTAACCAGTGGGTTTATAATCATCAGTGAAACTTGTCATGTTACTTTGCTGATATTTGTTGAACCTATTCGAGGTTGTATTTTTACAGAAGGTCTCAACATTTCTTATATTAAAATATTTATATCTATATTATACTTATTAGTGGAAAAATTGCTCTACTATTTCTTGGAACTAGCGTGAGGGGCGTTTAGAAAAATACCGTGCATCGTGGTCTATTCGGGATGTGAAAATGTTTGAACATTGGCGGCCTATACAAGTTATTTGGAGGGATTTTTGCTATGTTAATTGGGGGTGAGCGTGTAAAGAGTGCAGGCTAGTTGTGTAATGATTGTCAATAACCATCAGTTAACTAGGGCCTGGATGCAAACTCAGGATTTAAAGCCAAACCTTTACTCATCAAACACTATTGCCAACAGTCCAGTTACTCGGAAATTTGAACTATTATAATAGAGAATAAAATGAAGATAAGAAAGACGAGTTACTCTATAAATAGGATGAAACTAGTCACATGTCATAGAGTATAGTTGCCGCAGTCTTTTCAAAGCAACAAGAAAGCCTTAATTTCTGAAAAATATTTTTTTTTGCTTGTCCTTCACTGAATTGTGTTTGGTTATTATATTTGAGAGTTGGTCAGTTGTGTTATTTCAGTGTAATTATATACTACTGAGAGACTCTGTAATTGTAACCAAACCTTATTTATTTAATAAGGGCAATTTCTGGCCGCTTTTGGCTCTCCCTCGCGGGACCTTCCACTCATCGTCAGCCAAAAGTGGTGTCCCTCGGACTCAGTCAGGGGCGGGCAGATGACCTTCCAAATATAATACTACTAAGAGAGGTGTTCAGCCAAGGTATTTAGTCTTTGTTCTTTCTTGGGGTTCTGCTCCCTAAATGATATTATGCTTAGTTTGAATTTTGCAAAAAAGCTACTATTACATATCCGAAACTGGTAGGAGATATAGGGGAACGGATCGGAGATGAGCTGATTACATAGCCAGTATAGCTATATCTGATACTGACAACATAGCCATTTTAATAGAATGCAAACAGAAAGACTAGTATTTTAACTAAGCAAAACTATGGAGAGTTGTTCTATAGGTGTGTAAGAGACCTGCTATGGAGAGTTGTTCTATAGGTGTGTAAGAGACCTGCTATGGAGAGTTGTTCTATAGGTATGTAAGAGACCTGCTATGGAGAGTTGTTCTATAGGTGTGTAAGAGACCTGCTATGGAGAGTTGTTCTATAGGTGTGTAAGAGACCTGCTATGGAGAAGAGAAGTGAGTGCCCTTGAAGTGTAAGGAAGTGTTGTACAAGGCGTACTTTATACCCATTATCGCACATGTAACAGAAACTTGGACAATGAATGTAGGAGAGACAAGGAAAGTGGAGGCCATGGGACTAAAGTTTGTGAGGAGAATGTTAGCTGTCACAAGGAGAAACAAGATTAGGAATGAAGTTATCTGGGAAAGAGTTGAAGTACATGAGATAGTAGAGGAAGCAAGACTGAGATGGTATGGGCATGTAATGAGGATGGAGGAGGAAAGAATCCCCAAGAAAATGATAGAAATGAAGTATGTAGTATAAAGACTGCAAGGAAGGCAAAGAAAGAGATGGGAGAAGCTGAGTAGTAATTAGTTCAAATGTAATTTTGATTATAAACTGGACCCATTCCTTCTGAAAAATAGTAGAATGATTTTTTGGCCACAAAAAAAAACTAGCATTCTTACTCAATTGCTTTGATTAAAAACCAAATAATTGTTCAATGATTGTAACTAGTAATTTATGCACATGACGAAGGCACATCAGCTGCTGAACAGAGAATATTAGTCGGAGCTGTGCAAAGTGACAGCTCGACAGTTTGGCTGATTTCAATTAAATAATAGAAATATTACTATTCACTTCATACAAAAATATAGCTTTAAAAGTGCGTCAGCATTAGAACCGATAGGAAAAACGCTTCGGTGGCTGCATGGTCTAAGGCGCTACACTCACAATAGACTAGACTGCCCAAGCTGTGCAGATCGGGGTTCAATCCTGGTTGGGTGTACTGAGTTTTTTTTCTTCATGAATAGTGTTCCACTCTCCATGCAAATGAAGGTACACTTTATATAGTGCATTGATATTGAAAATACTAATATGTGTGTATTTTCAATGGCAATATATTTTGACTATTTAGAAAAAATTTACTATTTTCAAAATTCATATACACAGTAATAAATAAATTGGTGTTACTTTGTAATGCAATTTGTCAGTTGTATGTGTTGGTTTTGCCATCCTTACAATCCAGTTTAATACTTAGGCGATTTATAAATACATATTGGAGCTTAATGCTTTATAAGCTTTATAACTTAATTTTAACAAACTTTGCTATTAATGATTTGAGACTATAGCAAATTAAAACAACAGCATTTTTTAAGACTTCCACAAAATGAGCTATTATAGTTGAACATATTTAATGAAAAAAACACTTTTTTTTTTTACAATCCACTGGGTAATTAAATGTTGTAGTCCTTTGATATATTATTTCTTAATATCCAGTGGCGTTTTCACTGGGCGTACAAGTCGTTTATCAACTTTACCTATTTCTTAGAGAAAAAAAGATTAGCTTTGTAAAAAATAATCACAGTGTTGAAAGTGCTGAGGATAGATTGAGTATCACTCCCATTTGAATGTAACCTAACCCCCCCCCCCCGCATAAAACTTGTCCATATTTTCAACTGTTCTCAACTAGAGAGTGAACTATGGATCTGACACTTCAATTGAAGAAGCAAAAAAAAAAAAAAAAAAAAAAACCTCCTGGTACATTAAATAATTAATAATAGGTACTTGTCAAAAAGAAACTTTAAGATACATTAAACTGTCTCAGTTATTAATATTGCCAATTCTGGTCACAACTATATATTTAAAAAAGACAATTTTCATCATAGAAGCAGGTTTACACCTTATTGTCTTTCCTTATAGCCTAACTCAAGAAATAATTATCTACTAGTATCATATCATATCCAAAAAAAATTCAGATGGAATTTAAGACTTGAACTGAAATTCCAGGGAACAGTAATTTGAATTAATAACTTTCACTTATTTTTGTTTTTATGACTTCATTTTTTAAACCGACGGCTAAGTGCTAAATCAGGAAACGCCACTGTTTATCCCCCAACCTTGTAAAAATAGTTCCATTAAATTATCCAAATTTAATATTAGTTGTGAAACTATTGAAAAGTTTTTTCTAGATCCTTGAAGTCAACATTTCAACTTTTGAGAAAAATAGAACATTATATGGTACAAGGAAGGAATAGACACATAAATAGTATAAAACTGTTTAAAAAATGTTAATTCATCGAATGTTCCAACAAAACCACAGTATTAGATGAAACTATATTCATTTTTATATACATACAGTAAGAAAGATTTAATTAAATTATCAATGACCTTGTGTCTTTGCTATTGAATTAAAAATAAATTAGTGAAATAAAAAGAAAATGCTTATAAGATTTTTTCTTCTCAAACAATCTTCCGCTAATTTATAGTTCAATAAAAATATAAAAGTACACATGTCTTGTAAATATATATATATACATATATGTCTACATATGTATACATATATTATGTTTTTATGGTGCTAAATGAAGCAAAATGTAATTTATAAGAAGTTGATTGCCTAATGTAAATTGTGTGTGTTCAATGTACATTTTGTATGTAGGTACGTAATATGAAAGCAATGAGATAATAGTTAGGTAAAATAAATTGTAAAAATAATATGTATGCATGGACTGAATACAAAAAAAAAATATTGTGCATCAGATAATTTTATAATAACTATTATTATTCAAAAACCATTTGATGTTTATTACTGAAGAAAATTTAATAATGTTTAATTTCATGAAATTTTTATTACTTATACTATGGAGACATAATTATATTGTTTTAATGACTGTATCTTATTAAAAATGTATTAATAGAAAGCTAAAGTAAAATTACTTTCATACTTAACTGCAATATATATATATCACTTCTAAATGAATTTGTTTTTAAGACTTTAAAGACTTTTTACATGGCGCAGTTTTCCATTTGACACATAAAGCAAATATGGATGTATAGAAAAATTAACAAAAACCAATTTTGTTTAGCGATCAAAACTGGCTTTGAAAGTGCATAAAACAAAAATTAGTCTAGGTCATAACTAAAACAAGGAGGTTTTATCTAAGTCTCAACTGCCCACAATAACAGTATATCACATTCCAATGGTGTAAGCTCTAAATTCTACCAATATTATTTTTTTAATACTTGCCTCTTTATATTTCAAGGCCAATGTAAACATGATAAGGAAAGGAAGTGCATAATATTTTGTATACTTCTTTAACTTTCATTTTGTCAAAGTCTCTTAATCTCAATGGTTAGAATAAGTCGATGTCGGTTACACTAGTTTTGTTCCTTGTAAGATTCTTCACTATTATTTTGATCACTGGCAGACAACGAACTGTCGTCATAACAACAATAGTTACAACACCTGTTAAAAGACCAATTAAAGCCTGGGTATTTGACAGTGTCACCATTTAGGTTGGATATTGAACAGACCTCTTAACTGTATTTTCTTTTCTGATTTGTACATCGTTCGTCTTATGCCAAAAATTATGTTTTAAAGCAACTTGTTAAAACAAAAACACATGAATGGATTAAAAATGTTTCGTATGTGAATAATTCATCCAAAATAGACATAACTATAAAGATTCAAAAGCATTAAATTCACTATTTTTTAAACAAATTTTTTGTAGCATTTGTAACCTAAATAGTTACATTTAGAGCTAAGCCCAAAAAGCAAGAACGTCAAATAATTATTCAAAAACTCACACATGTGCTGATAACAGAACAACCAGAGCAATACATCTGAACAAATTGTGCATTTATTTAAATAAATGGTACAGAACCCCACAATGACTTTCTTGCTTCATTGTTTAAAAATTGAGATATTTACTCAAAACTCATAATATATGTGGAAACGAAATAATATACACTAGCAAACCTGAGTATAAATTATGCTATACTTACGTAAAACATTTTTTAACCCTGGTTTTAAATTTTATAATTTTATTTTTTAAGAATCAAAGTCCTCATTTGTATATTTGGACCAATAAAAAAGATCGATATTGGGTCCACAAGAGTCAACACTTCGTATTAAAATTTTGACTTTTCGATTTTATTAGAGATTGCACGTCTTCAGGTCATTGCATTGCTATTAAATTCCTCAATTATAAATTTTGACGAATAAAATAGGTAAATATTGACTATTAAGTCTAAAATGATAAAGATAGATCATTACTGTACAATCATTTACCCAAAGAGGTTACAGGAAAAATAACATGAACTTTTTGATATACTTACTTACTCTATGGCATTATAGAGATTATTACGTTAAATTTTAAGTAATATCTCTGTAAAACTAAAGCTCACCCAATTGTATTAATATATTTGCCAATATCTCAGAAACTATTGGTTTTATAAAAATAAATTTCAAATAAAAGTATTTTATTTTAATAGTACTACAATTTTGCAATGATAGGTAATTTCAAATCTCAAATACTTACGAAGATATAACTAAAAATTAGAATTTATGCATCAGTACGGAACCCTCAAAGTCATTTTGGCGAAATATTGAGAGTAGCCATTTTGTTTGTAATATTGATAATAGCTTATAAATGAAATTTAATCAAAATAGGTATATGTGATTTTGATAAAATCCATTTATTTTCACTTTTTGTCCTTAAGGTAACTACCCTTAATTTTAGGGTTGGATAGCCAATATTTTTTAAAACACCTCGGGGCAACCCTATGAAAACCCTGTATACCAAGTTTTAGCCCAATCGGTATAATAGTTTAGGCTCTAGCCCTAGGTATGGAAATTGAGAAGGCATTGCGAAAACCACTTTTTTGGATTCGGGAGATCATGAATCGTCAACATTTTATCAAAATCTCGAGTTTGATTTTTTTGACGGTCACAATACTTTCTCTGCCTCTAAGGTAGTGAGAAAGTTAAAAAATGGTGATGTTTGCTGATGACTTGATGGTAAGGGAGGAATGGAATGAAGTTTAGCGCAGTGAATAGTGAAGTGATGGTAATGACAAGGAAGAGGGTAAGGTATAATAAAGGTATAAAGTTGGATGAAGTAGAGAGAACAGTGGGGAGAGTTGTTCTATAGGTGTGTAAGATACCTGCTATGGAGAGTTGTTCTACAAGTGTGTAAGAGACCTGCTATGGAGAGTTGTTCTATAGGTGTGTAAGAGACCTGCTATGGAGAGTTGTTCTATAGGTGTGTAAGAGACCTGCTATAGAGAGTTGTTCTATAGGTGTGTAAGAGACCTGCTATGGAGAGTTGTTCTATAGGTGTGTAAGAGACCTGCTATAGAGAGTTGTTCTATAGGTGTGTAAGAGACCTGCTATGGAGAGTTGTTCTACAGGTGTGTAAGAGACCTGCTATGGAGAGTTGTTCTATAGGTGTGTAAGAGACCTGCTATGGAGAGTTGTTCTATAGGTGTGTAAGAGACCTGCTATAGAGAGTTGTTCTATAGGTGTGTAAGAGACCTGCTATGGAGAGTTGTTCTATAGGTGTGTAAGAGACCTGCTATGGAGAGTTGTTCTACAGGTGTGTAAGAGACCTGCTATAGAGAGTTGTTCTATAGGTGTGTAAGAGACCTGCTATGGAGAGTTGTTCTACAGGTGTGTAAGAGACCTGCTATGGAGAGTTGTTCTATAGGTGTGTAAGAGACCTGATATGGAGAGCCCTTGAAGTGTAAGGAAGTGTTGTACATTGTACCCATTGTCACATATGTAACAGAAACATGGACATTGAATGTAACAGAGACCAAGGATAGTGGAGGAGCATGTTAGCTGTCACGAGGAGAAACAGGATTAGGAAATAATGGGAGTACATGAGATAGTAGAGGAAGCAGGACTGAGATGGTATGGGCATGTAATGAGGATGTTGGAGTACATGAGATAGTAGAGGAAGCAAGACTGAGATGGTATGGACATGTAATGAGGATGTTGGAGTACATGAGATAGTAGAGGAAGCAAGACTGAGATGGTATGGGCATGTAATGAGGATGTTGGAGTACATGAGATAGTAGAGGAAGCAAGACTGAGATGGTATGGACATGTAATGAGGATGTTGGAGTACATGAGATAGTAGAGGAAGCAAGACTGAGATGGTATGGGCATGTAATGAGGATGTTGGAGTACATGAGATAGTAGAGGAAGCAAGACTGAGATGGTATGGACATGTAATGAGGATGTTGGAGTACATGAGATAGTAGAGGAAGCAAGACTGAGATGGTATGGGCATGTAATGAGGATGTTGGAGTACATGAGATAGTAGAGGAAGCAAGACTGAGATGGTATGGACATGTAATGAGGATGTTGGAGTACATGAGATAGTAGAGGAAGCAAGACTGAGATGGTATGGTCATGTAATGAGGATGTTGGAGTACATGAGATAGTAGAGGAAGCAAGACTGAGATGGTATGGGCATGTAATGAGGATGTTGGAGTACATGAGATAGTAGAGGAAGCAAGACTGAGATGGTATGGTCATGTAATGAGGATGTTGGAGTACATGAGATAGTAGAGGAAGCAAGACTGAGATGGTATGGTCATGTAATGAGGATGTTGGAGTACATGAGATAGTAGAGGAAGCAAGACTGAGATGGTATGGACATGTAATGAGGATGTTGGAGTACATGAGATAGTAGAGGGAGCAAGGGTGAGATGGTATGGACATGTAATGAGGATGGAAAAAGAGATGGTGCCAAAGATAAATGTAGATAAAGTATATGACCACAAGTGTGTGGATGAGAGGCAGAGATGAATGAAAGCGGAAGGAGGAACTCTGGTGAAAGGAAAGAGGAATATAGAGGCAAACTTACCTCGCCATACGTTGGAAACATTTAATGATGATGTAAGAGAAATTGTTGATGAATTGCAGTGCCAAAGGCCACACCGACTTCAAACATGAATTAACACCACCCATTTGAGTGCTGTTCGATGTGTTTAACTTTTTAGATAATTTTGATTAAATAACTTATGATACTAAGTTTTTGATCTCTTAATTTTTCATAGAACTTACACCATTTCCTCATATATAAAATTAATATACGTACATTATGATGTCAATACATTTTTTTACTATAGATTCAAAGATAAACCTCAATTTATCTCGGAGGTATAATTTTGCACAAGTTATAATATAACTTGCTAAACATGTTTTGGGTTTTACTAAATATGTCACATTTTTAAATTGTAAAAATGACCCAAGAAGCGAACTCGGGACCCTTGTCTTAGTGTGCCAATGCTCCTTCACTTATGTTTTAAGGCACTCTCTGTGATTGGCTAACGATGAGCCTCCATTGATACCGCAGTCACCGGTGAGTCGGGGACCGGCGACGTTTGTAGCTGTGTCACTTTGAAAATCTGCTCTTGATATTTTCTTCAATACAACACTTATTTAAAGAAATAGTGATCTAATATATTTATTGTGAAAGGTCAGGTTAGAATACCATCATTTCAAAATAATGAACATGTAATAAATGTTGTGAGGGAAGTATAGAGATCAGGACAACTCTGGCAAGCACTCACCTTTCATCAGTTATACCAACCTACTACATTGACATCGCATTATGTTTACAATGTAGGATTACTGTTCATAGTTAAATGTGGATAAAATATAGTTTACTACCTTTTCAATTCAGTAGCATCTAAATTATGACCAGATTATATTTTCCCTACACTTCCCAAAAAATTTTATTTTATAAAAATTATAATAATTTAAAGTGTAATATTTGTATTCTATGCTAAATCTATACCATTAGATTTCCTATCTTAAGTTGTTAGTATTGTTGGTCCACTCAAGATTCATTGTAACCAACAGTGAGAATTAGATTAAATGGTCATTAATGATTGTGTTAAAACATATCAATAAAAATAAATAAAGTGGCATATTTTGAGAAGCAGGAATGTGCATGTAGTTGTTGGTTTTTCAAAGTCCAAAAGTTGAGTTACCTTCCATTTTTAACCCTCTCATTAAATAAACTTAAAAACAAGGGAATAACTGCATCTTTTTGTTTGTATTATTTAATAATAATATTTTAATATGTTTGACTTATTACAGTTTCCTACAAATATTTTTCTTGAGCAAATCTTTTGGCAGTTTCTTTAAAAGTAGAGATGTATAAAATCCACTTTTTCTATAGTTTGAATCTTTATTTTGCTTAGAATTTATAAATTTTTAATATTATAAAACTTGAAATGTATCAGAGGTTAGATTTTATTTATTTAAACTCTGATATGTTCATATTAAATACCGTACTTAGTTGCCATAGAAATTATTATTAAATTACAACATGTTTTGTTACTAAGTGAATTCACATTAAATTATGTGTAAATTTTATATTTTGAGATTTAGTTGTTAGATTAGTATATAAACCACTAATAAACATCAAATTATATGTAAAAAATTATTTTTCAAACCCCAAGATTAAAAGTTTTTGGATTCTCAAATCTTGAATAACCATGTGGAGTTCAGAGTAGATGACACTCATTTTACAGTTAAGTTACAAAACAGTTGACTTGAAAATTGTACACAAAATACCTAATGATAGTAAATATTACTCACCATGAAAAAAACATTTTCTTCTAAAGTCCAATAACTTGCGCAAATCTTTTCTACCATTCAAGTTATATGGTTTCATATAAATTAAATTTAAAATTATGACCACGCAATTAAATGTTGAGTTGGCCGTTTGGCAATTCCAGTATTCACCTGGGTTATGTTGAATTATTTCTTGTTTATTGTGAATAACAACATTCTTAAAAAAATGTGATTGTTTAGAAATAAACACATCCTAGATTTGTCCTCCCTTATGAATATAAAGAATATACGGTTCATTTTAGAATATCAGGTAATATATCGATGAATGTTTTAGCTAAGTAAATACAAAAATGCATTATGAAAAAAATTGTTGGCAGGTGTATGAGGTATATTAATTGGAGACTTGTGTGTTTTTTTAAAGAAAATAGACAGCAAATTAATCTGACAATTGTAATAAGTATTACTAAAAATACTTCTACTTGATTAGTTATTTTAAATGAATGAAAAAAAAAGGTTTATTATTAATGGATTATGACTGTAGGAGCACTTTTTATAAACTCATTTTTAATATTCGTAGAACCTGTTTTATCACCACCAAAAATGGGTGTCACAAATAACAATAATCTCTGCAAAAAGTCTTTCCTAAGAACCGGGTTATTTGTTTTGTTAATGTTGATTGATCTTTAAAGTAATTGTGTGGATTACAATATAATTGATGATCTGCAACCAATGTAATTTGTAAATTAAAAGTTAAAATAGTAGCTTGATGGTGAATTGAATGACACCTAGGGTTAAAAATGGAATTGGATTTATAGGTCACAACTTCAAGGCTTATTATTGTTGATCATAAACTGACGTAATAACATGGTAAATAATTTGAAATGGTAAAATAAAAATAAATGTTCAACATCAATATCCTGTGGAAAAACATGTTAGGGAAATTGTAAATGGAAAGAAATATCTAGAACCTCGACTGGTTACAGGGTCATTATTCATCATAATCATCATCAACTGTTTCCAGCTTCTGGCCAGGTCAGTTTACTAAAATGCCTCCATCTTCCTCTAGCCTTCCACTAGTCTTTCTCCTTTAATTCTTTCCATTCTTCTCCTCTCACTTGATCACTTTCTGTTATCTGCTCCTCACATCTCTTTCTTGGCCTCCCTTTCAGTTTTTTTTCTACATACTTCATTTCCAGTAGTTTCTTTGGCATCCTCTCTTTTTCCATCCTCATTACATGTCCATACCATCTCAGTCTTGCTTCCTCTATCTCATGTACTCCAACATCCTCATTACATGTCCATACCATCTCAGTCTTGCTTCCTCTATCTCATGTACTCCAACATCCTCATTACATGTCCATACCATCTCAGTCTTGCTTCCTCTACTATCTCATGTACTCCCTGTAACCCCAACTCTTCCCCAGATAACTTCATTCCTAATCTTGTTTCTCCTCGTGACAGCTAACATGCTCCTCACAAACTTCATTCATCCACTTTCCTAGTTTCTCTTACATTCACTCTTCATGTGTGACAATGAGTACAAAGTATGCCCTTTAAAACACTTTCTTACTCACCTATAGAACAACTCTCCATAGCAGGTCTCTTACACACCTGTAGAGCAGGTCTCTTACACACCTATGGAATAACTCTCTCTGCTGTCCTCTTCTCATTAAATCCTCTCTACTTCCACCTTTCTCCTCAATCACGCTTCCAAGATATTTTAAGTTCTGTTCTTTTCTCAGCTCTACTCCATCCAACTTTATAACCTTATACCCTTCCTTGTCATTACCATCCCTTTACATTTTACCATGCTTAATTTCATTCCACACTCTTTAACTTCCTCATTCCATTCTTGTAGTTGTTCATCTTCTTCCTTCCTATTGCGAAAATAAAATGTTTCGATTTTGAGTTGCAATCATTTTAATTATTGTAATTATTTGCTAAGCTGGTAATAAAATAAAATGCTACATTACAATAACATGACATGTTGATTATGATTATGATGCTTGAATTTAATATTTGGGTTTCAAATTGAAGCTAGAAAAACAATTTTTAACATCCACCTTCAATTAATTCACTTGTTTACCAATAGATTCTATTCTTAGGCTTTTTAGTTTTTTACATAATAAAGACATAGAGCCCACTCTAAGCCAGTCTTATTTAAAATTGAGTTAAGTTACATTTTTAAAAACGTTAAAATTATTTCCTTTCAAATAATGTTGATAACTATTAAAACACTCTCTAAAAATGACTTGCAAATTTCTTTGCAGTTTGTAAAATACATAGCAAAAATGTAACCAAAGTAAGAACCAAAATTGTATGTGTAAAAACTTCAGTAATTAAAAAAAAAATATTATAATATCACAATGCTTTAGGTGTTTATATTATTAAAAACATTATTTTTAAAAAGAAAATTGTTTAATTTTTGTGTTATAAGAGAGAAATATTTATAAATAATGGAATGCAAAATAGCTTCATTATAGTAAATGATTTAAAAATATTGTAGTGTGAATGAAATATTTATTATATATGCACTAATATAAATTTATAATCTGTTTAGTGTGGTTATAACTGTGAGTTGGAAAATCTGTATATTCAAATGTTTGATTAAAAAAATGAAAGTGTTAACAAAACTGAACAATGTCAACAAAAAAAATTGTGAGAAAATTTCGTTGAAAACCATTCTTAAGTTGTTGTTATTATTAGTTGCTAATACTATGTGCACATATCATGAGATAGAAACAAATTGTCTTGTGGTTCATTGGACTTAATAAAACAGTTATTATAATAGTGATGAATATCATAACAATGTGTGTGATTGTCTTAGAAACACGCACAAAATAATCTACTACCTTGCTAGACCTGAATACTCCTCCAAAGAAGAACAGATTCAATCAAATTTGTTTCCTTACTTAACCTGATTTGAAGAGTTTGGGTAAAACTAAAATTAACTAGAGCAGTGCTTCACAAACATTTATGTCCACTGCACTGCACTGCACTTCACTTCACACTCCAACTAAACAAAGAAATTAATTTAACCGATTCTAATGTTATCAAAGTAGGTATTTACATTACTTTTGTCACAATTTAGTGCATCAACCTCATTTAAAAATACAAACTTATATAATATCAATGTGAAGAAATTATATTGATATTTTTACACAAAAAATAAAGATGAGTAGCCCTAATATATTGTTGATAAATGTTCCTGCATTTCTTTATGAATAGATAGAGGATGCTTATTGTATATACAATTTTACTCAAGTCATATAAACAAAGTTTGGATCATACAAACTGAAAGAAGCAACAAATGATGTTTTGTGATTTCCACAATCGATTGCTAAATTCTTGCCAATGTGTTCCAGAAAAAGCTCTAACTATGTCAATATACTTCGGCTTCATATTGTGGTATTTATGAAGTTGTCCATTATTATAGTGTCCTGAGAATACAAACTAAGAAATGTTACGACAAACATTATATTAGACTAATAGAACGGTCAGTTTATTTCTTAAATGTATAATAATTATATATTTTGGTGCAAAATAGATTTTTTTATGCAATTTTATTTACAGCATACCTAAATAAATCTTCTTTTAAAAACCAATGTTTTTAAATTTTAGGGAGGCATCATTTTATCAAACATAAGTAAGAAAACATTCTGGAAATTAAATATAATTTTACCGAGTTTATAAAGTGAAACTTATTTCTTCTCTCTTTAATAATTCTGGTAAGCTATGTGTTATTTGCATACAAAATAGTTCCAAAAATGTATACGTACTGAAAAGTGAAATGTAAGTTTTAAAAAATCAAGATTTTACAGTTTACAACCAAACTCTTAAATCAACATATTACATAGGATATCATTCAAACATTTCAAACTAAACATATTTTATGCACAACACAAAAAATGTTATGTTGTTCTACCATCAATTGAACTTTTAAATTTAACACTAAACTTGTTGAAATTAAACTAATGCAGCATTCCCTATGTAAACATTCTATTTTGTCATTATAATGACTAGGTAAAATTACATTGTTGATGTGAAATATTTTGTCTTTAATGATAACACTGTTGAAAATATTTCCACATTTATTACTATTGTTTTTCTTGGTTAAATAATCAATTAATTTATCTTTTGAATTAAAAATAAATAAATTGGAACTTTTTTTTTCAATTTGCATTTATTATATGCCTTGACCTAGAGGTATTAAGATGGAAGCTGTTCAAATTAACTTGTCAGGAATAAGCTAAGATAGTTAGTTAATTTTTATAATAAATACTATTGGAGTACAGTTGATGAAACACCAATGTTTTTTTCTTTTTTCCACTTTGTTGACATTTTCATCATTTATTTTTTATGACAAAAGAACACCAATACTGTTGTAAAAAAATGTATCTTGGGGTATTTTATAAATGGATAAGCAAAATTATTTTGCTGACTTGGAAATAATTGTGTTTAGGCGCATGTTTGTGTGGGAAGAGAATATTTGCTCCTAAATTGCTGCTTTCATCACAATAGTAATCATTTTGATAATCTTTTAAGTTTAATGGTATTATTTTTAAAAAAATTGAAAAAACACAATATACTGCGAAATAAAACTATATAATAGGTATTCGTTATTACAACATTATGGAAGTGTGTAGGTAAATAATTTATTATATTAATATTCTAAGGTTAAAGGTCAAATTAGTATAAAAATAATATTGCCTTGGCCTTTATTAATAAATGTTAGTTTTTAATACCATAGTTTAATACCTAGGTATGTATGTTATTTATTAATATTTAGAATCGTTTTGATAATCCATCTGTATTTAAATATTTAAATAATCTTACAGACATGTTTCTTGCAATTTAAATGTATATACTTCCTACTTTGAATTACAAAACAGTACAAAGTTATATTAAAGTATTTATGAAACAAGGTAAAATTGCTTCAATGGCTGTTGTGTTCTTTTAAAATTTGTTTTCACTTACATTTATTTCATGAACAGTTATATAATAAAGTACAGTTTAACTGCACTTTCCAGAAGATAAGCAAGTTTTTAAAAATAAATTAATGGCACGATCTGTATATATCTTTTAACTCGCTCCAAAATTAATTTTATTTCCCATAGAATTGTAATCATTCATACAGTTTAATATTTTAGTATTCAATATTTATTTTCAAATGCTTGGCCTTAACTTTTTGCCGACTCAACAGGGCCAGATTTTGGTGCTCGTGGGCCCTGGGCACTTTTATTACAAAATATTTTATCCTTTTCACATGTCATTCAAATTGCGTCACCTTTCAACCATAATAAATGATGAACCACGTCAATTAATGAAATGATTATTACTTGTTTACTTGTTATCAACACTCCAGGAGTTCATCACACACATATTGTTAAACAACGAAGAGAGTGAAGCTAGTATTTCTTGGTTCAAAGTGTACATATAGTGGTAGTCTGGTGCGGTACCAGGGGCCAAGCACGGGCCCTCATTCATTTGACTTCAGTGGAGCGGGGACGCCGTTCCTGCACTACTTTTTGTGGAAAGATATTCATAGTACTTTTATTTTTTCTAGCTAAGTTTTATACTATGCATTTCCAAGTTAACCAATTTATTTTATATGCTAGAACTTTTTTTCATACTATGAATTAATAAATTCTGATTAAACTTACTCTATGCGAATTCTTGGAATTTTAGGGGGAAGTGCACTAAGTATATTTCTGCCTTAGTAACCATTTACAAAATGCTCCAAATAGTTTCTAGAGGCATTTATATTTGTTGAATTGTTTCACCTACAGTGGCCCCATTCAACTTTGGGGTGGCAACACTGCTAAATTTACAACTACACCACTGTTGCTTTTGTATTAACAATTCATCCACCATTTGCTGAAGAGTTAGCAAGGCTTTCCGTTATCACTCGTTTAGCTTTAATACTACATTCCATCATAGGCTCATTGTCCAATTATATTTTACTTTAGATTTTGTGTCATCTAAAACACGTCGCCAAATTTTTCCAGCGTCCATTTTGCAGGTTAAAACTTCAATTTCTTCTTCTTCTTCCTCTGAAGATGAATTGACTAGGTCTTTCGACAACACTTCCTGATATTCTTCAATAAGTCCTTCCACTTCATCTATCATGTCTACCAACCCCTCGCCACCAACTTTTTTTTGCTGTTCGAATGATCTTCTTTATTTATTTATTCATTGATCTCTGGGAAGCATTTAAAATGATGAACGGCTTCTCTCCACAAATTCTTCCAGAACTCATTTGACCGTTTTTGATTTTAATTCATCCGATGCTGCAAGTTATTGCACCGGCATGCAATGGTGAAGGTTAGGGTCTGCATCAATGGGTGCTTGAATCATCTCAAAGATCTCCCGATTGTATGAGGCCTTGACACACGACACCCTGGTCGAGTGGCTGAAGCTGTTAGGACGTGTTTGGTGGCAGAAATACCACCTGAATATTTTCATCTTCGACGCTGATGGACTGAGGATGATGGTCAGGTGCACTGTCTATTTAATGGCAACCCTTCCTTCTCCAGATTTCCCTTGACGAAACATTGGTAGAAGCATTCAGTGAACAACACTGCTGTGACTCATGCCTTGCGGTTATGTTGCAAGAAGACGTGCAGAAAGTTAAATATTTCTCTTCTTTAGGGAACGAGGATTCTTTGCACAGTAAACAACGCCAGGCTTGATCATATTATCAGTTATGTTGCCACATAGTACCAGCGTTAGTCTATCATTACTTAGTTTAAATGCTGGCGCCTGTTTTGTACGTTTGTGTTCTATTGGGCTTTTTTTTTTTCTATTTCAATCATATTCAGAATTTTCACTTTATTACTAATGGAAAGGACATCACAGGTTCTCTCAGGCTTAGAAGCACTGCCAGTGTCACTACTCTTACACTCTGTGACCATTATTACGGTTTAAACACAAACACCGAGATAACTTGGTAACTAATGCGAACAGTGATGGCTCATATGGTATGGCGTGCTGCTTACACAACGATGCCAAGCACCCCTGGACATCGTAGCCCAGGGCAGTTTCTAGGTCGGTACCTAGTATAGCTCCAACCCCCTCGCCCCTAAAGGACGGGATGATCCGGATCAGGCCGGATACCCGGCGAGGCGAGAATTAACTCCTCCTCCCATCCTAGTCACTCACTGGTTGGACCGACACCAGGGGCCGTGCCTCCCATCTATCCAGGGTGGTCCCCGGAGTGGTTTACTTCCACTCACAGAAGCGACCGCTGGGACGAGCAGTCTCCACTCTTTCCCGTGTGTAGGGGAACGGGATTACGCCCATTGGGCGTGGGAAAGTAATCTCCCACTCCTCGTGTGTGAGTGGAGGCACCCATGCACTACTAATTGTCCGGGTTAACACCAGAGCTCTAAAACGGCTCACCGCACAAAGGGCTGAACCCGTCCCTGCCAGCCCAGAACCCCAAGGTGCCCGGGCCGGAGATCCGAGTCCCACCCCTCTGCCAACGCCATCACTCGTCAGCGGTTAAACTAATGCGAACAGCGGGAAATAATAGGTACGGGAACAAAGGATGACGAGCCAAGTGATTTACATGGTAGGTATGGCCGGTTCGTGCTTGGCAGCGGTAAACCGCGGGTAACAAACTGCGAATACTGAATCGGCGGATACAGGGTTCCTACTGTATTTAGTTTGTAGTTTGTGTGCAAAAATAAAAATGCTATAAAACATTTTCAAAATCTTAGTAAAATTCATAGATTAAAGGATTTTTTCAACTACCAGTAGTTGAAATTGAATAAGCATCATGAGTGCACTGCATTTCAACACACATTAAAGCCATCAGCCTGCGATTTGAAAGCCAATCTCATCCCTGGCACATCAGATCAAGCTTTATGTTCAGTCATCGATGATAGATTGAAGAGTCACCTTGATAAATATACAAACTCTCGAGTGAAGACTCTATGAGTGTGTTTGAACATGAAGGATCCTTGGGACTTGAGCGCCACTATCCACCAACAATCTTAGAAACCTTGTTCAACATCATCTATTACCTTTCATTATATTATATACGTATTCGCATCCATGTCCTTTTCCTGTGTTTGTCCTTTATGTTATACCTTTTACTTGTTCCTATCTATGTGTCCTAGCATTCTTTACATCCCTGATGAGGTCCAATAGAATGAAACCTAGGTCGGGGGATTGGGTGATACTGGTAGATCTTGGAGAGGCAGCCATTACCTCTTTGTCCAGCGGCAGCAATGTAAAGTGTGAACTGTGTGCTTCTTTTCTTTGTAACAGCCATATTGTGTTTGTCCCTTTTATATATTTCTATCCAACTTTCCTGTACCTTCTTCTAATATGATGTAATTACCTCTCATGAAAGTGAGTAAGCATTTTGGGTTATTAACAGGTATTAATCGGGTTATACACTCTTATGTACTAATTACGCTTATGTGATTAGGAAGGTTGAATTTAAAGGAAATGTGCCTGCATTTGTGTGGCGGAAAAGCATAAAGTGATTTTGTAAAAATCCCCTCAGTACATATGACAAGGATTAGGATCCCAGTCTCTTGAGAGTGACACACTAGACCATCCAACCACCGAGACAGGTTGAATTATCAAACTAAAACATTAATTTAGATTTTATTAAGTTTACTATTCTAATAAAACAGCATAGATTGTAATTGTGTTTTTTTTGTTGGATGTAAGATGATGGGATTTGTAAATGTATCTGCTCTATTGGGGGGAAATAAGGAATAATAAAATAGTTGCTGGTCAAACACCGACCCAAGGTCACGTGAGAATGTGACCATTTATTGCTATTGTCCTTGGGTGGAGTGCGTTACGTCCTTGCTGACATTTCGGGAAGGAACTTGTCCACATCCTCAATGATGCAAACGACAAGGGTTACATGTCGAGTACTGTTGATAGAGAGAATTCAGATACAGCAAATGTTTAGATTTCAAAAAAAAAGATTTTTAGGGTCGGGCTAGTTAAAACTAAACTTCATATTCATTTTTGATATTGTGAGACCAAAAATTTAGTTTGAATGTTTAAAAATACTAATAATATTTAATACATACTAATGTTCCTAATTATGGCAGTTTTGGATCATATTTATTGAAAAAGAAGTCTTAAGAATCCGGTTATTTGAATTATAAAAAATAATTTAAAAATCTTGTTTCCACTCAGCAATTGATTGTCCACAGACATCAATGGGATAGCCAAGCTAAGAAAGGAATAAACACTCGCAATATAAGATGAAAATGATGAAAAACAGAATAATGAAAAAAGTTTAAATAAACATGCTTTTATTCACAAATAGAATAGTTTTGACACTCAAATAAATATTGTTTATCCAAGAATCTATACAACACGAATTTGAATAAACCTTGTATTTACATAATATACACATTATAGCAGAGAAATTGTGCAATGGTAGCGTATGTCTTAAAACAGCATTAGATAGATTATAAATCTTGGTTTTATAAAACCGTGACTTTATTTTTATATAACTTATAAGATAATAAATAAGGTATAAGAGAAATCAAGGTCTAATTCTCACTTGTGATAAAAGTAGGCAATAAATTAAACATCAATTCAATGTATAACTAAAATAAATTAATTACTACACAAACTCAAACATCTTGTATGCCCAAATAATTTATAGCCACTCACTTAGTAGAGTTAAATGCATAAATCAAGTCTTTTTACAACTTAGTGTCAATGTTATCATTTAAATCACAATTATATTTCACTTATTTTTTGTAATTGACAATACATTAATGAACTCAAATAATAATATTGGAATAATAACAATACTTTTATGTTACATATCTTGACAATAAATAATATTAATGCTAAATACTTTGAAGTTTATTAGAATCAATTTTATGAACACCAGTTGTCTGAAAAAACTAGACTAGCATTTAGAAATCGAGAAATATTCTCCAAAAACATATTCTAAAGTTTTATAAAGATTAAATTATTATAATTTTGTTGTTGTTAAAAATATGAGTATGTTATGTAGATATTTATTTTGAACATAATTAAGACTGAAATTAAATTAACTGTCACCCAACAAATAAACATCTTTCCGACTCAACAATGTTTTGTTATATCTTGTTATCATGAGAATTTTCACATTATAAATTATAGAAGTTAAACATATAATATAGGACAAAACAATATGGCAGTGAAAAATAAAACACAAAACTTTAACAATTTCAAATGTGTTCTGAATAACTTAGTTTATCTAAATATAAACAATATATTTTATCAGTCTTTAATATAATCTCCCAGACATGATATATTATTATGATAGTTACAAACGAACATATCTATCTGTCAAAAAAATGAATACACCATAACAAGAATGTACAAGAGTGTAGTAGGAGTGGAGATAAAGCTAAGCAATAGTGTACAAGCAAGCTAGCTGCTCTCGAGTGTAGAGTAGTGCGATGGAGTGTCGCAGGCCGGTTTAGCCTCTGGAAGGATGTCTTCCCAGGCTGCAAGGCACTGCCAACAATCACACAAACATGTCTCCAGCCTGACACTTCAATTACAACTAAACACACACTCTGGGAAGCAAAAGTAGTACATATTTTGAAATATTATGTATGAAAAAAGTGCATTGAGCAAAAACATATTTTGTGATAAATAAAATGATAGAATATTAGGAAAATGGTAGAGCACAAATATTATTATTATTAGCACCGCGTCTTACTACCCGTTCGGGTTATACGCACTTATGCTAATGTGTAATGATAGGGTGATTGTGAGATGAAATGGAGGACCTACAGTTTAACGTGGGATCCGAACCACGGTGGAGGCCTGGCATTCCTCACTTTCACAAGTTGTGATTAATACACGTCTTGTCAGAGGTGAAGGAAGGGTTTGGCAATCAGATAAATCTGTGTTAGGACCGAGGATTGAACCCTGGACCTCCAGCACAAAAGTCTGACACGTTACCCCTAGACCACCAGGTCACCCTAGAGCACAAATAAAAGTAACAACACTGACACATATTTACACACACTTTAATATTTCAATGCTATTTTAACATCTTCCTTAGGAAGTAGTAGGATGTTGTCTTCAGTGATGCCAACTTGATTGGTAAGGATGAAAACTACAGACCCAGAAACTACACCAGCACCACCTACCATCCATAGAGTAATAGAGAATCATTCAGGGAATTTCAACTCCACCAGAGAAGTTTTCATCCTTACCAATCAAGTTGGCATCACTGTAGACAACATCCTGTCCAGTCTAATTACTACTTCCTGAGGAAGATGTTACAATAGCATCGAAATATCGAAGTGTGTGTAAATATGTGTCAGTGTTGTTACTTTTATTTGTGCCCTACCATTTTCCTAATATTCTATCATTTTATTTATCACTAAATATGTTTTGAGTCAATAAGTCAGTGTCTACCTGCACGTTTTACATGGATTAAAGTTTATCAATCCATTCATCTTCACAGCAAATGAATGACTTATAAAAAATGTACTTATTGTGTTTTAGTTTCTGTTTAGTATTTTCTAGTATAATGTGAGAACACTGCAGGAGATGAGCAACAATGTTAGGGATGTGCGAGAACCAATTCGAGACGAGAATATAAAAAAGTATCGAGACACGAGACGAGAAAATATCCTTTGAAAGTAAAAAAATTTAGATTATATTTATTAAAATAAATATGTAGTTTATAGAGTTCCTTTTTGACATTTGCTTTAGATTGTCTTATAGTTCATTCAAACACTCGAGATATAATTCATACACATTTTAAATGTAATTAATAAAATAGTGATAAGTAGTTACAATGAACACTATTTATAACCAAAACATTTCTTAATGAAGGCTGTTTTTGGGGTTATTACGGTATTATTGGAAATAATATATTCCCGGTTTGGTTTTATAATTTCTTAGGGCTATTATTTGCTTTTTTTATTTCTCAAATGTTCGAGATTCATTTCTTAACTTTCGAGATGAGATCGAAATTATTTTTTTCTTGAATTTTTTTTAGATATTTTCGAGTCTTGCATGTCCCTAAACAATACGGCTTGCTACCAAATCAAAGTGTGTTTAGACTGAAAAGTTGAGGTGTAACCAAGAAACACAGATTAAAAAAAGTCATTTCCTCCACTGCCCTAGTGGCATTGACACAATCAATCTTTACTTCATGGATACGCCTCGTGTGTGTGTGGGGGGGGGGAGGGGGGGGGGGATCTCAAAACAAAGAGGAGAAGGGTTAGGATTTGCACCCTAAGAGTGTTAAAAATTGCCCGTGGCAGATCCGCAGAAAGAATATACATATACTAAGTGAACAAGCCTAGGGTTGGTTTGATGAGATTTATATCCAAACAAAGCCAGGCATACACTCAAGCCTAGCTCTGCCTTCACCATCTGTTAGTACCAGGTTAGTTCAGGAAGAACTAACCACAATCAACATGCGACTGATGGTTTTACTTCCTCAGAGAGGGAAGTTGTGCTACAGATTATATCAGTCCACAGTCCACAAACATTGGGTCGTGACCCAATACCACCGGGGTCATCAGAAGGAATATAGTGACAAGTTAATTATTATTATTTAGCACCGCGTCTTACTACCCGTTCGGGTTATACGCTTAAGTACTAATTATGCTAATGGATTAGGAATTGGGAAGGTTGAACTTAGAGGAAGTGAACCCACATTTGCGTGTAGGGAGAGTGGAAAACCATTTAGGAAAAACCACCCCCAGTTCACCCGACCGAGATTCGAACCTCGATCTCCCCGTCCTCGGCAGTCGAGCTCAACACGAGTAGCGCGTTAGCCAACTACGCCACCGAGGTGGGTGACAAGTTAATTAAAAAAGTAAGAAAGCACTGTCGCTGACAGGCAAGCACACAGCTCGATGGTTAACCACGGCCTGTGGAAGATTCTTTATTGTAAGTTGGTTTACAGGATGTCGTGTATTGTGTGAAGGATGGTGGCTTTACGATCTAAGACCTAGGACTCAGGGTACACCAATTGTGGTGGTCTTACCTGCTCGTAGTATTTGATCTGCTGGTTGGCTAGTGCCAAGAATATTGTCTTCAAATCATTTTTTTTCTCTTTATTCCACCGCTCTAGATCGGCTCGAAGGTTCTCATTGGCGCATTCCACTTTATCTTGGTTCTCCTGGACATCCGAAACAAAAACACCACTTTTACTTGAAACATAACAATTTTATTTTAAAAAGTGTTGGATTCAAATTAATTTAACAGGAATTTATTTTGCTAGAATTTTTCAGAAGTTCAGTTGTTTTTTTTAAACTAAGACTTATATAGTGAGTGACATGCAGGAAGTTTGATGATGAGATAATGTTGAAAAAAATAGAAAGATAGTCTTTGAAGTGAACACACCAGTTCCTTCTTTCTTGGCGTACAGAACAATTCCGATGGGTTCAAATATATTAGTGAGATAATTGACAGTGGTGTTACCTCAACTTGTTTGACAAGTTGTGGGATGGTTTGTTCTAGCTTCTGCAATTTTCCATCACGCACTTCCCCAGGGCTCCGCCACAAGGAAGTCCCTCCGATACTGAACCCTCCAACTCCCGCTGGGCCTAGCTGTTGTTGCTGCTCGTTACTCATCAACTGACCAATTATAGAGCACGTTTAGAAATACTGTTGTGATAATATACAACCATATTTTTTAAAACAAATTACAGTAGAGTCTCGATAATCCGAACTACGCTAATTCGAAAATCTTGTAATCTAAATAGGTCTTGGTCCCAATTTGTTCAGATTAATGAGACTCAACTTTACTTGAGTAATTATTGTGGTTTTTAACAATACTTTAGAATAATTAAACCAAAAATTATTTCTTTAAGGTAATTTTACAAAGAGAATCACAAAGATTTTTTGAGTCTATATAATTTTGGCGGGGAATTTAACATAAGTTGGGGTACGGGTAGCAAGTACCGATGTCTCGGCCCATTCCAGCAACACCGACCAGTTAAGGAACCAGGATTTATCGGAGTATATCATTAGTTGGGATTATCTTACCTCTGCCTTGGCCAGGCATATTATGTTCAATTAGTTGGGGTTGTCTCTACAATCGATACAGTCAAAACAAGATATTTAATGAAATATACATTTCAAATTTATATTTACAATAATCAATTTTGACATATTCATAAAATTAACAAGTAGAGTTAGTTTAAAAATAATGACAGTGTCTACAAAATGATATATAAAAAATGATCATGGTAGGAAAAAAAAAAAGGATTTATATATGATTAAAAATTGATGTAATTTTTAACACTTTTAAAATACTTATAATCTAACAATTATTTTCTTTAACATTATTATAAATATTTCACTGTGCACATATTATATGAATGTCTAGTTATACTAAATTTCAGCCACATACATTAGTTATCTTACATTAACAATGGCAAAAAACAAAAACCTATAGCTTATGTGTACACTTGTTAAAATGGTAACTGTGTAATAACATTTTTACTGTCGAATGACTTAAAGTTTGAATCATAATCTTAAAGTTGGAAAATATTTTAGAAAAACATTTCAAGTCTGTGGCACCTTAGCTTGGTTGGTAGTGTGTATGCCTACCGAGGTCCCAGGTTCAATTTCCAGCATGGCCAAAAGTCTATCATTGATGAAAATATGGGTTTAAATTAATGTCCGGGGATTGGATGTGGTGCTTGTCCTAGCCTTAAGACATTTTGGTCCCAATGGTGGGTTATGGAGCTAGCGTATGGGCTAAGCGCTTGAAAAAGGAAATTCCCGCAAAGAGGCTCCAGAGGCTGTAAAAGAATATTCTGCTGCGACTGTCTGGGGTGTATAAGAGAGTGGCCCCTGACGCTCCGAGTGTCACACTGGGAATCTGCCCGTTGGACTTACACAGAGGGTCCATGTATTGGACAAGGAGATGAGATGTTCAAAGAGGTGCAGAGATTGATCTTGTCTTAGAGGTGGAGTGGCAGGAACACTGTAAGGAGGAGTAACACAGGTAGGGGAACATAACCAGCTTTTCCCAAGCATCAGAGAGAGAACGCTGATGAAGCACTACATCACTGGTAGAGGTCTGTACTCGGCTACTCTACAAGACATGAGACTAACGATGACTAGACAGCCGTGACTCTGAGGTGCGAGGAATATGAGTGAAGACTTACAGGAGAAGCACAAGGAAGGAGGAGAGGTCATTGACAAATGGGCATAACTTGGACAAGAATAAGGGTAAAGGCAAATTAAGATGCTGACAAATGGACATAAACGGATTTCAGAAGCATAAATATGGGGTATTCTAGGTATCCTGGAAGTGATGATGGGGAGAAGCGAAAAAGGGACCTCCTCGGTAAGCTGATGGAGATTGATGTCTGTGGTCAGCAGACATCCAGTATCATCAGGAAGAAGATTCAAAAGGACGTCCAGGAGAAAGCTCAACAACATAGATGTAATAGCAGGAAATTTATAGTGTATTTAGGTTAGTTTTAAGATCCAGCCTTAGTGTTGGTTTCGTGCGATAATAGACGGAGCACTATCTCCGATAGGACGCCTCCCCAGGTGGTGTCTCCGCTGGACCTCCTGATGGCCCCGAGATTGATGGGAGAACCGACGGAGGAAGGTACCGAGGGTGTAATATATCCAACTAGTGAGAACTCTTAGTGAATTTATGGGAATAACTTTAGGATAAAGAATTAACTTGACCTGAATTAAATTGTAATCAATCAGGTCAAATGTTTATTTAGTCAGGTCCAGAGTTTTACACAGTTTCCAGAAAAAATGTTTTAAATTGTTTGACAAGGGGAAATATTGAAATGACAAGTACCTGGTCCTTCTCTAACCGTCTCTTGTTGAGCTCCTCCTGGGTTAGCTCGTACTCGATCTGGACAGAGTCCCTTCTTGTGAGAGTTTCCTTCACTGCCTCGACATACAACAAATACTCCTTCAACGGCTGGAACAATTAATACACAAAAAAACAGGTCACTTCAACACTAAATGATTTTACCAATTTAAATATTTAGACTTGCCAAATTTGTTACATTTTCCATATGATACAAAGTTTAAACTATGTACCAACCTATAAGTGTGACATTAATGCTGATTTTATGTGACACATTCAACTGTATCACTAATGTGAAGCTATTATCTCTATACTACTACAATTAATTCAAATCGTCTTTGATAAGATTAAAACTTGCATTTGAAAAAAGTGCCTCCTATAGAAGCATTTATTGCATTTGAATCAAATAAGCTAAACAAGTTGAAGGTAATCCTACCTGCACAATGATGGGAGTGTATGTAACTAACACTTGGTGTTGAGCTTGCGCGCTGCGCTCGCCTGCACTCGCCAAAGCCAGGAGTACTGGGTTCAGTTCTGGTTCAGAAGCTGACCAAAGTGTGAAGATGGGGTGCAGTTGATGCAGTTCGTACAGGTAGTCTGGACAATAAACAGGTTATAATAATAACAACAAGCGTTTCTGTGGCATTACGACACAGGGTGGGCAGTACCTACCGTCTTCTGGAATATCTTCTACAACTATTCAGGTTATTGGGGTGTAATAAAATGTGATATCTTCATCATCATCATCATCATCATTATTATTATCATTATTATTAGAGTTAATAGAACTGTCGACACAGTGAGGTAATTAGGGCCTTAAACAACATTAAAACATAGTAAAATATCCATTGGAGAGTCATAATAAAAAATTCACCTGCTGGAATAACCTGATGAAAGCACTAAAATAACATAGCATATACAAATAGTAAAATATGTAATAAAATGTTAAAAATAAATCTCAATATAAGACAAAATCCATTTTAGACACTACATAGGAGTGAAACTCAAGCCGAGTTTAAAAGATTCACCTGACTTATTAAACATATGACTCTATCCACATTATCACACAATAAAAAACAAAGGTCACAGTTTAAATCAAGAGCCAGGTGAATTGGGGCATACTTGCGACACTCCACCAAAATGTGGTACACACTAAGGGGAGCATCGCAAAGCTCACACACTAGATGTGGATCCCCTCTCAATAAAAATACACGGGTCAGTGACGTTTGTCTGACGCGGAGTCTTGTCACAATTAGGGCAGGGCCGGTGCCAATAACTGATCCGATTCATCGGCCGATATTGGCACAATCGGCCAAGGATAGTCGGTTTTTTATAATGCAGATATTTTATGTCGATAATTCAATATATATATATATATTAAATTCTCAAGTCATGAAAATATAATTCATAGTTCAAACAAAAATATGTAAATACAGTCTCATGCATATATACACAAATTCTTTAATTTTGCATTGCATATTTTATTTTATAATAAACAGAAAAACCAATATTCTAGACCAAATAAACCATTCAATTCTATCCCACGCCAAACATAATCCTTTAGTTCTAAAAGTATAACACCCAAACTCATCTCAGGATGCAGATAAACTGCCTCCCTGGCCCGCCAGTTCATTACCTAAGAAATCAGCATGACAAGGAATCCAGTATATTTACACACACTTCAATACAAGAGCATCAAAATATCAAAGTGTGTGTAAACATGTGTTAGTGTTTTTACTTTTATTTTTGCTACTATTTTCCAACTAGTTTATCATTTTATTTATTACAAATTGTTTTTGCTCAATGCATTTGATTTCATACAAGAAGAATATGGTTCATATCAATTACTAATATCAAAGAAGAGAGTAACAACATTCTAAGATATTCATCTTTAAGTTTACAAAACATCTCTTTGGCTTTCTTTTGTTTGCTTTTTTGAAAGTTGATAAACCATCCACAGCACCATCTTGCATGTGTTACATGTTAGTTCAGATAGAAGTTATACTTTTTACAAAAAAATACATTTATTCATGTAAAATCAAATGGATTTATTATAGTAATTGTGTCAATGCATTTAAAAACATATGGGTGGGAATGAAGTTTGTGAGGAGCATGTTAGCTGTCACGAGGAGAAACAGGATTAGGAATAAATGGGAGCACATGAGATAGTAGAGGAAGCAAGACTGAGATGGTATGGACATGTAACGAGGATGGAAAAAGAGAGGATGCTAAAGAAATAGATAGGAGGAGCAGATAATATTAAGTGTGCAGGGAGAATAATGGAAGCAATTAAAGAAGGAAGAATGGTGGAAGTATAGAGGAAGATGGAGGTATTTTACTAACCTGACTAGGCCATAGGCTGGAAACAGTTGATTATGATGATGGGTAAGTTATTGTTTTTAATTGTAGCAAAAGGCATAAAGCATAATCTTCAAGTTCTAGGCTAATTTTTCATTATGTTTATGGTCAATGCACCCAACAGAGAATGGAACTTCAACCTCCCTTAGACTGGCAATCCAGTCAATCATGAACCTGACTGCATAAACCACCCCCCACCCCCAATGCAGATAATGCTAATTTTTGTGGTGCTATTTAATTATGTTAGTAACCCGAGATGTTGTAAAGCTTAGGCGAATCAATTTATTCAATAAATGCTTTCTCAAAGCTCTGGTTTTTGTTTGAAGATCAAGATTACCTTGTCTCTCCTTATGAATGCGCTGACTGATTTTGTCGATGCTGGAAAGTTTCTCCCCGAGCATAGTGACGTACTCGCGCACATGTTCAAACTCTGGTGCGCGCTGACGAATCATGTACACAGCAGCCAAGTTGTTGAATGAACTAGACATACGGCCCAGGAGACCTTGTCGACTCTTGCGGTGAATAGAGAACTCCTAGGACCGCGTGAGCACAAAGATGGCTTGTTTTTCAATAAAATAAATGTAATGAAAGGAAATGTACAACCAGGTAACATAATTTGTCTCAGAAACAGAGAAAAAACAGGGTTTTTATATAACTTTTCTTATCAAAATTTACTACAATTTTCATTTTTCAAAAAAATGTATAAATAGTGTTCAATATATAATTCTAAATTTGTAGCAATTGTAGTATTCAGTGTTAGTATTCTAGCTATAAGAACATATTGTTTTTACCGGCTATGCAATGCTGCCACACTAACCACACTAACAGTTCCAACTATTTGGAATAACTTTGCCTGGACTCCACACTCCTAGTTGAAATGAGAAAATGCGTGTACATTAAATGCTTACAAAGTGGTTCAAAATGCATCAAAAGCTTATCAAGTGGTCCATAAATAGCTGATGCAAGCAGTTGATCTCAAATACCCCACTTGCAACTTTTCGTTAGGTAACTTGAACTTGGCCAGAGATCCACTTATGAGTGCCATTCAACAAACATTCTAACCTATGAGCTATGTCCCACATATGAAGTAAAAAGTCAAGATTTAAATTTATACACAGACCTGCCAGTTTTTTATCCACACAAATATCAAAATAATGTCCAAAGGCCTTACCATTTAGCTGCTCTTTTAACTGAATACTCGAACTTTCAAGAGCATTTTGCAGTTTTTCAGTGAGAGCATCTCCCTTGTGTGTGGTACCATAGAGTGAAATGTCAATCACAATACAAGTCTGAATAACATCTACATGTGTAATTACACTAATTATTTGATATGGTCTGTGCAGTTTTGTAATTTTGTCTGCTGTACCAGACACAAGAATCCTGCAACAAGGACTCACACTGTTTCATGTTCCTTTATTCACTGTATCATTTGTTTTTTCCGTGGAGTCACAGAAATGAACACACCATTTATGTACTTTTGACTGTAAATGGTCAAAAAGGTTAAATTTTAAATTTCTGTACTTTGAGAAGGAATGCTTTTTACTCAGAAAAGAAAGGATATTAAAAGTTCCCATTTTAAAAATAGCTACCTCGTTTTTGGGATGGTTTTGTAGTTTTCTATGCATGGAGAATAGTGCATTATTGTAATTCCCCCTCGCAGACATGACATAAGTTGACATTTAACTTTTGCTTTAAGTTAATCACTTTTCTGTAAAATACTAGGGCCAGTTAGGTCTGTTAGCTCATTTTGTTCTCTGTTAAACTAAGACTTTATGACTAAACTGATAGCCCTGTGTTCATTTGGTTTCGACAACTCGTCAACTTTGTTAGTAAGGATAGCTAATGCAGTACTCATGGTTTATAGTTGTTCATCGATAGCAGTAATTATACATTCTGAGAGTAAGAGGCAATAGATTGCGACTCAGAGGATTTTCAACTGTTTTCCATTTTTTCATAGACTCACCACTATCGCAAGGACTATCACTCTCAATCAAACTTGAGGAAATACTATCCACGGTTATAAGTTTTTCCTGATAGTGTATTTTACTTTTACAAAACTTGCAATACTCCCTTGATAATTACTTCTTGTTTGTTGTTGGGGATGTTTATTAAATACCCAGGACTGCTTTTTATGTCCCCCAAAAAGGGATCTGAATAAAGTATCGACACTTTACTAATAATGATATTTTCCTTTCGATACCAGTATTTTTATACTCGATACTTTTTCCCCCAATACATTTATTGATATTAGTACTCGCACTCCGGTATCGGATCGGCATCTAAAGAAACAACATTTCGCTATCTTCACTCATGCTGGTGTACTGTGGAGGAAAAATAAATGCCACTATTTCTCAATTCTCACTCATTTTCTCCAAGACAAGCAAGAAGCAACTCTAGCAATCAGCAGCTCCATAACTCAATCTCTTTTAACACATCATAATGCAAAGCTGTTCTTCCATCTTTGTTTATCAACACAGCCTGATGCCCGAGTGGCGACCAGTCTACTAACCCTTTATCAATGAGCAACGTCATCAAAAACTAAACAAAATAAGTACAAGGGTACCTCAAGTAGACGAAATAGAAAAGTGTATGTGCGTTTTGATATCGATACTTACAGATATCGATTCTTTTCTTTCAATACCACATCCCTACCCCCCAAACCCTGCATTCAGAGATATTCTGCACCCCCACTACTTGATAAATAAAATAAAATAGTTCTTACTGATGGCTTGGCAGTCAAAAACACTTTGAGACTGTTGTTGCAGCTGAGCACTGGGTGGTTGGCCACCCTGTTCAGGAATCGATGTAGCAAGGCCATGCGAGCCAAAATGAACTCCTTGGAGTAGCGGTCTAATTGGGCCAGCAATGTGTGTTTCCCAGGTAGCGGCTGGAACAATAACTCAGCTCTACAACCACACACACTCAAATATTATCATAAAAAGAACAACAAGCAATTGGATGGAAGCCAAATAAAAACAATAAAATAAATAGTTTAGTGTGCACAAGCAATGGAACAATTTCCAATTATGTTTAAAACATATCTGAAAGATTAATGTAGCCTATAGTGCAATTATTAAACAATTTCCTCAGCTACAATTAATATACATATATATACATATATAATACTCACATGATAGAGCCACAATGAGCCACAATGAGCCACAACGAGTAGTATGGTTGTAATACTCACAGGAATTAGATGAGTAGGAAATGCCTCCACCAGCTTTTGACGCAACCACACAAAATCATTGTAGCGCCTTCGCGCAACATATTCCATATCATCAAACTCAGCTCGCGACGTCTGTGGAAGATAGTTTATGTCAATGGCGGGGAAACATGTTAAACAAATGATAAATTTCCTTGATACTGCATATAATAAATACAGCTTGTTTTTACATTACAAGTGTAATGTCATCTATCAATGAACTTTCAGTCCGTCTGAATAATTCATATGGAAGATGATAGATGGGGCCACTGGTTTTTATTTTTATTTACCACCGCATCTTACTACCATTCGGCTTATATGCTTATGTACTAATTTCGCTAATGGTTTTAGGGATTACGGTGGTTATATTTATAGGAAGTGCACCCGCATTTGTGTGGAGGGATAGTAGAAAACCAATTTAGAAAAACCACCCTCAGTACACCCGATCGAGATTCGAACCTCGATCTCCCCGTTATCGGCAGTCTAGTTTAATGCAAGAGTAGCACGTTAGATCATGCGGCCACCGAAGTAGGTGGCTACTAGTTCAATGCTATACTGTGATCAGGAATAAAGTAATAAATGAGAGAATAAATTAACAGCAAAAATATTTTTCATATAAGAGTATTTGAGTAGGAAAATGGCCGCCGCACACCAGGGAATGGGTTAAGAGAGTAAAACAATTCACAATTGACATTGCTGCCACTAGACAAAGATATAATGGTCGCTTCTTAAACAAAATTGGTCATTATTGTGCAGTCCTTTGATAAAGTTATTATTCTATTAAAATTATTTGGAAAATCTTCAAGGTGTTTTGAAACACACAATGAAATTACCTGAAACAGGAAACTTACACATTTTAAAATAAATAAAAGATGGTAAAAAAAATATATTATATGTTCCTATTATGTGAAGTGCCATTTTTTAGTAGCTACTTTCTTTTTCATTTTTGTTTGTGTGATTTCTATTTTATTGAGTTGTGTTACATATTTCTATGGGCTCCATATTAACAAAATCTTTTGAACGACTATATAGTAACGACTTGAAATATTTTCCATGAACTATTAGCGTTTGATAATAAACTTTTTTAAATGAAGAGAAAAGTTTATCAAATTCTAGGAGAACCTTGATAGATATTCAACAAGTGTTGAGATTACCATGTGAAGAAAGGAGTGGGCCAGTTACATTCGCCAAATGAGCTGTTTTTATTCACGTTTAGGTGTCATCTTGTATTTAGTATTGGGACGTAAAGGTGTGTGTGCTAGGTCTCACTATGAAACTGGCCCTTAAGCTCTATGTTCCAAATGAAGAAATATTTGATTTATTTTGCCAAAAAAAAAGTGTTACTATAAAAACTGCAATTTAAATAGTGGCCTTAGCGCGCAATCACTACCAGTCGCAAGAGTGAAAAGTATGTAGACCTACCGTGTTCCTCTTTTATATGCAATTGTCCTATTTCCTTTGTTTCTCTACTTGTCCCCATCAATTTTTTCTGGAGGCCTAACTCTTAGAAGAGTTAAGCCTTCAGAAATAGAATAGAACTAATTATAGTTAAAATTTTGAAATCAGTAATTTTTCATTCTTGTTAACTCATTTTTTTAGTTGTTTCTGTACCTTTATTTAAATTTTAAACTTTTTATTCAGAATTATTTTTGTTTTACAACCTGGAAGCTTGAGGCTATTTTTATATTGCTCCTAAAGTACAGTGCAAGTGCCAGCCAATCAGCACAGAGGAGCTTCTCTAGCGCAGTGATGCATGTATCCTGCTAATAGCTATTGAGGAGTGACCGCTCCAACTAGAGCTTTGTCAGATTAATTCCTGTTTTTCTGCATGTTGAGAGGGGTCTACCATCGTGACCCTGATCATTTATATTCAACCATGAATATTTGTCTTCATTAATGTTAGTATAATTCTTATTTTTTTTATTTAATCTCTTTCTTGAAGCCAATTTATTGAAAGTTTATTAATCATTTCCTGGTTTTTGACCCCCACCATAGAGAAATAGAGTTTACCATTAAAAGCATGGACTGCCATGAACCAAGTAACCTCAGAGTAATGACAATATGAGTGGCTAGACACTATTTATATTGTTTATATCATGTCAGTAGGCCAGAATATTTGTAAAATTAATTAAAAACTATATCAACATTGAATTTAAAGGGTTAAATCTGCATGCTTTACTGTAACTTTACAGGGTAACAAATGAACAAGTCTTAAGAAGAGTGGGTGAGAAGAGATCCATTTTGGATGTGATTCTTCGGTACACAGCAAACTGGATCGGACTTAGCCTTAGGAGGAACTGTCTTCTGTACGACATCATAGAAGGTAAGGTTAAGGGAAAAAGGAGCTTAGGAAGAAGGATTTGAATATTAGATGACTTGAAGGAAAGAAGAAAATTATGGGAGCTGAAGGAGGAGGCAGAGGACAGGGTGCATTGGAGATCTAAGTTCACTGACAAAAGGAATGGACCTGTCATAAGACAGAATACATACATAACCATAATAGCATATAAATTGATTCTTATATATGAGGTTATACAGTCTTAGCTGTTCTTACTAAACTTTAAAAATGTATTTCAAAAATAGAATAGATATTTTAATGTAGGCCTATTTGGTTTTTTTTGAGTTGGCAAATCTTTTATGGATGGTTCTAGACATATAAAATTCGCAGTTAATGATTGAGTTTATTTAAGAGGGTTCAATAAAGCTATGTGTAAGGGTTTGATTAATTCTACTTCACTAAAAGATCTAAAATCTGTGTTTGATAAAGAACGTAAAGAAATAATCCCACTTGCAAGATTTGAGTTCAATACAGAAAAAAAAACAAGATGTTTAAGGCGTGGTTGCTTTAGAGTCTCACAATACCCTGTGAAAGAGATTGGGCGTTTTAGAACAATTGTTAACTAAATAGTCTTAGTAACTTGTACGGCTGACGTTATTTCATGTTTTAAGTAGGCCCTACTTTATAGTGCTAGGCCTACAAGGTAAGGTTATTTTTGTAAATAAATATTTTCTCCAAAGGAACTGTAAACGTTCTTGACTCCACCAAAAGAAGTACCCTCTCCCCACCCCCCCTCCTCAATATTTTTATATTATATGACTACCATCTAGGAATACAACTATTTTAATTTTGTAATTTTTAGAAATTTGGTAAATTGTTTTATATAAATGGTAAAACATGTTTCAATTCTCATGACATACAAAAACGTAGAGGCTGTATCTGAATAGTCTACTTATGCGGCGTTGCCTTGAGTCGTGCCCTTGATAACTGCATTGGGAATCACCTGACCAAGGTTGGATCTATCCGAATAGTCACAAAGGATGCCTGTGCACCTTTCCCCGAGGTCTTGGTCACCATGGATACAAAGGTTACCAGCCATGAGTTGTGCTTGCGGTGTCAGTTGCGGAGTTTGACTGGCAATTGTTTTAGTAATTATTGTTTCATCCGCTAGAGCACTGACTTACATTTTCCGACATTTGTTGTCATTTGAATAATCTGATGCAGTATTCACTATGAAAAGCGCAAGAAGTGTAAAATCATCAAAACTGCATCAAGTCCAGGACTCAAGGGTCCGACTAGGGATCCTTGGACTATTCGGATACAGCCAGAATCCCACCCTTTCTGGGTACTTATCCCACCCAAGTTACGGAAAGGTATCGAAAACGTAAAACATGATCTACTTAAATCAAGAACTACTTGGCCCAGGAGGGTTTGTCGCTTATAATTAAGTGGCACTAAAAGGGTTGAATAAATAATCATTTTAACCGCCGTTGGTCGAGGGTGAGCGCCGTACTCACCGCCAATCTGTTAATGTCCTATACTTGTTGTATTCATATAATTTTCACACAACATCTCTTTCTCATGTATAGTTAGTTCTTACTTTACGTAGCGATCATTTGTGTAACACGCTATGTCTTTTAACACATTATCTGGGAAAAAAAAAAAGAAACTAAGATTCATAAACAGATTTAGTATGTTGAGCAGTTCTCTTAGCTCCAGGAGGATGTGTGATGATGTTTGTCTCCAGCATTTGCTGGGAGGAGGGGATGAACGCTCCACAAAGTGACATTATTACGGCCAACATGACGCGGCCCGGAACTTTCGGGTTGATCATGACCTATGTCATCCCCAGATACTTCAAAATTAATGCCGTGATCACTGTTAGCTGGTTGATCTCAGTCTGAATCTTCGGAGTCGTCTTCATCAAGTTAAATATTGAGGTCTTCATTCGAGTCATCTAACAGCCACTGATTAATTTGACCTTCCTGATCCATTGTCAATCAAAAAATCACCGTAGATAATAAAAAATAAAAATATACTAGAGTAAGATTTTAAGAATAATAATAACACGATCAGTTGAGGGTGAGCGCTGCACTCACTAATTCAACAACATTCACACAATGACAGTACGACACAGACCAAAGGTTTCCCTTAATCTTTTCTTGACCATGCCCCATTCTGAACATTCCTACAGGCATCTATACTGGGATTCATTGTTCCTACGCTGTTTCATCGCAAATGCCAGACAAATAAAAATAAAAAGTAGTGAGCGCTGCGCTCACGCCTCGACCAAAGAAGGGTTGAATGTTTTTTTTAAATCACTAGGTAAGTTTTAAAAGAAAGTAAAAACCAATCAAAAATAATAATGATAAATGTTACTCACCCTTGTATGGATCCGAAACGTTATGTAGGTTTCGAGAGTATCAAGGTGCTTTTGAGGATTATCTACTTTAACTTGTAAATCGCGAGTATCAAATGTAAACTCTGATAAATCTTGGTCTGGAAGAGTAGAAAAACTATCAATGGAAGGAGAGGCAACCTAGAAAGTATGTGATACTATTAGAGTTGTATTTTCACCTGTTGAAGAAAATCTACATAAAAAAAGAAACTTGAGAAATAAATTATATAGAGAGCTGGAGAAGTTGAGGTAAAATGAGTTAGTTATAATTGTATAGTAACATTACCATTGATCCGTCAAATGAAGTACTATGATTGGACATTATATCCGTTTCGTTGCTTTCTTGATTAGTAATGAGTGGTGGTTTACATTCTGAAGAAACTTCTAATACAGCTGTTTCGCGTGCTTCCGCCATTTATTTGACTGGCAGCATGGATCAAATAATAAGAACTTTGTAGTGCATTAAAAATCTATAGTCACAAACGTCAAACCTGTAAAAGATATAGTTCTAGCGCTAGTGTATAAACCTTACTGTTTAGTGACGAGTCCTTGTTTCCGTTCTCACCCTTACTCTCTTATCTATGGCCTTACGCCCTAGTGGTAGTGAGATCAACAATAGTACACTGACCGGCAAGGCAATGTCTATAGTAGCAGGGATGCTGGTTTGTAGGGACAGTGCAAGCGCGCATAGAGTAAGACTGAGCAACGGTTGTACTTGTGGTGTACTGGCTAAATATGTCAACACCGAAACACCAATTGGTGCAGCATCCGTACCGTAAGTGTAATAATAATTATAATAATGGTTTTAAGCAGCTTCTATAGGGATAAAATAAAAATAACACACAAAGCACAGATTAAATTAACTAATAGGTAATACAAACAAAGAAAATATCACTATAATAAAATTACAAGATAAGTACACAAAACAAACTAAAAAATAATGATAATAAAAACAAGACGAGTAGCTTTCAGTCATATGTTGTTGGAAAATGGAGTGTTTTAGTGTTCATAAATTATGTTATTACTATATGATTATTGTGAAAGATTAACCATTTGGCAGAGTGTAAACACATTTATAAACATGTATTGTTTACATTTATATAGAGCTCAAACACACAAATAAGTAGGGGCGAGTTTACTTACACATATACTAGTAAAAATATATAATTGCTAGGAGAATGCTCGTAATTAAATAAAACGGGACACGTTCACAATGTAAGTCCTAAACTGGAGGCAATAGTGTCTACTGTACCGGTACTGTTCCCTACAGGAGTCGTTCAGTCTTTTTTGTGACGTCACAGCACTGTAGTGAATGTCATTTCAGTCACGTAGCATGTTGCAGGCTTTTACTCATAACCACTTGAAGGTATCTGAACTCTGAAGGTTCCAAAAATATTATGCGCTAGGCAGAGTGTGATAATTTTGGTAAGTTTACTTAGTAGTCCCTTAATTACTAACTAAGGAGGAAAGCTTGAATTTTTAATAATTAATGGAATAGAAAAAGTGTAATAATACAATAAAATAAATGCTATCGAATTGAAAAAGTCTGATGTATATATAGGGTAGTTTGAAACTATTATCAAGAATGTTTATATTGCTAATTTTAAAGATGTGTTTAAATAAATACTCCTATTATTTTGCACAACTAAGAAAAATGAATAAAATGTCTGTTTTCGCATAGTCTAATACGCTAATCTTGCAGTAGACTAGAATACAGGTGATGGGGAGATAGAGGTTTTAATCTAGGTTGGGTGTACTGAGGGTGGTTTTAAGGAAATAGTTTTACACTCTCCCACCACGCATATGTGGGTACACTTCCTCTTATTATAGCCGCCCTATGCCCTAAATACATCATCGTATCTAGTATATAAGCGTTTTTTTCCAAAAGGGGAATAAAACTTGGTACTAAAAAATGAATTTTCAATGCAAATTCTACAAAAAAAAGTTTAATACATTTTATTTTAAATATGTTTTTAATGTTAATAGTTTAAATTTTTCTAACTTATAGTATCTAAGTATCACATTTTTAACTAATAAAATAAATATAATATTATAATTTCGATATTAGTGTATTTTTGATAAAATGTTGATGGTGGTACTTTCTTATGTGTAGGTACTGTTATAAAATCAAGATAGCGTCACATATTCGGAAAACCCTGGCTTATTATGTTCTTATATTTTTAACAAAACTGTGATGATTAGCATGATCTATGTTGCTGTTATTGTTACTAATTTGTTTTCATGCGCACACCAAACCAGTAATGTGATTATTTATTTATAAAGTTTTAGGTTATTTGCTTATTAGTCCTTTATAAATATGGATAGAGAATTTACATTAGATGAGGATTTCATTAGTGACGAAGACGAAATAAACCCAGGAATATTTAGTGATTTACAGCCAGTGACTTGGTTGAACGATGACGATATTGATGTTAACACGTTTTTCCATAGAGTAGACTCTGACCAAATTATTTATCAAACGAAAAAGAAAAGATCTAAAATGATCGGGAAATATGTAATGGGTGATTTATTAGGTGAAGGTAGTTATGGTAAAGTCAAAGAAATGCTAGACTCGGAAACTCTTTGTAGAAGAGCTGTTAAGATATTAAAGAAAAGAAAACTTAGAAGGATTCCAAATGGAGAACAAAATGTTCAAAGGTAAGGGTCTTTTTTATCGATAACACGCTTCTCTCTACTATGAAAATAGTTGCTATCTTTGTATATATAACAAATTTATTAATGATTTTATATCCTAGGCCTACACACAACAAGAATACAGTGATTAAAAAAATACTCCAAGTATTAAACAGCTATATTACATAAAATATAATACCGGTATATTTTAAGTTGATTTTTTTCCAAATAAAATATCTCTATTTTGTAATAGGCCCATATTTTACATGTAGAGTATAAAGACAGCGTATCGATTAGAAAGGGTGAAACAAAGTAGCCAAATAACTCACTTTATTCTGTTGCACCTTGGATAAAGCCTCTCATTCGTGAACGTTTGCCACACCTCAAAACATTTCAAAATAATAATTAACTTATTGTGTTTTACAAACTCGCATTAATTGTCTACAATGACCACATATCACATTTTTTTCATAGCACACTAAATTTTTGCAAACCTTGTTTACATTTTTTTTCAAAACAAGAGAGACAAGTTTACGACTAGTGTGACAGTAAGAGGTGAAGATATTGGAAAGCTCTGGGAAGTGTGGTAGGATATATCTCTAGGAAAGTGGAGGGAACGGAAGAGCTTTCAACCTTCTTTGATTTGGTTGAAACTCGGCAGAGTTATTGATCGCTAAGCAAGCCGTTCTATACGTAGGCTCTGACATATATCTAAAATAGGGCCTATTCAATGCCGGACCTTTTCTTTTTTTAAATTTAGCTACCTTTAATATTTTAGGAGTTTAAAGTGACAAAACCCACCTTGTAAATCAAGTTTCTGGAGGAACATGTAAGAAGCGTTGAACGATGTGATTCAGTTGATACTTCCTGTCTCAGAAGTTTCAGAAGAAATCAAAACATGGGATGGACTCATGATGGCTACAGACAGGGAAAACCTGGAAAAGTCAGGGAATTTTTGAATGACAGGGAAATGTCAGGGAATTTAACTAAAAATAAGGAAAAGTCAGGGAATTAAAAAATATGTCTAAAAATCCCATTAATTTCGCAACTAAACACTAAAACAAAAGTTAATAATACCTAAATAAAATAACATTTTAATTTTTAAAATAACTGATAAAATTGTTTATGTTTAGTAGATACAAACTTTTTTTAAATATGTGATCAATAATAAATAAAACAAGTCATCATCCAACATTAAACTGGAAAAAAGTAATCAGGGAAAATTGAAAAAAGTTGCCTGGAAAACCTGGAGAAGTCAGGGAATTTTATAAAATATCTTTTGTAGCCACCCTGATGGTGCAGACACATCATCAACTGCTAACCTACTACCATTAAGCAAACAATTTATAGTCTCATTGTTGTCATCTGAAAAACCTTCCCCTCAGTAAGAAACTACAAACCAGCGATGTAGAACTGCCATATGTTGTTTCCTCTATCAATAGTGTAAATAATATCTCGGTAAGTTAGAGAAGAAAACTTCAATAAACTATTTGACAGTGCAAGAAAGATGGCAGAAGATATAAGCATGCCGATCTAGTGGTAGGTTCAGGCCAAGGTTGTTAGGATAGAAGGTCGCCTCGATCAGCCGTTTTCGTGGAGCAGGTTGAGCCGGGGGCACGGAGTAGCCCCCGACTAACTCTCCAGCCATACAACTCAATATTTCATTGCAGATAACGCGACTTGATTTTAATTTAATTTAAAAGCACTTAACTACCAGGGCACCTACATATACCTATATCTACTACATAATATACATCACCACATTAAATTAGTAGTAAACGTCTCAAGCTTACACTGTATGTACCTACACATAATAACTAAGAAACATAATGTTTAATTTAAAATATTAGTTACATACTTACAGTGTGAAATATGATTAACAAGAAAGCACAGATAACAAACATTAAATAACATCTTTCCTTAGCTGCGCCCGGCCAGGCTATTCTTATATCCACACCTCTTATAGGTTGGAGATGAATAAAGTAGAATTTAGAGGAAATATATAAGTATTTGTGGGGAGGGGTGGTAGGAAATAATTTATGATAAAAATCGTCAGTACCACCCGGTCCTTAATCAAACAGCTTGGATGGAACAGAAGCTTTTGTCCGTGTTCCCAGCTGTTTGTGCTATAACATATTACCAACGTGAAAAAAAAACCCCAGAATGGAGTTTTACTTTTTTAAATATTTATTAAACTAACATACATTATTAATAATAAACCCAATAAGTTATATTATTCTAAAAATAATTGTTATTTATATTTAGATTTTTAGCTTAAATTGGGGTTGTTTGTCTAAAAGTGCGAGAAAAAGTGTCATCATTTACTGTAATTGGCTATTATATTGTAACTTTTATTCCATTGCAAATATTAGAAGATACAAAATGTCCTGCCACGAAACTTCGGGTAAATTTCCACAAAATCGTAGTACCTTATTCATAACCTACCCTACTAGCATAAGTATTAATACATATGCATATAGCCTGGTTAAAGGAAATTTCATCCTTAAGTACAAGCAAGTAACAGTGTAAATGTAAATAGCATACCAAAAAAAATCTCTTTGATTTAAGTTAATTTGGGATAAATGTTAATAAATATTCTTGATATCATGGATCTATTGTGGCAATCATTAGATAGGTTTTTATCACAAGAGCCTCTTAATGTTTTAGTACTGTTAATAATGAATTGTACTTTTTATTGTTGGAAGGGAATGATGCCAGGATCATGATCAACTTAACGTTAACTTAAAGTTAACTTAACATAACTTAACCTAAAGGATCTCCTCATGTGTTTAATGTAGGCGATCACGATGCAGTTAACTTAACGTTGACTTGCAGTTAGGTATCACGTGATCTAGCCAGCCAATCATTATGCGAGTGATGTCATCAGGGCTATTTAATAATTCATTTGTTGGTATTATGACCAATGTTTACTCTTTAGCGTAAGTTCTAGTGATCAGACATTGAAACAAAATAATTAAACTATAATAGGAAAGCTAAATTTATCAAAAAAGTTTTGTTATAGATATTTATTATATCGATTGAAAATTGTAAACATTCACAGATCATCACTCTAAAACTAGTACAAATCACAGATCATACTCAAGAATGAAGATGTTTGGCTTGAGTTGTTATGTTAAGTTACATAAATCGTGATCACACATACGTTAAGTTGATCTTGATCCCGGCATAAGACTTGAATTGAGGTAACAAATTCAGATTCAATGACAGGATATAAGGACACTTGTACACCCTGTTTCAGGGAGATCAAGCTACTGCGACTGTTGAAACACAAGAATGTGATAAGTCTTGTGGATGTGTTGTACAACGAGGAGAAACAGAAGATGTACATGGTCCTGGAATATTGCGTGGGGGGACTACAGGACATGCTGGAGAGCACGCCACTCAACAAGTTCCCTCTCTGGCAGGCACACGGGTCATTATTTATATTACATACCACTAAGCCTGTGTGCGCAATCCATCCATTTCGAGATGAATTCGAATCTTTGCAAACCAGCTCGAATCGATTCCGAATAGAATATTTTATTTTGAAAATGTTTCAAATCCAAATTAAATAACATATCCTTAGGAGTTTTTAAAAAATTTTAAACTTAATCTAAAGTGAAACAAGTAAACAAAGCCTCATGACTAACTTATGAAAGGTCGTAAATGAAATAAATTACAATTTTTTTATAAGGTTTTGCTGTATAAGAAGTTGAAATTATTCTTAAGTATGAAAAGATTCAAATTTTGAACTAAACCCATCGAATCTGAATCTGAAATTTACTTAGATTCGAAATTTTGAATCCATCATGAATTTCTCTAATAATAAGATTCAAAAGCTCGAATCGAATCTGAATCTTAGCAAGATTCAAATTTAGATTCAAAATTTTGAAGGTTCGCACAGGCTTACACACCATAATGAGAGCCTATAAGTTATGTGTTACCTGACAGGAACAATTATTGATGTTCTTGTACAAACAACATATAAGTTCGTTGCTAGTGTCAACTCAAATTCAAGTTTGGACTGGTTCACTGATCTGTGTTGATTGTATGTTCCTACTTCCCTGTTGATTCTGAGTCAGTTTTTATCGTTGCATGTATTAATCACAACTTGTGAATGTGTGAAATGCCAGGCCTCCACCGTGGTTCGGATCCCACGTTAAACTGTAGGTCCTCCATTTCATCTCGCAATCACCCTACCACTACACATTAGCGTAAGTGTGTATAACCCGAACGGGTAGTAAGACGCGGTGCTAATAATAATTTATCGTTGCAGGTATTTCTGTCAACTTGTAGATGGGTTGGAATATCTTCATAGTAAAGGAATCATCCACAAAGACATTAAACCAGGAAACCTGCTACTCACACTAGATGGAACATTAAAAATTTCAGATTTTGGAGTCGCTGAGGTACTAGAAACTGTTTTTTTTAATGTGTGTTATGTATATAGGATTTTAACTCCAATGTCAACCTCACTTTTTGAGAAGATGTTGTAGGTTTATTCTTTGTGAAATTGCCAAATTTGAGAATATCAATGTGCCCTTATATTTAAGATTTTCTTTTGATACTTCCCCCCTCTATAGATATATACAAGCTAAAGCTAAAAAATGTGTTCATATCTTTCTGTGATTAATGTCCCCTTGGCACCACTTTTAATAATAATTTGCTTCATGCTAAATGAGTTACTCCAATTTGGGCTATAATTACTTAAAATATTCATAACTTTACTATTTATTAACCATTTTTGTTCATTTTGGTGTCATTAAAGATTATGCTTAGTACGTACTTTAAAACAATTCAAAACATAGACAAATATGATATATAATATTGTATGATTGTTTTATTTTTATTATTTACTTCTCAAATGTTAGGTTAATTATTGTTTCTAAACCACAAATATCAAACTTTTCATATTTTAAATATAATATAAGAGTAGTAAACACTTTCTTACAAAAAAAATGAAGAGGGTGTTTTTGTTATGTTAAAGAATTGTTGTTATACATTCACTGATGGAGCTTGTGCCGTAGGCCTCTTTTTGCAAATAATAATATTAGCTTTGTTATAACATGGTATTTTGATTGATAATATAGAAAAGTTATAAAAAAAGCTAGCATCAGCCATTTTGCCAATCCTCTTTCTACAAAACTACAGCCGTGATCAGCCGTGATTACCACAACTACATTCAGGGCCAATCATACACCGTCTCGTCAAAGTCCTCGTAACTTAACTGTTTGTAAAGTCTAACTGTCGGTTAAACTTGGCGTTGTGTTTTACGATACTATTTTTATGTGCTCATCAAATTACGAACAGGTGCCTTCCATTAGTTCTCATCGTTAACTTTCTCGGAACACTAGATTTGTTTCAATCAATCAAAGCAAGTCCAATAATTGGGTACATTATTTATCACGTCTGTGTAGGGTTATCTGCTATCTTTTATCTTATGTATTTGTCTGCTAAAATGTCTGTTGAAAAATCATAAACACGAAGTTTAAATTTTAGCAAAGAAGAGTAAATGTTGCTAATTGAATTAATTTCCAGATGCTTTAAAACCAATTTTTAATTCGAAACCCAAGTTTATATTTATTCACCATAATATAGGGTCTATACTTATTATCACTTGTTAGAATTTAAAGCTCTGTAGGTTTACCCTGGAACGTCTTACCTTGATGGATGGCTCTAGTAAGTGTGATACCTCACAGGTTAGACAAAGGATACAGTGAAATACACAATTTGAAATAATCATTTTCCCACCATTTTATTACCAATGTTCACTTTGTTTGGGGCAAGAAAAAACTATGCAATAAAGTATATTGGCTAAAATTGTGGTAACCTCTGTTTGGTAACCCAACTATTTCAATTAAAACACAATTGTATCATTGCAAAAAAAATTAATATTTTATTATAAGATTGTAATAAATGTAAGTGTGGCAATTGTTTGCATTTTTGTTAAATCCTACTGATGCTGTATTGTTTAGGCACTGGACTTGTTTGCGGAGGACGATACTTGCACGTCTGGGCAAGGCTCCCCGGCATTCCAACCCCCAGAGATTGCCAATGGACACGAAAAGTTTTCAGGGTTCAAAGTTGACATCTGGAGCAGTGGGGTAACTTTGTAAGTTGCGTTTAATCTCAAGTTCACAACAACATATTTGAAATATTGAGCTACCATATATTGGTGTTTGAAAAGCTATTGTACAAATTAAGTAAATGCCGTATAAGTCTACTTTGGCTTCAATATTATAAATATATGACTAACCCACGTTAGATTATTATTATTATATTATTTAATCATCATAGTTATTAGTTTCTTGACCTGCCTTTATGATTGAATAGTCCTATTACCACACACACTCTTAGTAATACTCTTATTTTAACCTCTTATCTACCTCGTATAACCATTGTGTACCACATTCATCTTCAGATCTTAACATTTCGTCCACACTCGGTGCTTTTCCCTGTTTCATCCTCTTTAATGCTTTCTTCACTTCTTTCCATGTAGTAACTCTTTCCTCCTCTTCTCCTTCTTTCTGCTCCTCTGTTTTACTCTCATCCATTTCCTCTTCTGGTTGAACATCTCAAAATATTTCATCCATAGTTCCCTTTCTTTCTCTTATGTCTTTAACGTTTTTCTGTCTTCATCCATCATTCTAATGTTCTTCCGTCTTCATCCATCATTCTAACTTCTTGTCTTTTCTCTCTCCTCCTGTTTCTTACCCGGTTATATAACACCTTCTTACTTCCTTCCACGCCCCTTTTCAGAGTTTCTGTCCATTTTTGCATCCAATGCTTTCCCGATTCGGTCTTTTCTTCTTCTCCTTCACTGCTTCCTTCACCCTGTCGTTCCACTTCTTCTTATTACTTGTCCTCCCACATACCTCCTCAGACTGTTCTTAAACATTTCCCATTCAACCTCTACACTTTGCATCTCATCCTTGGGTATTAAGCTTCTTGTCTTTCTTTGGTACAGCTCTCTTTCCTCTTCATTTTTTATCCTTCACACCTTTATTCTTCTTTCTTGTCTTACTACCTTTCTCCTACATTCTCCTCCCTCTGTCTGTCACCATCCAAGGACACACTTGGTATTACCTTGATGTTTCCATTTCTTCATCCATGATAAAGTGGTCTATCACCGACTATTGCTCCCCATCCCAGCTGTATCTAGTGATCTTATCACTTTCTTCCCCCCTCCTTATACCAGCTGGTTGCCACTTTCACTTTATTTGAGGTTAGTAAAGAATTAAGTTTAGAAGTGAACGCTGAAACACAAATTGTGGGTGATAATTAAGAGATCACTTCTAGAAACATATCAGTTGACAGGGTTAATGAGTTTAAACGGATAGGAACAATTTTAACTAGCGATAGCAATATATTAGATTGAAAACTAGGAAAAGAATAGTAAGAAAATACATGTTCTCTGCTTTCAAGGAATGTAAAACTTAGAATATACAAATTAAGACTGGTTGTTTTCTATAAATAAATATCTAAATTTAGGGTTTTCGAAAACAAAGTGCATAGGAAGATATTTAAAAAACTACGGGAAGAGGAGGAGGTTACATAAAGATGAGTTACATACCCTGTACTCATGACAAGACATTGTTAGGATAGTAAAGTCTCATAGATTATGGTGGGAAGGACATGCAATGCATATGTGAGAATCTAGAACCTTGTTCAGGGTACTGACTGGCAAAACCAATGGGAAGATCTAGACGCAGATGGGAAGATAACATTAGAATGGACCTGAAAGAGAAAGGGTGTAATGAGGTGGACTGGATAGAACTAGCTCAATATAGGGATAGGTGGCGTACTTTTGTGAGTGCTGTAATGAACTCTCGAGTTCCTAATGCCATTCAGTAAGTATGATTCGTGTACGACTCCAATGATCTACTGACCTGGGAATTGAATTGAATATAAATATTAATTAACAAGGCTTGCCCGGGTACTAAAATTTGGTGGTTTGTTCAACACACATTTTACAAAACATTTAAATCCAAAATCATTTGTTTGAAGTGTCACAACCAGGGTGAATGCTTTTTTAAAAATTGGGAATTTTTTTTTCGTCAGGAAAATCGTTATTGCCCCTGTAATTTTAATCTACAGTTTAAGTAGCCACGCTAATATACTTATCAAAATAAAACCAATGATAATTGTTTTGTATTTTGTTGTTGGTTTTTGCTCTGTTCTTTATTAGGGGAGCTGGACATTTAAAAATAAAAAGATAACTCTATTTTTTTAAAGAAGTTAGAAGTATTGAATGTATTAATTCCTACTAACAAATTAATATGGTTTCAGGTACAATATCACGACAGGTGTTTACCCGTTTGAAGGCGACAACATATATAGGTTATTTGAAAATATAGGCAAGGGACAGTTCACTATTCCAGATGAGATTGAGAATCCTCTCCGTAGCTTGCTGGAAGGGATGCTACAGAAGGATTCTGAGAAGAGGTACTCTTTGCTGCAGATCAGGCAAAACGCGTGAGTGAAACATTATTATTAGAATCTAGCGTTGAGCAACACCAAACTATTATTAGAATCTAGCGTTGAGAAACACCAAACTATTATTAGAAACTAGCGTTGAGCAACACCAAACTATTATTAGAAACTAGCGTTGAGCAACACCAAACTATTAGAATCTAGCGTTGAGCAACACCAAACTATTATTAGAAACTAGCGTTGAGCAACACCAAACTATTATTAGAAACTAGCGTTGAGCAACACCAAACTATTATTAGAAACTAGCGTTGAGCAACACCAAACTATTATTAGAAACTAGCATTGAGCAACATCAAACCTCACATGGTTATACTGTGAGCCAAAGTTAAAACTTAACTGGCTGCGTCGCGAATGAGTTTCTTCCAATGTGAATCAAATAACTGATGGTTTGATTGCTTATTTATCTCTCCGTATTATTTTAGCTCAGAGCAGAGTTGATCATATTATATTAGAGTTAAGTAACATATTAATAATTTTAAAACTCTTACTTAAAAATTTAGAAACGCTAATTCTATTACATAGAAACATATATGATTCTATCCACCTTTCCTGTACCTTCTTCCAAACATAATAAAATTACCTCATAAAGCGAAAAGAGGTTTTCCTTATAGAGATACATTAATTTTAGTATTAAATTTAAGCCAATTGGGTTATGTGACTTTTGGATCACCCTGTATATAACTGCTTGGGGTCTTTGGAAGGACGGACTAACTACTATGTAGCCTGCATATAGATTAGGGTTGTTAGGATACCATTTTATAAATATGCAGCACTAGGCTAGGATATCCAAAACCTACCACCTTTAAAAGAAACAATCGTTCATTGATGTCATCTTAAGCAGACTCCTAATACCATTCAAGGGGGATTATACCAATCCATAATATAACTAACAACAATATTGAATTTAAATGTTAGAAGTTCTCAGGTGAAACTATTTTATTTTAACATCTTCTCCTTTCCTGTAAAATTATTTTCAAAGTATAATACTCCATGTTGGATTTAAAATCTAAGTTTATTTACTATTTTTTTTTAGTTGGCATTATTTTTAAAAAAAGAATCAAAATTAGTTCAAAAAATATTTTAGACACAATGTGAGCCTGTGTTTTCCCTATTTCTCTCATCATCCTGTGCCTCTCTTAACCCATTCATTCTTAAATAAATTGATCCATCCACACTTCAATGTCATGAAGAACGACGGACAAATCATCTGAGTACGTGTCTGCTCAGCTAACCTTTGAAAGTTTGTTATTCGTTTTGTGAACACAGGTGGTTCAACCGCAAGCCGCCAGAGAGCCTCGACTTTGTACCTGTGCCTCCGTTGAGAGGTGACGAGTTCCACACTATGACGGTGCTACCGTACCTCATGGAGCTCCACTACGGGGACGACCCCAACTCTACAGAATATATCACAGAGCATCAGCTCCAAGGTCGGCGGGAAGACCTCGACTTGATATTACAATCTATATAGACTTGTGCAGTTGGGAGGGTAACTAAATCATAAAGAACGACAAAATTGTGTCAATATAATTAATTAAAATAAATAAGTGTCTTAGTTATTTATGACATTATAAACATGACAAACAAAATATTATTTGTATTTGGCTTCAGGCTACGTTTTATAAAGTCGATTTTAAATATTTTCACACTCTAACTTAAATTGTACAGTTTTAAAGATTCAAAGATTCTAATTTGAATTCGAGATTCGAAAGATAATTTAAGATTTATATTCAAAGATTCGTGTACAATTTGTAATTTTAAACTTTTTTTTTTTTTTTTTTACAAATCTTGTTTTGTAAGTGTGTCTTGGGTGAATATGCTAATTTACAATGTTATGGTAGGTATTAATTTGTAACACTGGTGGTTTACAGAAGAACGCGAGCTGCAAGAGCTGGATGCCCATACCGCGATAGTCCCCATCGAGCGCAGACACTCAAGTATTGTCGGCGGGACCAAGCCTCGGTGGCGACGACCCATCTCGTGTATCAGTGTGAAGAAGTTCCCCTCTTGCAAGCAATCGTGATGCTCATGTAAGTGTACACTGTCACACTTACCATCAAACATTATTATTTAACTTCAAACAAATGGAGAAAAAAATAATCACGGTTTGTGTGGGCCGAAGCAATTGCAAATTCGATAGTCGGAAAATCGGTTTAGCCCATAGTCAGCATTTTGAACCCATTACTCTCGCCCATATTTTGAACTTTGTAAGCGAGAATCCAGGTAAGGGTGTCTCACCAGTTTTAAGCTCGGTAGCAAACAAACCTTGTCCATTGTTCTATTCTCTAGCTTGGTGAGGGAGGGGATTGTTGGGTGAAGAGGGAGCAGGGGGCAGGAAAGACACTCTGTGGTGATTCATACATGGCAGCCCGCAAGTTAGAGAGAGATTGCGAGAGAGTATATTTCAAGGTCGACACTTTTGTCAGCAACAAACAAAATAAATTTAAAAGAATGAGATGGTAGATTTAAGGGGGTACCGGTACTACATAAATTAAACACTAGTCCATGATACTGGACTTCTTAAATAATTTTTTTACCTAATTTATTTGACAAATATTAACCGATAACTAACTTTAATGACTAGAATATTTACTTTGTCATTTAACCTTATTGTTTGGTTTAAGTATATTAATGAAATATTAAATGTAAATTATGATATATATCTATAAAGAAAACCTCTTTTCACTTTATGTTAGGAACAAGCTACAGAAAAGGTGGATAGAAATAAATATATAAAAAGAACGAACACAATGTGCCTATTAAATGTTCCTATCTAATTGTACTATTATTCTTTACAAATTTCTTTCTCTCCCTTTTGTGTTTTTTGGTTTCCTCTTTTAGGAAGTTGTGTCGCAAATTTCACAATTACTCCTGATGAGTTCCGATAGAGCGAAACCAAGGTCAAGGGATTCGCCGGTAACGGTAGATTTTATTAAAGAGGAAGCTATCGTCTCTTTGTCCAATGGCAGCAATGTAAAGTGTGAACTGTGTTCTTTTTATTGTAAAAGCCATATTGGGATTGTTCTCGTTTATATGTTTCTATCCAGCAGGGTTATTATGACCACGACACAAAACGAATTGGCGACCGTTAGCCTTTGTGTCAAAAGTTATTATGGCCGACCACCACATTTTTTGTTCTTATTTATCTGATGTTGAGCACATTTTGTAAGAGATAGACTTGATGCATCCGCCATCTTATTTACTGATACAACCTTGCTCTGCGTAGAGAAAACTTGTAGCCAACCTAACACTAAAAAATACCATCTGCATCAATACCAATCCCTGTCATGTTCAGAACACATTTTACAATCTTGTTCTGGTTGGCTATTCAATTGTCATCCCTGCATTACTAAAACAATCGCCTTAGCTACATTTAGTCATATTAATTTTTGTTTTATCATTTACAAGGTTGGTAATTAATTAGGATCTCTTTCTGAATATGATTTAGTGTCGCTGAATATATTTTTCAATCAGATGGTTTTATGATTGGGTGTTGCAATTTCTTTTTCAAATCTTAAATGTTGGTTTCTAGCTTAAAGATTAGAGTGTATATCTCATAAATTAGAATAATTGTATTATTATAATTATTATTAAACCTGGGATAGAACATTTCTTTCTTAAATTGTGCCTTGGATACATTAAACATATTGTAACACATTGTAATGTTGTTTCAGAAAGAACAATTCTTTCTAGACGCGAACTTCTCATCCACGGGAACATTTTCTAGCCTCACAACATTTTAAATGGATAATTTATGTTTTTGATACCAAATTATTTGTTGTAAAATAAATAATTTAAAATTAGGTTTTCTAGATACAATTTATCATTTTAAGGTATTTATAACATGTACTATATATGCTACTGAGGTTGAAAAGGATTTTATGAAACTCAAACCAGATACCAAATCTGTCATTAGGATTGAAATCTTGTGATACAAAGTGAACTGTAATCACACTATCAATTTTAGTCTTCCCTCGTTCTGTTTACCTGCATATTTTAAATTTCTACTAAACTTTGCCGTGGAAGTTTTTAGGCCATATCTCCATCAGTACCACAGACTACAGACATATAAATACAACATTTGTTTAAGTATTCTGAAAAATGACACCTGGACACGGGGATTGAACCCAGAGTAGTTACAATATCTAAATGGTGAATACCTCTCTAAAATTAATAACAGCTTCAGCTATTTGATTCTTAATATTATCCGTACAGTTATAATAATAATTGTACGTGTGGCAGTAACAAGCCAACTACCGAGTCGAAGATGGCTGCGTTATCTGATGGCTCGTGAATAAGCTGACGATTTCCGCACGCCCATCATAGACTCTGCCTTAAAATAGTGAAGCATGACCCTGGGCACAGGACGAATCCTGGATAGCTCAGTGGTTGAGCATTGGCGTACTAAGCCGAAGGTCCCGGGTTCGATTCCATGTCCAGGTGTCATTTTTCAATTTTCAGAATATGATATCTAGATGGTGAATTCCTCTCATAAAATTAATAACAGCTTCGGCTATTTGATACTTGTTTAAGTGTTATGATATGTTCCAACAAATGTAAACAAAAATAGCAGCCTCTTCAACCAGAGCTAGTCATTCTCAGGAGCTATTACCGAGAGATTTTACGACAAATGCATGTGTCATCATTAATAACCAGTGAAATATATTTTAGTTAGAATTATTAGCTGGCAATAGTAAAATAAGTATAAAAAGAATTCATACCCTGAGTACATGTGTTCTTGTTATATTATTTTTAACTAATTTCTAAATTTATTAAGATAAAAAAAACAATGCTGTAAGTTATTTAAATGTATTAATTTGTTTTAGTTGAATAATCTGCGTTTAAATATGCAAGCCTACAGGAAACACTTGGTAAATGAACTCTTCTTTCAAATTAAAAATGATGTTGAGTTGTTAGCCTGTTATAAAACACTGAACTCTGTTATGGCGGTTTGTAAGGTTTCTGGATTACTGTTGACCGGGGATAATTCAAAATAACTTTTTTTGATAGTTGAAAGAAATTGAGTTATAATAATATTATAAGATTATTTATAGATAAACATGATCAACGTCATGTATTCATCGAAGAATTAATTCAAATGCAATTTGAAATCATTCTCGAATGTTCATATTTTAATGTAAGTAAGGAGTGCATAGGGGTAAGGTGTCGGACCTCTGTGCTGGGGTCCGGGGTTCAATTCTCGGTCCCGCACAGATCTATTTGACTGCCAAACCCTTCCTTCACCTCTGACAAGACGTGTATTAATCACAACTTGTGAATGTGTGGAATGCCAAGCCTCCACCGTGGTTCGGATCCCACGTTAAACTGTAGGTCCTCCATTTATCTCACAATCACCCTACTTTGCTTGGATACATGATGATGCAACTTATAAGATATGGCCATAGTGTAATCAGCTAAGGTAAGAATTTAACCTCTCAGGGTAAACAATTAGTACATAATTGCACTATTCAATTTGTAATATTCACATTTGGTTCAAAAATTTCCCATTCGTTTAGAAAAAAAAGAGGCTGTTTTTCGTTGATTTGTAGGTTACAGGGGAAATAGGGGGAAGTCGCATTACACACAACATCCAGGATAACAATTTTATATCGGAAACCCCTAAGGACCCAGGAAATAGTTTTTAAATTAATTTAAATATGACAGAGACCTATCTTAACCACAATCTAAAATGCATTAAAAGGTATCATGATTGTCTAATAGATGGCAGCACTGACTATTTGAGTTAAATATGGACTTTCCCTCTGTGTGACAGGCATATTGAGAGTGGTTTTCCTCTTTTCCTTCCATGCAAATGCGGGTATAATTCCTCTCCCCCATTATTGTGTTCTAATGAGTTTAGCCTGAACAGGAAGTAAAACGTGCTTATCTTTATATTACTAAATTTTTTATTTTCATTTTCGTAGCATCACATCTTACTGCCCATTCATGTTATCACCTTCAGCCTCACAAAACTTACATTGGAGTTGGTATATTAAGTTGGACGTGTTACCGTTATAAAGTCCTTGGATGGGGTATTGCTCCTTCGTGTTCTTACTATTGAAGGTCCTACAGCTGCTGGAGCGTGGTTTCATACACGGGTGGGAACCTTTTTCTGTGTTGGATGAGGTGAACATTTTGGGTGTACAAGAAGGTTGTGAAGATTAGGTGGCCGTTTGAAAGAGATTCTTGGGGGAGAGCTGAGAAGGTTTTGTGTCTTAGTTAGAAAGTTGTAGCCATTCTTGAGGATAGTGTTGATTCTTTGCAGTCCTGGATAGTATTTGGTAATGAAAGGTATGTCATCAGAAGTTTGTGATTTGTCGAATTATTTGAGATGGCTCTGGAGATTTGAGTATCAATGAGAGGTAAAGGGTACCCTCTTTCTATGAAAGTGGAGGAAAGTTTATTGCAATATTGAGTGAGGTCAGCAGTGTCTGGACATGTGTCTGACCCTGATGGCCAGGCTATAGGGGAGAGACTTCTTAGTGTAAGAAGGTACAAATAAGGTTATGGTTATTTTATTGCCTGACATGTGTAGACTAAAATAATATAACATTAGGTTCAGTACCTAAAAACAAAGACATCCTAAAATTGTAACTATCCCAGACCAATGATTTGAGTGTGTGTTCTATTTTAAAATATTGGTGGTTTATTAGTTTTGTGATAATTTAATGTTACATGTTTTATTGGTATTTTTAACTGTCACTTTTTTTTCAAGTTCTATGTCTTTTCAAAATATGTGACGTCTAGTCTACTTGGTCATGTGTGGTACATGCATTTTATGTACTCTTGCATAATACATGATTGTTCAAATGTACAAAAATCAAAGAAAGAAGGATGTTTTTCTTGTGACAAAATCTAAGTGGAAATACTTCCATTACTAACTTGTTCTGTAAATAATATATTTAAATACTGTTAAGTGATATTCTTTTAGCTTTTAAATAATTTATTTTCAGGTGTATGTGTATATATCATGTTATATTACTATAAGTATTGAGAACTTATAAAACACCATAGTAACATCATGTAAATATTATAAAAAGATGTCAACTACTGTTATGTTAAAAATATATCCAGTTTTCTAAAAAGAATTGCGTACAACCCATTCATATCCTATTTATCTCAAATATAAAATAGAATCCTGATCAAGGACTACATGCTCGTCTGCATGCTTCAAAAATGACCGTTGGAAGCCACCGACCAATGTGAACATACCCCCTTCCAACCCTAAGCGACTAGAAACACTCTTTAAACCTTGTGGTTCGTAAACTTGGGGACTATTATTTATTCTACGCCTTCAAGAGAAGTAATGTCTTAAACATTTATTTTCAACGCTGTCTGTAGAAGTCCTGTTCTGGACTTGGACAATTTACAGGATGATGACGTATTGTGTTTATATTACCTCATCGATGTTAATTTAATAGACTTGGATTGTGGCTAATTCAATTTTGAATTAATGTAATGTAATTTTTGGAATAAGCCAAATTAAGCAACGTAAATTATTTACTATTTTTTTAAAAAAAAAACTAAGTTTAATTATGAGACAGCTAATTCATTTTGCCGCCACTTGGGCGTGTTAGTGAAGTCACGTAAATATTAGATTGCCACATTTATCAACTTATTTTGTTAGAAGTATTTAATTTAAATTGACTGAGTTTTGCAGACTAAGTAAATGTAAATTCCTCCTTTTTTATATAATGTTTTCATATTTAATTGTTGTTTGAATTAACGTAAAGTTTTGCTGATTGTTTGAATTAACGTAAAGTTTTGCTGATTGATTGAATTGGACTTAATAATTTTCTAAATTATTTGATTGAAATAACTTGTGGTTTAACTAGTTTTTTTGTACGTCATATTTTTATTAACAAGTAAGAGTTCTTGTTAACGAAGTTCTCTGTGTCGACATTTAATATTCCCGCGGGAATTCGACTTAATGCCGGTAAGCCAAACTCTCGTGTTCATATAAATATCTGTGTGATATTAAATTTAACTTTATCTTTAACTCTGTCTGTATTCAATGCAGTGAAGCAGACACTTTGGTAACCATTTAAAAGATGCCCACTAGACTTTTTTTTTTTTTTTGTAGTCAAATAAATATCTGTCTAGATATTTATTTATAAATTAATGATTTGTTCAAAAAGTCAAACATTTAAGGTTGTGTTGTCAATATTCACTGTTGTGAAACTGACAGTATAGTTTGGTCGAGTTGTCTCTTCCAGACTGACCTAGTTGACTTAATGATAGGTTTGATGTGCGAAAATATCCGCATGATGAAACTGTGCTTTAACATTGATATGATTTTCAACATACCTCCAATGGATTTTTGAGACCATGTAATTTATTGTTTCATTTGTTGTTATCTTGAATAAAACATTCATATTGTTATTTAATTGTTGCTAATGTCTTTGTGTTCTTTGTCACATATCTTATGTTCCTTCCTTTTAGTCTCGTGTGGCCGACGCTAAGAGGTGGTAACACGTGCAATCATACAAAGAAATGCAATACTCTTTTTTTAAATATTTAAACTTATGATATTAATTAATTTATTGAAACAATAATGTGATCAGAGCATTAAGTACAAATAATATAATAGTATGTATAAAATCTTATTCCAACTCTTGTTTGATGACATCATCAGACAACAAGATGGAGATTAACCTAATCACCCAATATACAGTCCAATTTACTAAGGAAGGGCCTTACCAACTAGATCTACTTTCGCATATTGATATGAAAAATAATGTAATCTGTAGCCATCTCTTTTGATATATATTATCAATACCTAAGTTATAAAATAACAAAATATCGAAAAGCTGAAATTTTGGCCGCAAAAAAAAAAGTTTAATTTTTCTAAGAGGCCATGTGTATTAAAATTGGACTGTATATGAACTAAAAGGCACAAAACACAAAATCTAACCATTCAATTTAAATTAGCAATGGGTATAGTAGGCCACTTTTTAATCTTTTAACAATAATTATTGAAAACATACAACTTTCAACAATTAAATACGCGGGAATTAAAAAAAAATATTTGTTGCCGAACTATTGTATTCTTTGGACCATGAGTTATTAGTTCTAAAACATTGTCGGGAACATTCTAAAATCATTTTATATAATAATTATATTCAACATTCTAACTAGGGATGGGTCATATTTTAATGTTTCAATCTGAAAGTATATTCAAATTTCAGGATTAAAATAACAACCTTTCTTTTATTTTGAGTTTGAATTATTTGTTTGAAGCTATTATGATAGTTACTGATATCTGTGTGCCGAGCAAATGTAAAGTAGTGATACTATGTACTAAGATTAACATAGGAGTACTATAGGTGTGACAAGGATGGAGAGGGTTAGAGAATAGGAATAGCTGAGGAGTCATTGCAGGACAGGACAGAGAAGTCACGACTAAGGTGATACAGTCATGTGACGAGAAGATACGATGACTGGATATTGACAGGTGGAGGGACTAATGTTCCAAACAGACCCGGCCATCGGCTATTTCTGTTCATGAGGACGATATTATTATTATTATTATTTTAGACCAACATCAGTATATGAACAACCTTATTTACAGACCATTAGTTTACCAATTTGATGTGAACAATATCAGAATTTAAATTGGTCAAACAAAAGATTCAGACTTTAGAAAAAGTGGATCTGACCCATTTCTAATTCCAACATATTTAATGTTCAAAGTTGTACATTTCTTGTAGTTATACTTAAGTGGCCATCTTCAATTAGCGGTTTGTATTATAATTTAAAATATTTGGTATACTACCTAGTCCGACTAGCTCAACTGTTGGCATGTCTGTTTACTGAGCTAATGGTCCCTGGTTTAATTACCGATATCGCCAAAAATTTATCAATGATGAAAATATGGGTTTACAGTTTCACATTGATAAATTAATGGCTGGGGACTGAATGTTGTGCCTGTTCCAGTCTTAAGTTAGATTACAAGACATCTTAAGCTACGACTGACCAAACCAGCCGGTGGTGGAAAATATATGGCTTGGATAAAAAACTGACCCAGGCCACAGGCTGGAAACAGTAATAGGTGGATATATGCTCCCTAAAAAGGTTTGTTTAAAAAATGAATTGTTAATAGAAAAAATAATGAATAATATGAATAAAAAGTTTAAAATAACACCAAAAGTTTGAAACAGCCTTAAGAGTATATTTTGTGTGTATCATATATGCACTTTACTTTGTCTTCTTCTTAAAACTAGCAAAAATTATCCAGCGGAACAACTATTATTGTTGTAATATTCATGCATTATCATTTGGTATAAAAATATAAAACATTTTAAATGTATGACATAATTATTAATTTACAATAAGACTAGTTAAAATAATTTATAAAATTCAAATAATGTATATATATTTACATAATTCAAGGTTTTAATAATCTTTTTCACAATATCACTCTCTCACAATCATTTTGTAATAAGTACAAACAAGTGACTGCTAGAGAGATACAACATTCAACAATGGCAGGCATCCATTTTGTTTTGTTTACAAAAGTTTGTATAGTAAGACATCGTAGAAACACTGTCTAGCAATGTAAAGTAAGAGATAATGAATGGAGCCATCTTAAGGATATTTAGGTCTAGATAGAAGTGTGTGTGTGTGTGTGTGTCCGCATACCTAGGTATGACCTAACTATCCATTCAGGTTGGCTTCATTCACTATCAATTACTTTACATCACTGTACAGTGTTTCTACACTGTTTTATTATACATAATAGATTTAACGATCCTTATTTTTACACCACTTAAGTTCAATTTGATTTTTTGTTGTTGTCAAAATAAGCATTTTATTTACCGACTTTTAATATCGAAATCCAATCATTTTAATTGAGTACCACAAACCCAGGGTCTATAGTTATAATCTGTGCTTTACATTTCGCAAATATAATAAAATAGAACTATGGAAGTTGTGATGAGGAGATTTGCATTGCATATGATTTCCAAAATGGGTTTGGCTAAAGAGAATGTTGAGTTGTGTGTTTATGGATCAAAGCCTATGAACTCATAAAGTTTCAAACCAAATACTGACTGAAAATAAGAGGGATAATCAGTCGACTTACTTGGGCGGTGCCCTGAATATCTCACAATGTCTACCCCGTGTCACCCAGGAAGTGTGACATTCTACTTTTAGCTATCATTTAAAACAAATACTACAATACTATAATGAATGCATTTTTATTATTAGAAAAGTTGGTGCTCAATTATTTACTAGAGTCAAGTTTTATTGTGTACTGAAGAAATTACTTAAAAGGGTTAGGCCTATTTGAATTGTGAATTATTATTTGCGGCCTCTGTGCTTTTAAACCATATAGACTAGATCTTAGAGATCTGCACGCTCAAGTTTTTTTGATTCAAGTGGATCTCGAGTAAGTTTCTCACTAAGCTCCGGATTATTGAGCCAGTTGAGCTTGGGTTCAAGTCAGAGATCATTTTAAAACTTACTGTAACTATGTAAATAAAAGACAAAAAAGTTTAAAAATTACTAAAAATTTCTTTATGAAATACGTCTCATCATATATAAAAACAAAATTAAATAATTATATTTTATAGGGTTAAATTTTTAATATACTGTGATAGTAACCGAAAATTTAATTATGATTAATTTTACTGTTAAGTCAAGATTAAGAGCTGTAATGAAAATACCGGGAGAGGTACAAACAAGGCAGTGTAGCGCAATAGAAGGAGCCTACCCAGTGGGTTCCACTTGTCCTCTCCTGATCAAACCATCAAGTGATGTACCCCAGGGCCCGAGTAATCTGAAGTTGAACCTCTGCGGAAACCAGGTCAGGAGCAGACAGGAGACTGATCAACAGGCTTGGAACAGGGTCTGGCCAGTTGTCTCCCAGCTGGGTGGACTGGGTGTGAGAGCTGAGTTATCATCAGCACCCAGAGCCTCAGTTAGGGAGGGTTACCCCCAAGAGAAGGTCTACCTGAGGACCTGTAAGCAGCAGCTCCGCTACTCAGGTGTAGGCTAACCAATACTCAGGGAAACATAGTAAAATGCTGGATTGGAAAAAATTGTTGAGAAACTGCCACTAATTAGAATGGAGGAGATTGAGGACGTGATGTACGAGAGGAGAATGGATGTCCTGGGTCTGAGCGAGACCTGGGGAGAGGGAATGTCATGAGGGAAATAGAAAGTAAGGACTGACTTCTGTCTACATTGGACGAGGAATAATGAAGGGAGGAGAAATGGAGTAGGAATGAATAAAAGAATAATAAAGATGACTATAAATGAAAGAGGAAAAGGGTGGAGGTGATACAATCACAAGTGGGGCGCCCAGCAGAGGAAGGACAAGTTTGAGGAAGATCCAGAAAGACATTTGGGAAACGAGTAGCAGGAAGTAATGGGGATCTTAACACATAAGTAGGAAAGAGAGAGGAAGGTTTGAGGAGGTATTCGATAAGGAAGGATGGTAAGATAGAAACAAGGAGGGTAGAAGGCTGTCTGAGTTGTGTGCAAGAAACAAAATGAAAGTGTCAAACAGCTGGTATAAGAAGGAAAGAAGAAGTGATAAGATCACTAGATACAGCTGGGATGGGGAGCAATAGTCGGTGATAGACCACTTTATCATGGATGAAGAAATGGAAGGGTAATACCAAGTGTGTCCTTGGATAGTGACAGACAGAGGGAGGAGAATGTAGGAGAAAGATAGTAAGACAAGACAGAACAATAAGGGTGTGGAGGATAAACAATAAAGAGGAAAGAGAGCTGTACTGAAGAAAGACAAGAAGCTTGATACCCAAGGATGAGTTACAAAGTGTAGGAGAATAATAAGAATGAGGAAAGAGAGGAAGAATATAGGGAGAAGAAGGAAAAAGCGAGGAGAATGGTATGGTAAGCTAGGAAGGTGTTATATAGCCAAGTCAGAAACAGAATGAGAGAGAAAAGACAATAAGTTAGAATGACAGATGAAGAAGGAAGAAAGTTGAAGTCAGGAGAGAGAGAGAATTGGAACTATGGATGATATATTTTGAGATGATGTTCAACCTAAAAGAGGAAGGAGATAAGAGTGAAACAGAGGACGAAATAGCATAAAAGGAGGAAAGAGGTCCCACATGGAAAGAAGTGGAAGACACATTAAAGAGGATGTAACAAGGAAAATAACCGAGTGTGGACAAACTGACTGTAGAAATGCTAAGAGCCGCATGTGAAGTACATATACAAACTTCTCTACCACACAGCAGCTGATGGAAACAGGGTAAGAAATTGAGAAAGACTTGGTAATGGTATTTATGGATGTGGAGAAGGTATATTATAGCGTGGATGGAAATAAAGTTTGGAAACCATTGAAGAGACTGGAGTGTGAAGAGGAGTTGTAATGAGAGTGAAAAGCATGTATGAAGATAACAGGAGTTGTGTTAAGACGGAGAATAGAAGGAAGGAGTGGTTCCAGATAAATAATGGAGTGAAGCAGGGAAGTGCCCTCTTAGCAATATTAATTGTAATGGTAATGGTCATGAACAAAGTGGCAGGAAGACTCGGGGAGGAAAGAATGAAGGCCATGAGGTTTGCTGAAGTGCGATTGAGGTGAAAGGTGGAAGTAGAGATGATCTAATTAAAATAGGACAGGAAGGAGTGTTGTACTATAGATGCATGGAGTAGAGAAGTGCCCTTGAAGTGTTGTACAGGATGTACTTTGTATCCACTGTCACACATATAGTAGAAACATGGACCATAAATGTAAGAGAGACAAGGAAAGTGGAGGAATGAAGTTATCTAGTAAAGAGTGGGGGTACAGGGAGTACATGAGATAGTAGAGGAAGCAAGACTGAGATGGTATGGGCATGTAATGAGGATGTTGGAGTACATGAGATAGTAGAGGAAGCAAGACTGAGATGGTATGGACATGTAATGAGGATGTTGGAGTACATGAGATAGTAGAGGAAGCAAGACTGAGATGGTATGGGCATGTAATGAGGATGTTGGAGTACATGAGATAGCAAGACTGAGATGGTATGGTCATGTAATGAGGATGTTGGAGTACATGAGATAGTAGAGGAAGCAAGACTGAGATGGTATGGACATGTAATGAGGATGTTGGAGTACATGAGATAGTAGAGGAAGCAAGACTGAGATGGTATGGGCATATAATGAGGATGTTAGAATACATGAGATAGTAGAGGAAGCAAGACTGAGATGGTATGGGCATGTAATGAGGATGTTGGAGTACATGAGATAGTAGAGGAAGCAAGACTGAGATGGTATGGGCATGTAATGAGGATGTTGGAGTACATGAGATAGTAGAGGAAGCAAGACTGAGATGGTATGGACATGTAATGAGGATGTTGGAGTACATGAGATAGTAGAGGAAGCAAGACTGAGATGGTATGGACATGTCATGAGGATGTTGGAGTACATGAGATAGTAGAGGAAGTAAGACTGAGATGGTATGGACATGTAATGAGGATGTTGGAGTACATGAGATAGTAGAGGAAGCAAGACTTAGATGGTATGGACATGTAATGAGGATGTTGGAGTACATGAGATAGTAGAGGAAGCAAGACTGAGATGGTATGGACATGTAATGAGGATGTTGGAGTACATGAGATAGTAGAGGAAGCAGGACTGAGATGGTATGGGCATGTAATGAGTATGTTGGAGTACATGAGATAGTAGAGGAAGCAAGACTGAGATGGTATGGGCATGTAATGAGGATGTTGGAGTACATGAGATAGTAGAGGAAGCAAGACTGAGATGGTATAGACATGTAAAGAGGATGTTGGAGTACATGAGATAGTAGAGGAAGCAAGACTGAGATGGTATGGACATGTAATGAGACGAGGATGAGAGAATGAACAAATAAAATTATGGAAATGAAGTATGTAGGAAAAAACTGCAAGGTAGGCCAATAAAGAAATGGGAGGAGCATATAAAAGAAAGTGTGCAAGTGATAAAAGAGGATGGTGGAAAAAATAGAGAAAGATGGAGGCATCTTACCAAACTGAGTCAGCCGGAGGTTGGAAAAAGTTGATGATGATGATGATGATTGATGAAAATATGTGTGGATGTGAAGATTTATATACATAAACTATCCCCATTAATCCCTGTCCATCTGGAATGCAGCATTCAATTGGTGCTGGCCTTATACCAGAGAGAAGAATAAGAATATTAATGACTTATAAGATGAATATAGTACATTTTTGCATTAAGGTGTTCTTTATACCATCTTAAACTAAGCTCTTTGTATTATAAAATCTCTACAGTGATCTATATCTTATTTTATAGCTGACCTCATACTTTCCTCCTTTCATCAACAAAACCAGTTTACTCAGTTGATGACCTTGACATTTCAATGACCATTTCTTGCTAAGTACCCTCTTTGTTGGGTTTTTATCCCTCTGCCTCTCCTCAGCCCCAAACCAACAAACTTTATCGGCACAAAACAACCCAACAAATAGGAAGAAGTGTAAACAATTAGTAATTAATGTTAGGCAATGAAAGAATCTTTTTCAAGTAGCTCTCAAATTTTGAGAACATACATTTTTCAAACCCAAGCCCGAGTATCTATTTAAAGCTCGCTCGAACCTCAAAATCCAATTATTCACAGAGTCCTACTAAATCAACAACAATGCTGAGATTCGAGCTTAAGTTCCTGTTAAGTGGTAAGATATTATTTTAAGCATTCCATCTCAAATGTTAAAAGCGTGTCACTGAATCTTAAGAGGTGCAGCTAGTTACTAATAGGATACTTGATGAAAATTGATAACAGCCAGTGCTCTACCCATCTCACATAGCATTTCCAGTCCCAATTCACAGATTTGGACGCTACAATACCCAACACAGAACAACATTTCTAAAAATAAAGTTGAATTAAAAATAAATAAATCATGCAATATAAAATATTCCCATCTGTACTTAAAACACTAGGGGGTATGCATGAACGATGCTAAGCAAGGCTAGAGTACCAGTTGAGTAAAGTAGTCGATGAAAAGTACAAGTCAAGCCTATCAGAGAGAACATCTGGATCTGGCTAGAAGTCTACACAGACGTACCACATCCCAGCAGGAAATAAAATTATCTACATTCAATGCTTTTTAGAGTGATGATTTTGCTCATAAATTTAACAAAACTGATTTTAAACAAAAACTTATTTGTTATAATGGCACAAAAGATGAAAAAAACATAAAAAGTGTGGAAAGAAATAACCAGGAATTATTTTCATAAAGGTGAGTGTCGTTTGGTTTATCCAGATTTAGTTAAATTTAGCTATAGGCCCTAATCTACAGTAGCCCCGTGGCTTTTTTGGTGCTGACTGACAGTTCACAGCTGACTTCTGACAGTCAACATTTAGGTATATACCTAAATCTTGACTGCCAGAAGTGACAGCTGCTAAACACATGTTTTTTGCAGATCATATGGTTCGGCATAGGGATACATAATTTGGTCTGGTAACTCTTCAAAGCCGTCAGCTATCAGTCAGCACCAAAGAAGCCATGGGGCTACTGTAGTCTGTCTTTAAAACAAAGTAATTTCCAAATTTGTCTTGATATTCTTGAAGAATATCATTGGAGTATGGTTAAAGTACGGTTAAAACCTTTTAGAAACAATAATTTAGCACAACTAACATTATTACACATTTCTTGGAATATCACCAGCCACTTGATGGTCCTACCAAGCAAATCCTCCCATCTTTGACTTAACTTGTACTTCTAGCTTGCTAATACTTGTGCTGCATATGGCCCTAGATATGCAAATATGTATACATATCACTTTTGAAATAAACACACAATATAAAACCCCTAATCCATACTTTTCTTCTTCTTCTTCTTCCTTTTAGGTATACTATAACTAGAATCTGAAGAAGAAGAAGAAGATTCAGGATCCAAACTATGTCCCCCAGTACCCGAACAGCTCAGAGAAACACTTTTAGGACGAGATGTCTTCAACACTGACAAGTTGTTTACTCCTGGCTCCAAATGATTCGCATGTCTTGTTTTGTCAAATAAAGGACTTTTTACTGGTAAAGGGGTGCTTGTGGAATTTGGGTTGAACCCATTTATTCTCGATGATAATTCCAGAGTAGGTCTGTGCTTACGCGTCCTTGAGACACTGGGCTCACTTGTTCTTGTTGAGACACTGGGCTCATGTGTTCTTGTTGAGACACTGGGCTCATGTGTTCTTGTTGAGACACTGGGATCGTGTGTCCTTGTTGAGACACTGGGCTCACTTGTCCTTGTTGAGACACTGGGATCATGTGTCCTTGTTGAGACACTGGGCTCATGTGTCCTTGTTGAGACACTGGGCTCGTGTGTCCTGGTTGAGACACTGGGCTCATGTGTCCTTGTTGAGACAATGGGCTCATGTGTCCTTGTTGAGACAATGGGCTCATGTGTCCTTGTTGAGACACTGGGATCGTGTGTCCTTGTCGAGACACTGGGCTCGTGTGTCCTTGTAGAGACACTGGGATCAGGTGTCAATGTTGAGACACTGGGATCATGTGTCCTTGTTGAGACACTGGGATCATGTGTCCTTGTTGAGACACTGGGATCATGTGTCCTTGTTGAGACACTGGGATCATGTGTCCTTGTTGAGACACTGGGATCATGTGTCCTTGTTGAGACACTGGGATCATGTGTCCTTGTTGAGACAATGGGCTCATGTGTCCTTGTTGAGACACTGGGATCAGGTGTCAATGTTGAGACACTGGGATCAGGTGTCAATGTTGAGACACTGGGATCATGTGTCCTTGTTGAGACACTGGGATCATGTGTCCTTGTTGAGACACTGGGATCATGTGTCCTTGTTGAGACATTGGGCTCATGTGTCCTTGTTGAGACACTGGGCTCATGTGTCCTTGTTGAGACACTGGGATTGCATGTCCTTGTTGCGACACTGGGCTCCTGTTCAACAGCAGGGCTGCCCTCCCCTCGACTTCCCCTGTTCCTTTGGTAATCCATCTTTCTGCAGGCAACTTTAGGATGCTGCTTCTTTTTTCCTCTGTGTCTGGGGAAAACATTAAACACACATACGTATATAGCCACTACATTGACCCTGAGAGGTAGAGAGCTTACTTACTGTGCTTGTTTCAAATATAGTGGAAAACATCAAGGTTAACACTGTAAGCTCTTACAATAAACTAAGTGTAAAGTGTAACTATATTAACTTGAGTTTAGTACAAACTTTCAATGCCCATTTTATGAATTCAGGTTCAAACTTTGAATTAAAGTAATTCCTAATATTTGATAGGAGTGTGCTGTGGCGCTATGTAAAATTATTTTATGTAGCATAACAGAAAGAGGGAAATTAGCAAACAGATCCTAGCACATCTGGCTAAAGATCAAACTCTAAGCCTTGCATGTGAACTTAAATCACATATTCAATCATTAACAAAACAGAAGTATAACATTACTACTATCTTACTAATATTATAAATGTGAAAGTTTGGAAGTTTGTTACTCAATCACGCCAAAACTGCTGAACGGATTCGAATGAAACTTGGTAGGTAGGTAGAGTATGTCCTGGAATAACATATAGAACTATTCCCAACCTTTGATTTTATATTAATTTTACAATACTAATGTTTAAACTTTTTGTCGGGCGACGGGTAGCAGCTAGTATGAAATAAAGAACATGACCAAGCTGTCAAACAACCCCAAGTCGACTCACCCCCCACTCGTACTGGCAGTCATCTTAGAACAGTCCTCTTCCATCTGGTCTTGTCTGCGTGTCAAGGAGAGAAGGGTTAATTCCACGGTATCCATGCTCTGCTCTCCTTCTCCACTCGTCGTTATTTCAATGTTGCCCGCCTTGGCCTAGCGAACAATGTGGAGGTGATAGTTATTGAGTCAGAGCGAATATTACATAAATATAATGATCACACCCACAATATTAATATTAGAAATAGGCCGATGCTGATCACCGAGTCAATCATTGGCCAATTATGGCAAATTTGGAAGTCTATGATCGGCCCTAGCCCTCGTCCTTAAATACTATTGTTTGTTGAGAGTGGGATGAAAAGGATTGTTAATAAGTTGGAAAGGAATGAAAGTCTACCAGTGCAGGGAGTTTATTGGACTTGAGTTTTGAAATTCCAGTGTATTTTCTTTAAAATATCCAGAATATATGAAAGGCTATGAGAACCAAACTATCCCTATTTCAAAAGCAATAATATTCTTAATTGCAACGAATGCCTATAGTTGTGCACAACAAAGATTCTCCATCTTAGAAATAAGTGTCGTGTATACACATAAATACATACTAAAGATGGGACCCTCAAACTTTAAAGAATATTCAAGGATTTGAGACTATAATACTTTTTCTTTTTAATACCAAGGGTGAATTATTTATTGAGAGCTATTATAACAGTTACTGGTGGTTCAGACCAATATGATGATAGCAAAAACCTAGAGCCAAACCCCAGAACATTAGTTTACCATTTTATGACAACAAAATTAGAAGTGAAGGAAAAAATCCTACCCATGTGGGAAAGTTAAACACTTATGCTTATTATATTGTCTAAAATTTGGATTTAAATTAGGGATTTGAAGGCAAAATGGAGATTTGACTTATCTCTAGAAAAACCCCACATATAAACAAACATATACTACATTTGTGTGAATGGCCACCACCAGCCGCTGGCAGCCGATCCTTCCCAAACCAAGTCATATTTTTAATTATGAATGTGTTTAATAAATACATAGTAATAAAGATACAAAATCATCAATGAAAAACAAACAAATATGATACTAAAAAAATTACTTGGAAATAAAGATGATTGCAGTTACCTAACACGATTAAAAATTAAAATAGTAAATTCTTTAAAAAAAAATTTTTTTTAGGGTAGAAACATAAATTAACATTCAATCAAAAAACTTTTTCCCTTTTTGCATTTAATGCTCTAACACTTCTGCCTCTTCCTTTGCTTTCTGCAGAACTGTTCCTTTCAATTCTAATTTTCTAATTTCATCCAGTTGTGTTTTATGTTTAGATTTAAGTCTATTTCAATCTTTTTCTTTTTTTCCAAGTTTTATTCCTATGCAAACCACGCAGCATGAATCAACTCCTTTGAAAATGTAATATTTGGAAGTCCACTAGAAGCAGCGACTGCATCATAAGTTACACGTTGAGGAATCAGGCTGTTCACATGTAGGTTTACAACCTGACATTATTTATTCACAGAAACACTTCTCAACATCCTGCCTGCACTTCTATGGAACAGGTCGAGGTATTTTTAGTGAAATATTGCAGCTCCTGGGATACAGTTTCTTTGGAAATAAAAAATATTCATAAAGAACTTGTCAAGTTGGTCAACACTTGATGTGAATCCTTTAAGGTAGTCAATAACTTCTTGCTTCGATACAACATCCAAGTAGTCTCATTTTACAGCATCGGCTTGCACGCTAGGAAGTTGTAGGACTTCTAATGAGGAAGTTATCCTATGGGTCCTAAGAGTCGAATTGATCACAATTTAGGAGAGAGGACACTTATGTGAATGTTTGTTGCAGAGATCCACCAGGAGTTTTTGACAATCTCCTCTCAACTGAAGTATCTTGATGGTCTTTAATGCCTTTCAAAGCTGCTGATGCTGTGCAAAGTTAGTCTATTTATGATAAAAATGTATAAATTGTTGGTACAGTTAAGAAACTTAGGGTGTTGAGAGTTAATTGTTGGGCCATTAATTTACTAAAGCCCATGTAGAACTTTTTGGGAACTATTTTTTTTATATATATATATATATATATATATATATATATATATATATATATATATATATATATATAAAAAGTTATTGTCTTAAGATGTTGAGAATACATGTGATTTGCCTAACTAGTGAGAGCCAGTCTTTACTTTGGAATTATTAAGAAATTGAAAGCATAAACTTGTCTTACTATGTAAGAAAATACGTGATATTGAATGTCCAACATTCATGTCTGTATTTGTAACTAAATGTTTATGATATAACGTGTTTTCAAATAATGTTACTCAAATTAAAGTCATACTCTATTTACTTCTCTTGTGTTTTTTGTTTGTTTTGAGAGTGCCTTGTTCCTTATGAATATATTAAAGTATAATCTGGCGTTATAAGAACACGCATAGTGTTAACTTTATATAGTATGGCTGTTTGTAACTTAGTGAGGTTCTTTTCCGCAACCGTGTGAGTTGCGTGTATTGTCCCTTCCTTTTCAACTCAAACAACTCACTCTGATTGTCCCTTCCTTTTCAACTCAAACAACTCACTCTGATTGTTAATTACTTTTTTGTTGTTGTTAAGTCTTGCGTCTTCTCCTGGATTGGTTTAAGTTTGAGTCTACCCATAAATGCACGGTTCTAAATAAAAAAAAGTGTTTAAACTTTTTTTTTAATAATTCGACATTGTTGTTTCTTATTTATTTGAGCAACATATCTGGTCAACTTTTATAATTCTTACGGATTTTTCAAACCATGCTAAAAATAGTTAGAAATATATTTGTTCAAATGTTTCCATTTCAATGCATTTTAAATGAGAAAACAAAATATTATTATTGGATTTATTTATTTTATTTGTTAAATTAAACTAGAATGTTTGTTTATAACACATGGTTTGATGAATAATTTATTCTTCTTTTTAAATATATTTTTAGATTCAAGTTAGGTTCAATAATCATGACGATATTGAGCTCTAACAAAGCCCAAGTAGACACTTTAGTAAAAATACAACTTCTTCTTCTACAAATAGTTCTCTCTGTTGATAGTTAGTTTGGTCATTCATTACCCATTTAAAAGCTAGTATCGTTTTGCAAACGTTGGCTAACCTGCTGTATCACAATCCAGCCGGCGGTGGGGGGGTGAAGCTAATCACTTTGACCGCTGACCTTCTTGAGTCAAGGAAACAAATACCATATGCATTGGGATAAGAAGGGCCAATGTCCAATAATGAAAAATTTGTGTGGTTAAATATAAACAACTTGAGATATTAAGTAACTAAAATATTCACAAAATCTTAACGGCTGTGCGAATAAAGATGGTTGGCCCCTACTTTTATATGAGTATTACTCTAGTGATACATTATTTTCAAAGAAAAAACCACCTGTTTCTCCATGTACAAATATTTATGACATTAGTCCTTATTTACCTGAGACAGTCAAACATATCTGTAACTGTAGCCTACATTCTTTCACTGTTCCTCACATTCTTGAGCTTTGTACATTGTAGGTCTAATAATAAGTGTTAAGTTATATTCAGAGTATGCCAAAAAATACTGCACAATGAATTTTTAAACAACTATTATAACAAATAAAAATAAACAATCCTGCATATATCAAAAATAATTATTTAAAATATGGTCTAAACGTAATTTGGAGACATTCTCAGTATGTATTTCTTTTCTATATTTGTTTTACAGTCTAAGATTTAACTCTCATTGGACTTTGGAATTAGCTTTTTTTTTTTTTTCCAAAAAAATTAATGAGTTAAGTTTATAGTAGTCAAAGTGCGAACATGTTTATTTTATTTTATTTTATTAGCTTGTTAAAGGTGATAGTTTTTTATTTTAAGCTGTTGCATTCTCGCAATTTGTGCGCTCATCTCAGAAGAAATGTTTCGAATCCTGAACAATAAGTAGAACTTAAGCACAGTTATTACCGTTTATCTGATGAACAAAATGTAAATAGGTGTGATAATTTTTTGCTTTTGAACAAGATCCAATGGATTGTGTAGATTTTGAGATGGAAAAGTATTTACACAATATTATATATCCTTGTGAATATAAAGTTTGTGAAGCATCGATCGATGGTATACAAAGAAACTCATAGATTAAATGGATTATTTAACTGCTTGTCGTAAAGGTTAAGTTTATTTTAGTGGTATACATTTTACTGGCGTTTAGGCAAATGTATATACTAATTTAAGGACAACGTTCAAAATCTCTTGTACCCAGTCCGAGTTCGTACTAGGTAATTTGAACCTTACAGGGAACTGAACTAGCAAAGGTACTAGAACTGGTTCATTCACACACTCAGACATAGCACAGGGCTATATAGTAAGGGCTGTCCCAGTTCTTTGATGCTAACGCTGCCGCCTTGGTTCCGATAGTTGGAGGGGGAGCACTGGCGTGACGTCACCGGCCAGACAGCGCGGCACCTGCCAAATCACCACGTGTTAATACAGTTGTATTCCAATGCGTGATGTTTACTCATTTCGTTTTAAATGAAATGAAAAAAGTAGCAAATACAATGCGAGTAAAAGGGAAAAAAGGTTTATTACCATTTCAAAAAGGAATTTTAATATCGATAACATCTTTGTTTGGACTCCTGGAAGATGTACGTCAAATATACGACCTCAAGTATATTATGACCACACGCTTAACTCAAGATGTCCTAGAGAGCCTATTTAGTCAAATCTGTGGCGCTGGGCAATTTTATGACCATCCTAGCCCAACAGAAGTCATATTACGACTCAGGAAAATCATGCTCTCTAACAAGATGCCAAAACCATCGCTCAAAATCAATGTCTCCCAAATTGAAGAAGATACTAGCAACGTCTCAGTATACTTGACTGCAGAGTTCCTGGAATCGGCATTCGAACCAGGTGAAATCGAGGAAATGGCCAGCACGTCTGTGGAAGAAGCAAACGAGTTCAAGCTAGACGAGCCTGTTAAGGATTGTGAACATTAGGAGAGATCCTGGGCTGAAGAAGAGGCTCTTGCTTACGTGGCAGGCTATGTAGCCTTCAGAGTACGAGACAAAGACCCTACACTAGGTACTATTTCAAAGCATATTTCCTCAACTTCCACTAACACTTGGATTGAAGCTTTGTCCCATGGAGGATTGACGGTGCCGTCTGAATGGCGGAAGGATACTATTAACGAGTTCGAGACAATTTTCAAATCACTTCATGGCGAGGAAAATTCATACAGCAGACAAAGAGGTATCATGAAAGAACTTAAAAAAATACTATCTAATAAATTTCCTCTTCATGTCTATGCAAGAGTTAGAACGCTCATTAGAACTAGACATGTAAATAGAAATAAGCAATGTAAGCGAAGCGAAACTAAGAAAGCTAAAAAATGGATACAATCCAAGAAATAACAAATACATGTAAATTTGTGTGAGTTCCTTATGCTATAGAGTACACAAGTTATATATTATTATTATTATTATTATTATTATTATTATTATTATTATTATTATACCAACAGTAGTATATAAAGTGTTATGTATTAGTTTTGCTTGTATATGTAGGCAGCTTATGCAAGGGATATTATAGTATTATTATATTGTGTACTTATTTTTCTGTGTTGTTATTATTATTATTATATTATGAACAATATTATTAGAGGTTTTTGTAAATTTCAAGGTTTGGCTTGAATTAATTCTATTCACTACTTTGTATAGTGATTAATATCACTAGTTTAAATATTATTGACGGACCAGTCTTTCTGACAAGCCTCATTCAGTCTATCTAAAACCAGGCGCGCTAAAATAGCTCGTAACTAAACACGTCAAACTGAGCAAAGTATTTAAGCTACAGAGATGAGTCTTATATCTAAATAAAATTCATTTCATGGTCATCATTTCGTACGCTTATACTACCCATCAATTTCAATTAGGAAAAAACTTTTCAACAGAGTGAAAATGTGTCTGCAATAAAAACTTCATTATAGTTCTTTAATTAGAAAACAATTTTTTTAAATCAAACCAATTGGAATATGGGAATTTTAATAATTTCCTCATGTCTTAAAAGGTTGTTATAACAAATTCTGAAAAAATGGCAGTGATTGTTCAAGTAGTTTACGAGAAAATGTGAGTTATGTTTTGGAACTTTCGAGCGTTCTTTGTGTGTCATTCGAGCTCCATCAGGCCGGTGACGTCACGTCTTGAATGAGAGAGGACCACCTCCAGAGCCGTAGTGAGACAGCCCTTACTATATAGCCCTGGACATAGCACCTTAGCTATCGTGACCACGACATGGAGCCGACGATAAAGTTAAATATATTTCAAACCATTAAAGTTAATGAACTTTCGAGTTCCCTAGGCCACAAAGTAAGTAGTTAATACCTGACCACCTCTGTGGTCTAGTGGTCAGATTCCCTGGTTACAGATCCTGAAGTCCCGGGTTCAACCTCAACCTCAACCTCGTGAGGACCAATGAGCAGATACTTTAATAAAGAAGTAGCGACATTGGTTCATACAGATTGAGATAGAAAGCTGAAAGGTTCGTTGTGCTGTCCACATGACACCCTCAACCCGAAAATGTTGGCACTATCTTCGCCTCTCGATCGGTATAGCCTGCTTGCGTGCTGATGCCATGGAGTTATTATTAAAGTTAATATCTACCAATAGGATAAAAGATTCAAAAAAAACATTCAGCCTTATGTAGTTCCTCATATGATGACAGTTTCATTGTTTTTACCTTGGACAATCCACTTGTCGAATCTGCACTGGTTGCATATTTTACTAGTTTTGTACATCCCGACTGGTGGCTTCAGATGTAACTGACAGTTGTTTTATACAACTCCCTCCTTCCAGTTTATTTGTTATTTCAAGCTGTTGTTGAAGTGTTAAAACCACAAGTTTTCATTTCACAGACATTTTCTGGCAGTAAATGTGCGTAGCTACTCACTCTCAAAAATATACTGTATTAGAATGCAGGGAATGCCGTGAGGGGAGCGGTCCCGCCCTTTCACCCCCCCCTCCTCAGGGTCTCACCCTCTGCGGCAATGTTCACCTCCCTTCCTCCCCTCTTGTATAAACTGTTTATCTCTCTATCTCTGTCCATTATCTCAACCCTAGGGTTTTATTGAGTACAACAGTCGGTAGCCCTGTATTCTCCATCATCTAATATGTTGGCGATGCCACAGTTAAGCCACGAAGCGGATAATCTGCCCGCGGATGATTGGAAGTTTACTGTATGGGATATTTATATAAAAAAAAAGTAGTTTTAGTTATTTTTACAGGTGTTTTAAAATATTATGACGAAATTTTTTTATTGATTTGAAAGTTTTTAAACCAAAAATTATCTTATTTTTTTAAATAGTGAAAATTCAAATATTCTAATATGACAATCATGGATATTAGTTAATATTTGAGTAAAGTACATGACTATCTTTTATAAAAAGTGGAAGGAAATGGTCTCTTGGAGGCAAACTCATAACAATTGTTTGTTTGTAAATAAATTGAGTGCGCATGACACATTATGTCCCCCTTACCAACATGAGGCAAGCGAGAAAGTATCTGGAGACGTCCTCTGAGGGCCTTGTTGCCATCAAGTGCTTGAAGGTAAGTTTACTGTTGACTAGAGGCGCGGGGAACGCCGCTAGAACTCGGCTCTCAAACTCGTCAATGTTGAAGTTGTCGCGAGTATGAGCACGGATCAGTAGGGGGTCACATACTGTTCCCACTTCTCCACTCGCTGGTACATTTCTTCTCTCCTTTTAGCCTGCTCGCATCAGAGAAAGATATCATCTTACAGATTTAGTACTTCATTAGTATTTAAATAGAAAACAATAATACTCAAAGTAAGAGCTTGTTGCTTTTTATCTGCATCAAGCACTCAATGATATATAATAGACTATTAAAATTACTGATGAGTTAAGGAAATTAAAGATTTGGCTTCAAAACAAATGTCAGTTTCGACTTCGCTTACAAAAAAATTCCGGCTTTGACAGTAACGAAGCTTTGCAAATAAAAAATATTGAGAGCCAAAATACTCAATTTATGGTTAGTAAGTCCCATTCTGAGTTGTTGTAAACATTACAAATTAACATTCATATTAAAATAAAAACTGAAGTAATTCAATTAAAAGCTATGATGGTAGTGTGATTTATCTTAATAAAACAAAATATTACAAGCAATTCTGCACTAAAACATTTTCCAGGTGGCTTTAGTACATTAAGTTATATAAATAACCAAAATATAATTTTTTGTCAGGCATAAAACAATTAACAAAAATATTCAAACTTTGTTTCAACTTCAAGAACATTTCATATTCAATTTACATTAATAAAACTAATGAAGTCCCGTAAATTGAGAGGGATTGGGGGGTAGGGGGGAGGATGGGGAGAGGGGGTGTAGAAGAGAGGAATCCCTTTGACATTAAACATTAAAGTAAAAATAAAATGAAGCATTTTAAAGGATTTCAAAAATCTCTGTCATCATCAAGAGCTCCCGATTATTTTTATTAACTCACACCGTGACTATAAAAATTTGTCTATTACAACGTTACAGAATGTTTATGATATAAATGGTTCCCCGTGATCGAGTGCCAATTATTACGTTACTGTTTGTTTTATTCAAATAAATACAACTATTAATGTTGCACACAATTTATTGGAGTGATTATATCTTCTTATACACTTTTACTTGAAATACAAATTATGTACTGTCGTGATATTACACGTTCTATAAGTTTGTGTCGTTGGCACACTCTATATATTCATACGCACACACAGCTTATATATGACATACCCCTTACCCCTTGGACCTCTCATGACCAGTGTCAAAACCAACCAATCAAAAGCGTTCCTGCGACAGGTGTCTTGAAGGCTAGCTTCCTATTGGGTATAGGGAGCTGGCGTCTCTTGCTTGTTTGGTAAATATTACGGAGTTAAATTTTGAAATAAAAAATAAGTTTTAATGGTGCAATCCTTCTAGATTATTCTTGAAAAGCACGAAATTCTCCATGGATGAAGTCTTAAAAGGATAATTTACATACGATACTTTAAAGAAAAATACCTTCATCCATGACTTTTTAAATATATGAGAGTGGTCCAAATCAGTATCGTTACAATATACATCAATCCTTATTTATCACCAATTTTGTTTTTAAGTTCTTACCTTGATTCAACAGTCCAAGTTCCTTTTTGTTTGGAAATGTTTAGAAAGATAAGTAGTTTCGAAGCTTTCTTTTCTGTGTGGAATTGATAATTGTATCATCTTTTAGTTTGTAATAACTTTATAGAAAAAATATTTTAAATAATTCTAATAATCTTTTCACTAATAAAATCACAATCACTAAAATAGTCATTCGAACTGTTTAGATTACATCGTGCTTTGGTTAAGTTTTGCACTAGATTTCTTTGACTTTTTTAAAAATAAGTAACTGTCCAAATAGCTTGATCATGGTCAATGTAATCGTAAGAAAAAATGTTGTTGGCCCCTTTAAATCACCCCTAACTATTATTTTTAAATAATTGCTTGTTGAAGATTATATTTTGAAAAATGTTTGCATGTTTCACATTTAAGTAGACGTCTTACACTATTTGCAGCATATTCTGCAATAGAAATCCCCTTCTATGCTGTCACAGTCAAAAATAACATCTAAAGATTGTTCTCACATATCGCACTATTACACTGTTATTATTTTACTCTTCTTAGTGGTTCATACAATTTTTATAAGAAATTACTTTATTTCAAATGCTCCAGATTTTTAATTATTTTAATTTGACTAGCCTTGTTAGTTTCAAATATATTTAAGATTCTAAAATTTGTCTGAAATAGATATGTGATGATTTCCAACAGTCATTTGTTGGTACTTTTCAAACTTCGCTTCTAAATGATCAGTTTGAAATTTTTCCAATCATCCATAAGGAAACAACCAGTACTTCATAATGATTGTTTTGTTGTGTGTTGAGGTGCTAAGTAGGTTTCCTGTATCACAACATTTGTTTGGTAGCGTGGCTGTGTTAATAATGAACAGGTTCTTGTAGTTGTCAAGCCATGTGGAGAAATTGTCCGGTAAGCCCAAAGTTGTGCAGTTTGTATTTCTCTATAAGATGTTTCCTTTCCATTGGATGGTTTACATTCATTCTAATCTTAACCACACATTAATTAACAATCCTGATATCAATATTCACTTAAATTTAGTATTATCTAGCACATTTTAACACTTATCTTTGTTGGTTATTTTTAATGCAACTATAGTTGCAGGAATGTCACAACTAACTAGTATAAGTTTTCATTATAATAATAATAATAATAATAATAATACTATTTTCAAAATTCATTTTTATAAAATATTTATTTATTGAGATGATTAAACCTTTGAAATTCTAAAAATCTTTGATCACTTCATCTTGATTTCATTTATGAAATCACTTCATGTCGGCAAAAAAATACTCTTTTTTTCAATTTTAAAGGGAATTATTGTTTAGTTGGAAGCTCTGAGGTGAAATACGAGAGCCAAATAGGATGAGTCTGCATCATTGGTTAACTTGGGAATTTTTCTGGACACTATTAAAACAGATCCGTAATATCTTGTGTGATGAATTGTTCACAAAAGTGATCAACATAAGTTGCAGCTGAATTTCTTGCTACAAAATTGTCTCTATGCATTGAGCATACCTACTGTTCCTTGGGAAAGAAAATGTATTTATTCTATTCCCCCTTTTTATAATTATAGTAAGATTTACACCAAGGCACAACACTTCCAATATATTATATTTGTAAGAAGGTACAGGAAAGATAGATAGAAACATATAAAAGGAACAAACACAATATGGCTTTTAAAATGAAAAGAACACAGTTCACACTTTACATTGCTGCCACTGGACAAAGAGGTAATGGTTAACTCTTGAAGAAAATTGATCTTCACCGCCAAATCCCCGGACCTAGGTTTCATTCTACCGAAAGAGAATGGAAATATTTGTAATATTAATTCTTTGAGGAGTTTGTAATACTGGCAAGATAGAAGCTGCTTGGTTCTCGGCTAACTCTACACGTTATGAATTAAATATCCGAGCTCTTATATTTGTTGATTGCAGCTATGGCCGCACCTAAATATCATATTCTTTTAATTGAAAGATGACACCTGGACACAATAATCGAACCTTGGACCTTTGGCTTAGTATGCCAATGCTCTAACCACTGAGCTATTAAGAAGTCATCCCGTAGAGTACTAAGTCAAAGGCCCCAAGTTTGATTGCTGTGTCCCGTGTCATTTTTCAATTTAAAGAATATAATATTACACACATCTTTTTAAAAATACCATGAATGTTCAATACTTTTAAGGTCCAAAGCATTTTTATAGTCAACACTAAAAGAAAAACCGAGTATACCCAACAAAATAAATGTCCTTAGGTAGGAGCAATAAGGAAGTGTATATATAAATGTTATGGACAAAGTGAATAACAGGTCACTATGAAAACTGACCTGGTATTATGTAGAGTGACCAAAGCAGTCAAGCAAAGTGATAACTATTTTATAATTTAGACCAGGTAGTATGCATAGTGCTCCACACTCTTCGGGCTATGTGAAAAACAGTACAGTACTACGTCACTGGCAGGGTGGGAACAACGATCATCTGATCACGTGCCAGCCAATCAGCACCTGCGCTTCCACTAGCAGCTATTAAACACGTTCCTAACGCTAGTAAGTTAACGATAGTATTCAATACACAGTAGAGCGTGTAGTTTGTTGTGATTAGTTCATAGTACATTTATTTTTTAAAGTCATAAAAGATCCGAAACGTGATATAATTCGATTCAATATACGATTAAAAATGTTATCAACGTCTAAAAAATATAACACTTAAATTCTTCCCAAAAGAGCGTATTTGATATGATTGAGAAAGTTGAACAGTCAAAAGTAAAACAAGAGCTATTGAAAGAATACCAGCGTTTGCGCCGCCGGTATGATGTTGTTTCTATAGCAGACATAGAAAAGCTGATTGTTCTTGTGAAGGAAGGTAACTATTTTACTAAATATTACGTATATACATAATAAATATTTTAAATGCTTCACGGCAGTCACATTTCGATCGTTCATGGTGGAAGAAACCGCAGAGAAAAAATTGTTTTTGCTCAATGCACTTTATTTCATACATATTAATTTATCATGATAGAATTTTGTAATTACGTAAAAGTAATGTGTTTTGTATTTTGTGTTAATTAAATGAAAATAAATATTACTTAATTTATCAATTTCAATTAATTTAAAAAAATTACACAAAAAAACTAAGGAATTATCCACCAAAATAATTTGAAATAATATAGCTGATTATTAAAAAAAATCCTAATGCCCACAAAGTGTGGAGCATTATGTATTCTGCCTGGTCGTTTTTTTATAGTGACCTGTTATTCACTTTGTCATATAAAACAAAACAACAATTAGGGTGAATGGACACACACTCTAACCTGACCTGTTCATTGGGATCATCCAACAATTGATTGATTTGCTGGTTGGCTCTAGTGAAAGCCTCCTTCCCACTTAAAGGTTGGTAATCCTGTGACAGAGGAAGATCCGTGAACCCCGGACTATGAGCGCCAAGTTCCTCACTGAAGCAGTTATTATTATCTTCCATGTCGTGGTCTACGTAGTCTTCAAGAAGAGAAGGGCCAAAACCGTCTGTGAAGATACAAAATAGCTTGATATTTATTATGAGGGTGTATGAGTACCCCAAAATTACAATTTTACTGCTATTTTGAACTTTAAGGCTCGAAAAATGTGGGTAGCCAAAATTTTCGGTTTTTATTTTTGAAATTTCAAGTTGAATTAATTTGATTAGATTCTAATATATTATTTTAAATCATTAATTAATTAATTAATTAAGAAAGTCTCTAAATATTAATTTCATTTTGTGTGATTAAAAAAAACTTGTGTAACAATATTTAATTGATATAATGTTTTCCACCTGATTCCTTTAAGACCGGGACTAAAGTTAATTTATCTCTTCACTCTGCCATGCAACTGGTTTACAGAAGTCTGATTGTATTGATTTAATAGCTAAGTATGAACTATAGGTTCAAATTTTGAACTAAACCCATTGAATCTGAATCTAAGATTTATTTAAATTCGAGATTTTGAATCAATCCAAATCTTCCAATATTAAGATTCGAAATTTTGTATGTTCACACAAGCTCTCAGTATTAGATCTTTACTTTAAGGATTAGTAAATCCAAAAACTACTGATTTCATCAGATATATATTTACAAAGTAAAAATGGAAACTCACCGTCAACACCTAATTCTGAAGATTCCAAAGGTGGATTCAAAAATCCAGTAAAATCTGTTGATGGACAGAAAAATAATAATATGAGCATTTAAACTTCCACAACAAAAAGTATTAACAGGAGCAATTTTAGATGATATTTTTAATTTAATAAGGATTAATTAAGGCTAACAATTCTGATAAATACAAGGTTAATAAACTTTTTAAGTCAATGAATGTATATTTATTTAGTAAATGTAGAATTTTACAGTAAAATGTTGAATTGATCAAATCGTGATTTATTTGAAACGTTCAATAATTTTTCGATCTTTTTTTTTATAATTAAAAAAAATATAAACATGGAAAAAAAAAGTTGTTTTGTATTAAAGCCTAAAGTTAATGAGACATTTGTAATGAGAATGTATAATGTAAATATAGATACAACCAAAAATAATTCAAAATGATCGCCACAAAGCTTACAGTGTCTTCTGTCCAGTAAGCTGGTAAGTTCCAGTAGCATGACATCTGGAGACAAACTGGACTTATCAATTCAGTTGCAAATGGCTGGTACTTATTCAAGGGATATAGTTTATATAACCTCAGAATGGTTAGTAATAGGGTATCTTACTCAGATAGGTCAAGACTTAATAAATCTGTTTTATAAATAAGTGTGTGTTTAAAATTAAGGTAATTAGCGAGTTCTCATGTCTTAGTTAAATGTGTTTCTCCAACACGCTATTATAAAAAAAATCCCAACAGCATCTTGGAACCTGTATGAGTTCTACACATACTTTAACTATGCTACTGGGATTCGGAGAACGAAAGTAGAATTTTGGAGGAAATTTACTCGCATTTGCATAAAGGTAGAGTGGAATCTTCGGAACTTCAATTTGGCTTTAAAGAAAAATCAGTTTTAGATTTGTTTAAAAGAGATAATTAAAGTTTTTCTAACAAAAATACTGACAGCAAAAATCCTCAATTTATGTTCAATTATTGCAGTTTTAAGTTGTAATGAAGTTGTTGTCGGGGATAGTAGCTTGACAGCGTGTCCAGACAAACTATTTTATTAGATTCCTGACTTTTATAGATTTTCCAGAGCCAATTGTTTTTTCAAGCTATTACATATATCTATATACAGAAGCCCTGGAGGGGTCACGGATGACAGGCACCGCCAATTTCTTTCTTTCTTTTTATACTATAACATATTTAGAAAAAACATGGATCAACATTCTCCACAAATAGGGAATTATTGAATTTGTTTTAGAGTATTCCAGTCAAGATAATGAATTCCTCCCTATTGGAGGACTGTACCAGCGCTCAAGTGACTGGATCTAGAAACTTACATGAGCCAGCTTTGACAGGCCCTCTCAGAGAACCACACCCAGTGGTCAATGAACCGTGCCCTACCATTCCGGTGCGGGCTTTACACTAGCGAATGGGGCCGGTCTAAGTGGGACCGCTATACAATAAAATGGTTTATATTTTCTTTTTTGCGTTTGTGTGTCTGTGTTTTGGAAGACTCAAAAGGTAAGGTGATAAGTGGAAAGTGATTAATTAAAATATACGGAAATGATACATTTAAAAATATGTCTTCAGTTTGTTATTTGTACAGTTTTTTTTCATAGAGCATTTCTTTGAGGATTCATTTTCTGAAGTTTGCAAATAACATTAACACCTCTAGTCTATACAGCTGAGATAAAGCGTAGTTTAAGTACATTAAAAAAGAATCAAGACGTTCTTAAGGAACTCCATGGGACCAGAGAGGTTAAATTCGCTGGTTGTTTGTTCTATACATAGGAAGAAAGTGCTGAGTTTCCAAACTTCAACAGTAGAGATCATACTGAACCATTAAAAAAAATTCCTTACACTGATAAAGTTTAAAACTGTTGTAAGACACATTCTTTATTAGTTTATCCATTTCCTATGACAATCAAATTCATGCCCATATGCATGGGGACATTGAGATTAGTTTAACATATGGTTATAGCAAAGGTAACTCTTAGATACATAATAACAATAAAGTGCAGCAATATATTTAGGTCATAAATGAAAATGACTAATTTTGACTTGGTTTGTACATTTCTAGGTTGAAGGCCCTTATAAACCAAAGTATTACCGTATTTTGACCATTTTGCTGGGAAAAATTCAAGTCTAAATAAGTAAGCATATTTGACCCAAATAAAAAATAATAATAAAATTGAAAGAGCTTACCTTCTTCATCCTCGCGTGCTAGTTCACTCAGAAATGCTTGAATATCTCCTAAAAAAGAATGAAATATATAAATAGTGTGTTAAATATGTAACCTTTAGTAAGTTGGTCAAGAAAATGAAGGATTACAAATTTTACTCAAGCTAAAAATATATTTTTTTACACAAATAAATTTATACATTTTACATGTAGCCAATTTAAAGTAATAATGAAATATACTTTCTTTTAACTCGATAATTTCAACTTACAATCCTAATAAAGGTAGGCCTAAGGAATTTACTCAGATGACTCTCCGGCTATTATATCTTGCATCCTTATTTATAATTGAGAGATTATGAAAAAAAAAACTTTATATACATATATATATATATATATATATATATATATATATATATATATATTGCATGCATTTCTAATGACATAAATATGAATAAGTTTGTAAAATGTTATTTTTGGTCTTGTTATAGTCTACAGTTTGTTTGGAGTAATTTCCTTTTTGTCGGTTGATACTTAGAACTTATCAATGAGTTATGTCGAAATGTTCAAGTTACACAACAGCTTTTAAACATAATACAAGGGATGTTGTGATGGTATTGTACTATTTGTATAAAATAAAGTCTCACAGTAGTACTGTCACTTACAACGCATCAACACGTGTTCAAAATACGAGAGTATATTTGTGGAGCTTAAAAGTTATATTTCTAAGTTGGGATTGTTTTATTTTAACATTAAATTTTGTTGACATTATTGAAGCATGAGTGAAATAACCTTGAAAGTTTTGGATCGCCGGGTTGGACATGCGCTGTAGCAGCCGCTGATATTCCAGCTTTTGAACCGTCAGTTCTGGCAACATCGTCAGTCTCAGTCCTTTCAAACAACCCAGGATACGGTCTCCCAGGGGGTCCCAATCGGACGTGCTCAGCCTGTCCCTTTTGGAGAGTTTCTTCTATTAGAGACACAAACATAAGACAGGTTTAGTAAGCATCGAAGTGTACACATCTCAAAATGGATTTAAACAAATTATTGATATTGTTGCATCTCACTACTCATTCGGCTCATACGCAAGATAATTATGTTAATGGATTAGAGATGAGGAAGGTATAGTTATAGACTAAATGTATCCACAGTTGTGTCGAGGAAGAATGGGAAATCGTTAAATTGGTGTGACAAAATGAGAGCAATGTCTTTATAATCTTATCACTGTTAAGGTGCGGCCGAAGGGAGCGCGAGTAATTTTACGTTTTTATAGCATTACATTTCTTTGGCTAAAATAGATAAAATATTTCTCCAGTAGCAACATAGAGTTTAGTTTTCTGCACATTCTAGTATCAACAGATCTTGAATATGTGTCAAGGTTGTCGTGGAATTTTGTCAAAACTTTTTCTCTTTATTTAAAAAGTTTTGACAAAATTCCAGGACACCCTTGAGAGATATTCAAGATCTGTTGATACTAGAATGTGCAGAAAACTAAACTCTATGTTGCTACTGGAGAAATATTTGATTTATTTTTGCCAAAAAATGTATATTCTATAAAAACTGTAAAACTACCTGCTCTCCCTTCTGCCGCACCTTAATATTTACATCAATTTAAAATTTGCTATAGATTAAATTGGGATATTTGGTGACTTATTAAAAAAATTATATTTTCTAATCAAATAATAAGAATTTGGAGACAGATACAAATAATTTCAAATTCAAATAGTAAAAACTTGGTATGGATAGGTATATATTATTTACTGATATACATTATACAGTAGAACTTTTTTAATTCAAAGTCCAAAAGATATCTAAAAAAAATTCTAAATAAACAAAATTCAAATTAACCATCTTAAGTATGAAAAGAAGAAACCGCAAGGTAGACCAAGGAAGATATGAAAGGAACAGATAGCAGCAAGTGTGCAAGTGAGAGGAGGAGAATGGTGGGAGGACCGAGGGAGATGGAGGCATTGTACTCTTACACACCTATAGAACAACTCTCCATAGCATGTCTCTTACACACCTATAGAACAACTCTCCATAGCATGTCTCTTACACACCTATAGAACAACTCTCCATAGCAGGTCTCTTACATACCTATATAACAACTTTCCATAGCAGGTATCTTACACACCTATAGAACAACTCTCTATAGCAGGTCTCTTACACACCTATAGAACAACTCTCCATAGCAGGTCTCTTACACACCTATAGAACAACTCTCCATAGCATGTCTCTTACACACCTATAGAACAACTCTCCATAGCAGGTCTCTTACATACCTATATAACAACTTTCCATAGCATGTCTCTTACACACCTATAGAACAACTCTCCATAGCATGTCTCTTACACACCTATAGAACAACTCTCCATAGCAGGTCTCTTACATACCTATATAACAACTTTCCATAGCAGGTATCTTACACACCTATAGAACAACTCTCTATAGCAGGTCTCTTACACACCTATAGAACAACTCTCCATAGCAGGTATCTTACACACCTATAGAACAACTCTCCATAGCAGGTATCTTACACACCTATAGAACAACTCTCTATAGCAGGTCTCTTACACACCTATAGAACAACTCTCCATAGCAGGTCTCTTACACACCTATAGAACAACTCTCCATAGCATGTCTCTTACACACCTATAGAACAACTCTCCATAGCAGGTCTCTTACACACCTATAGAACAACTCTCCATAGCAGGTCTCTTACACACCTATAGAACAACTCTCCATAGCATGTCTCTTACATACCTATATAACAACTTTCCATAGCAGGTCTCTTACACACCTATATAACAACTTTCCATAGCATGTCTCTTACACACCTATAGAACAACTCTCCATAGCATGTCTCTTACACACCTATAGAACAACTCTCTATAGCAGGTCTCTTACACACCTATAGAACAACTCTCCAGAGCAGGTCTCTTACACACCTATAGAACAACTCTCCATAGCAGGTCTCTTACACACCTATAGAACAACTCTCCAGAGCAGGTCTCTTACACAACTATAGAACAACTCTCCAGAGCAGGTCTCTTACACACCTATAGAACAACTCTCCCTGCTGTCCTTTTCTCATTAAATTCTCTCTACTTCCACCTTTATCCTCAATCACGCTTCCAAGATATTTTAAGTTCTGTTCTTTTCTCAGCTCTACTTCATTAAACTTTACTAACCCCTACCTTCTTTCTTGTCATTACCAAACTTTTAAATATATTTACTTTAAGCCCTTATAAAATTGAAAACTAAACCAATAATCAGCAGCGATGATAAGCTTGGTCAGGAACAAATCATTGGTTGGCACAGCTCCAAATATTAATATCAATAATACCATACATATTTCACTGTGTACACTTAATATGAATGTTTATTTATACTACATTTCAGTCCCATACATTCATTACTTTACCTAAACATTGGTAAGCAAAGAATATAGAATAGCAAGTCTGACCCTTTATAACGTGTCAAATGGAATTATTAAACCACTATTTATATGTTATAGTTATATACTTGTTAAAACTGTGCAGTAATTGTTGATGGTCGAATGAACTTAAGGTTGGTTGGTTTGGATCCAAGGAATCCAAGAATTAACTTCGCCCAAATAAAGACAATATTATTATTATTAGTAAATGAACTTGATCCAAAATATCCACTACAACAAATCTAGTAAATCCAGAGCCGACTGCTTGTACTTGTTGGTATTTAAAATCCGAGGTAATGAGCAGGTTTAGTGTCAGTGGTATAAAAGTATATTAAAAAACTTACTTTGACACATGACTTTTTTTTGTTAACAGATTTCTTGGGGAGCTCCTCTCCTGGTGGGCTGATTGGCCACTCTAAGCCGCTGTAGTTCGATAAACTAGATGCAAGCACTTCCCTCCCTCTGAAACCACGTTATTTAAGTTAGTTATTTTCGCTGCAAATATATGACTATTAAATTTCAAATTTATTCGACATATTATACAATATGCTAAAAACAATAGACACCATTTTATCTAAGGCTGAAGAAAAGGCAAGTTTTTTAATAGCCCACTTACTTAACTCAATTTTGAAGTAAGAATTAAATTGATAATTGAAATAAATAATAAATAACACATGGTAGATCATGATCTAAAAAGTATCTCTCAGCTATTATAATCAAGACTTAGTTATAAAAACAAATATAAAATATTAAGTAATTAGACATGTAAATAATAATAATAACATTAAAAAAAGAGCTAAAGGATTCATTTTCAGACGTAGATTTTTTTCCCCCCTTTCAAAGTGATAGTAATTTTAGGGTGCAACCTATATTTAGGGGCTGCTTATTTTCGGGTCAAAACAGTAATATAGAGTGCGCAAGTCAGAGGAGAAGAATTAACACTATTAAAGGAGTAAGAATTGTGAAAAAAAAAAGAAACTGTACGCATTTTACTAAAGTGACCTGGCCACAAGTTATAAGCCTCTGATGATGATGATGATGATGATGATGATGAGTCATGTTTATTAATTATTATTAACCTCTATGCTTCTTACTTGCCAATAAAATTATCTCTCTGGGTTTTAGAACAATGGGCAATATCGAATTATTACTAATATATTGATTGGTTCCATTATGTTTGGATGATCCATAGGAAACAACAATAAAACTGGCCAGTCGGGATTGTTTGATGCCATGACTGTCATATTTTCCGATATTTTGGCTGAGATTAATGGTTTTAATAAATTACTAACGTAGTATTTTACTTTAAAAATATTGTTCTGTTAAGTTAATCACTTATTTGCTCTTTGTTTAAATTAGGAGGTGAATTGTTGTTTCTTTAAGTGTTAAATTATCCTCTTTAAAATTAAATAAATAATTTAGATAAACCCAAAACTTGATGTAAAATTCAATCCCTAAATTGTATACTTTATGTTGGCAGCATTCACCGTTGAAATTCTTTTGACTATTTATGGTTGCTCGTTTATCTGAGCTTCTTTTATTTCTTTATTACTATTTTCATTTGCATTAACGTCTCAATAGTTTTAATTTAGGTTTTAAAATGTCTGAAACAAGGAAATAGAAAAGTAAATGTGATATAAAGTCCAACATATAAGCTAATTGCTACTCAATTCTCCCATGTTTGTTTTTTTAAATCAGCGCATATTTTTTTCAATACTAGAAAAGTAAATAAAATAAAATAACTTTTTTTTATTAATACAAAAGTGATTTAGAAATTTTTTATTGTTGAAATAAAGGTCAATTAAAATGAATGACCTATGACAGCCTATTAGACCGGTTGAGAGTGTGCTACAGTTTCTTGATATTTTATTTAAATTTACGGCCCGAGAGATTGAATCGAATTGGTTTTCACAGAGTTGGTATGTAAAGAGGGCAGAATTCTCTAAACTTTTCTATGCTGTATTAAATTAAATATTTTGTATCATGTACACACACAACACAATGATAGCAAGATTAATTAGTATTGTATTGTATTTTTTTTTTATAATTGAAAACTCCACAGCTAAGACAGTAAAAGTGCGTAATAATATGTATTTTGGTGCGCAATATTTAACATTTTTATATGAAAACCATCCCAACATAACTTACCTAACCTTACATTTTTTATTAGAAGGTACACAATAGGACCGAGATAGTCTTAAACAGGATCAAAATTTAAAAGTAATGTTTTATGTTTGAAATTGAACTAAATTAAATATAGAGTAATGCTAAACACCTCAAGTTGATGGGGGGATCAGGGTTCAAATCCTGGTCGAGTCTACAGAGGGTGGTTTTTCCTAAATAGTTTCCCACTCTCCTTCCATGCAAATGCATGTAGATTACCTCTAAAATGTGTCCTTCCTCCTTCCTACTTCGGTATATTCATATATTTGTATAACCTGAACAGGTAGTATGATGCGACGATAAAAAGAAATTCAAACTTCAATTCGACTTTAGGAATATTTTCAAATATTTGCTTCGAACTGTGGAAAAACCGACTTCAAACCCCCCCCTAATAATGAGTTTGTCTTATTCCACCTTAACATAATGAAAAACTGACTTCAAACCCCCCTTAATATTGAGTTTGTCTTATTCCACCTTAACATAATGAATGTAATTTTGAAACCAAGATAGCTATAATATACCAAATAAAACAAGCTTAGCATCAAGATAATGATCGAGGAGTTTACTAAACTCTCTTTGTGGGAAACACTAGTAAGGAAATGCAATATGAGAACTTTGATATTATATATTTAGTTGTACAAATGAGTTCTATGGGCTGCAAATAGTTGCCAAACATAAAATGGAGTGAGGTCATAGTAGATACTCACTTTCCCTCCCGACCCTCTTGGCCCACACATCTCTCACTTCCGACCGGGGAAGGGGGGTTCACGTCCAAGGGCAGCATGGCCTGGTCAGGTTGGGGCAAGGTGGCTTGTTTCAGCAAGGGATCCTCTAAATGGTCTTCACTCTCCATTTGGTCAAACCCCGTCATGAACTCGGTACTCAATATGGCATCAAACACAGGTCCCTCAGAAGATTCACACAGAGACAGCTGATTACCCAAATCTGTCGACCAACAACAACAACAACAACAACAACATAGATTAAAACAAGGAAAAACCATCTCTTTTCTTGCAAAGTAACAACAAATGTAATACTCTATAAATGAGATGTGTGAATAAAATATTTAGTTTCAATTGAACTTTGTTAATATTTTCCAGAGTACACTTGGTACACCCACTCTATATCAGATTGTTTAGGAATGAGAATGAACCTAGAGTGTGTTCACGATGACAGTTCTAACATCATATGTTTAGGTTTTGGGCTGCCAACATTTGTAAAAGATCACTGTTTTGTTATGGATGTTAAATTTTTTAATTACATGTTATATTTTACATTTTAAAATAAAATAAACTTAAGTTTTCTCACACTATTTAATTACTTTTAATCATTTCTTTTTACCCAATTTGAAACAATATAATAAACACAATTAAAATTATTCATTCTTTGTTTGGAATGTTGTTCTATTTTGTGTAATATATTGCATACATTGATAGAGACATGCAAAATTTGAGGTTATTTTTTAAAAAAAGTGATAATATGTTATGCTGAAAGCGATATTATTTACATAAATACGAGTCAAATTAGTATTCATTAAAAGAAAAAGTGTGATAAAATTGTCTACATTTTTCGTTCATATTGTGTATTAAACTATTTATTAACGTATTTGGAGAGAAATCAAATGTAAATATGCACAAAGTATTTCAGGTTTAGTAATGTCAAAAGCGTTAACTCAATATCATTACCTTTGAGTTATACAAATAGCAATATCAAAATAATCGATTATCAATTTATGTTTGGACTAAACAATAACAACACCAAAGCATGTAGTTAGTCAGAGAAGACTAAACTATCAAATTAAGAGACAGGAATAAAAATTTAAAAAAAAATTTTTTGCCAAACATGGACCCCTGTAGCAAGGTCCATATATATTAAAGTTCTTGCTTGGACATTGCGTGAAATCTTCTAAAGGCTGAAAACAAAGATTGATCTATCAAAATTGAAATTTAAGTATCATAATCTTCAAAATTCACAAAAACAGATACTATTCGTATAAACGGCAGCCCTGACAAAGCGCCATCGCCAGTGTTACCACGGTGAAAATTATATTGCATCACATGTTATTTGCCAAATTACCAAGAAATTGTGTTTATTTAGGAGAAAAAAAAAAGCTTGAATTTGTGTTATTCATGTGAAAACAGTAGAATTTGTGTAGAAATTCACATTATCTCAAATGCGAATTTTGCATATCCCTATACAATAAAACCTTTAATACAGGCATCATATTTACTTGGAAAAGAGAAAATACTTTTAATTTTTTTTTAAATATAATAAATTATTTTATGATTATTTTATCGTATTTCAAAATATTTAATCGAATAAAATATTTTTATCCACTGCGTGGGTGCATCAATGTAAAGAACTTGTTTTCATCACATTCAATCACATGGTTTAAATTCACCAGTCGCCATTTTGAAGCTATATTCGTTAGACCTTTTGTCAAAGTGCTGTGAATAATAATTTTTTTTAAAGTGGAATAGGCCAATAAATAAGCTTTGTGCTCGATCTCAAACAAATATAAATAATATTGGCCTAAATTACTGTGGAATAAACTATTAAGATTCCTTTTAAAAACTGATTAGTATAACAGATCAACTCAGGCAGGTGAATCCATGTGAAGAGGAAAACATATCCGTATATTTTCTTAGTTGGCTCAATGTTAATTTGTGTGTCAAATATGGCAATACCATATTCCGATAGATGCTGTGACTGGAAATAAAGCCTGCCAGACATAGAGGGAATTTTTTACGGAAAGTTATTATTTTAAAAATATGTTAAAAATAATGCAAAAAAGTTGCACATAACCAATCAACTACCACAGACTTTTTATTTTAAAAAGTTCACACTAGATTTTAGTTTATTCCACTGTCTTATTATACATTTCCAAGCCATTAGGTACTAATTCATTTCACTAAATGTACAAGTATATTATGTTCCTGTGATTGACCAATGATATTAAAGCTGTACTTACCCACATCTCCTGGTTCGATTCTCTCCAGAGGGTTCTCCAAACGACAGTGATGATCCAGATGAAAGTTTACCCTGATAACAAACACAAATGTTATATAAATACATATTATATTGGTTATTTACTTGGAATAATATTTATAATTATTTCAACACAAACTGGGTTCTCAAGGTTGTCTATACAGGATGGCCACTCAAACTTTAAAACACAATCCCAGCATATCTGGATCTTCCCAGCATCAGCGGTCCAGTCTATCGCGAGAGTTAGATCTTAGAACACTGAAGTGGGTGAAGCATGCAGCTAAATGTTCCAACTTCACATATATTCTAGTATTTTTGTATTACATTCCCTGTATTTTCATTGTTTTTTTCCAGACACAACAAAGAATCCTCGTATTCCCAGTTCTCCAGCGCATATAAACCATGTGTTGTAAAAAAACCACTCAACTCCCTTTACGAGAAACATAATAAATTGGAGATGGGGAAAAAAAACATAAAAATTTAAGTAATTTAATTAAAAGTCAATTCAAAATCTAATTTAAAATTCCAGTATATTTCCTTTTATTCTTAAAAAAAAACCTCAATTCATTTTTTTGAATATTATATCAGGTTAACTTCGTCGTTTGTTTGTGGGACTTTGAATAAATGTTTCTGTATGTAAACATTTTGTAATATGTATACCGCTCACAGCCCCTTCCTTTATTATCTGACCAATTTATTTTAGGCTTTGTAATTATACCAAAATGATTACAAAAGCGCAAGAGCTGCAGCTTGAGAGAAGATTCTGTGACACATCAAGTGGCGAGTAACTCACCTGAAATCCTTGCTCTCGCCAATTCTCTCGCCAGCCAAGTCAAGCAGAGTCAGGTTACTGAATACAGGTGTGTTGATGGTTGGAAATTTGCTGAGGAAATCATACGACAATTTATGGGGCTTGGAAGATGTCCCCCTGCTTTTCTTTTGTTCTACGTTCACTGAAACATTTTAAACCAACTTTGATCAAGTTGGATGAGTAACAATCTTAGGCCATCTTTTACTCGAGAGTTTAATTCAACGAGACTCTCTAATCAATGTAATATTTCTTCCCTTCTCCCGTCTATTAATTTTGAACACTTGTTTTCAAACCGTGGTGTCTTCCTACTCTTTTTGTAAAGAACTTCATTACTCTTTGCTGCATCTATAAATACTGTTCCTGACAATTCACCACCATTTCTTTGTTTAAAAATGTGGTGTTCCAATGGCTAAATAATTTTATAATAAAGGAAATTGATAAAACTAAGTAAAAAAATTATTAAGAGTAAATTTGATGAAGAAAGCCCACCTAGGTAAAGAGATAAAATGTAGGAAGAATCCAATGTACAAAGGTGACATCTTCTTACTTTCTTCTGTCTTCTATAGTAGAAGTAGTAACAGACACATTTTAACACTAATAGTATAATATTTCAATATTGTTGCCTTTATCAAACACAAAGAAGAGAGTATAAATAACACAAACACTGGATTACTCTATTTTGAATTTAAATTTAAATTCAAAATGGATCCTTTCCAAATTTTTTCTCTTTCCCTAGGTGGGCTTTCTACATCAAATTTTCCCTTAGTATTCTATTTTTATTTTTTATTTAGTTTTATCATTTTCCTTTATTATAAAACCACCATTTCTTTGGACACAGGCTTAGCTCACTATTCCGAGGGCCGTATTCAAGAACTTGACCAAGTTGATGTTTTGTTGACACTGGCGTGGATTAGCTTGCGTTGTCGTAGGTTAGAAGGTGGAGCGATAGTTTGCTTGGGACCATACTATCGCTCCACATTCACATTAAGTTATTGCATACCATCCCTGAGAGAACTCCAGGGCCGCAAACCTACTTATTTAAAATTTAAACTTGGTATCTGTTTCTACATTCACCATTTATCAGTTTTTTTACATCAAATCTTTCTAGCTTGCCCGACAAATTCCCCCCCCTTTTTTTTTTGTTACTACTAGGCTATTTAGTAAATTTTAACACCTGAACTATCAACACGAGAAAAATAAGCCATACAGTGTTTCTTGGAGGATTGAATGTTTTAAACGGTGGTGACATGTTACTCCTGGGATATAATCCTAGCATTGTGATAACATTAACTTGCTTGATAATCATTACACTGCATATAATCATTGTAATATCCAAAATAAATAAAATGATTGTCATTTAGGAACGGCCGAGTAGGCAACAAATAATTAATCATCAACAGCATGATAGGCTTATGGTGATGAAGATGGTGAAATGTTTACAATTCCACTAAATTTAAAAGCTAAGTTTGAAACTAGACGACTATAAACTGGGAGAATCTAAATTTTAGTAATTAGTCTCAAGTGAATTTATACTGTATTCAACTTTATTATTATTATTTTTGTAATAAGATTTTATGTTATTCTTGTAAGTGTGCGGCCCTTGACATATATTAATATTATGATTATTGGATATAGCCATTTGGCACTTTTATTACTTTTATTTACACTCAAAATGAGAGATTAAAAGTTGTTTTGTCACCCATCTAAACTTAAGAATCACTTTATTTTGGAATATAATCTTTAAATAGTTCAATAATTTGGATTCAAAACTCACTTGCAATAAGAACTCAAAGTAAAATGCGAGAGCAGCCCTCTTTTGGTGTTTCTCTGTATATAAATATCCTTGATAAATATTTACTTGTAATAAAATTATAAAATATCCGACACCTTAACTCAATCGATAGCATGTCTGCCTACTGAGCTAAGGGTCCCAGGTTCGATTCCTGGTATGGCCACAAAATCTACCATGGGTTTACCCTTTCACATTGATAAATTAACGACCGGGGAATGGATGTTGTGTCTGTCCTAATCTTAAGTGATTATAAGGTATATGAAGCTGCAACAGGCCTAGCAAACCGGTAGAAAAAAATATATGGCTTGAGTAAAAAAACTGACCACAGATTGGAAACAGTAATTAATGTAAAAAATAAATATTATGAAATACTAATTTTTAATAATCTTAGTATGTACTTACTTGAAGTTTTAACTTTGAGTTCCTCGAATTCTGTTGAGTCATAAGTTTGTTTCGATATCCTAGAGACTCTTTTTTTAGATTTAGCAGGGACATCCACTTCCTCCTCAGCATTCCGTTCTATATTTATGGAACTATAACAATATAAAGTTGTTATGAAAAAATAGACTCAAACAAGCTCTATAGTGAATTACAACATAATTCCTGTTTTTCCAGAAAAAAAACCCCATCTGTTATCCTGTTATATATGTAGGCCTACATATGAGAGTTTGAATAAATGAAAATGTTTCTTGAAGTATTTCCCCCCAATGCCTAGGCGGGTATATTACACAATTCATTACACTACAGCCTCAATTATGTTTAAACTACTTCAAGATGGCTCCTTGTTAGAAACGAACAGTTCCGGTTGGGAATCCCCACAATCCTTCCCTCCTTCCTCAAAAGAATATTCAAGGAACATTCTTACCACACTTTAATATAACATCTAGATCAGAGAGCCACTAATCCACCTGTAATGTGGGCTTGGAGACAAGTTGAACAGTATACATGTAGCACTCAGTGGTGACATGTAGTATTCAGTGGTGACACGTAGCACTCAGTGGTGACATGTAGTACTCAGTGGTGACACGTAGCACTCAGTGGTGACACGTAGCACTCAGTGGTGACATTGGGCACTAAGTGGTGACATGTAGCACTCAGTGGTGACATGTAGCACTCAGTGGTGACATTGGGCACTAAGTGGTGACATGTAGCACTCAGTGGTGACATGTAGCACTCAGTGGTGACATGTAGCACTCAGTGGTGACATGTTGCACTCAGTGGTGACATGTAGCACTCAGTGGTGACACGTAGCACTCAGTGGGGACACGTAGTACAAAGTGGTGACACGTAGCACTCAGTGGTGACACGTAGCACTCAGTGGTGACATTGGGCACTAAGTGGTGACATGTAGCACTCAGTGGTGACATGTAGCACTCAGTGGTGACATGTAGCACTCAGTGGTGACATGTTGCACTCAGTGGTGACATGTAGCACTCAGTGGTGACATGTTGCACTCAGTGGTGACATGTAGCACTCAGTGGTGACATGTAGCACTCAGTGGTGACATGTAGCACTCAGTGGTGACATGTAGCACTCAGTGGTGACATGTAGCACTCAGTGGTGACACGTAGCACTCAGTGGGGACACGTAGCACTCAGTGGTGACATGTAGCACTCAGTGGTGACATGTAGCACTCAGTGGGGACACGTAGTACAAAGTGGTGACATGTAGCACTCAGTGGTGACACGTAGCACTCAGTGGGACATGTAGCACTCAGTGGTGACATGTAGCACTCAGTGGGGACATGTAGCACTCAGTGGTGACATGTAGCACTCAGTGGTGACATGTAGCACTCAGTGGTGACATGTAGCACTCAGTGGTGACATGTAGCACTCAGTGGGGACACGTAGTACAAAGTGGTGACATGTAGCACTCAGTGGTGACACGTAGCACTCAGTGGGGACATGTAGCACTCAGTGGTGACATGTAGCACTCAGTGGTGACATGTAGCACTCAGTGGTGACATGTAGCACTCAGTGGTGACATGTAGCACTCAGTGGGAACACGTAGTACAAAGTGGTGACATGTAGCACTCAGTGGTGACACGTAGCACTCAGTGGGGACATGTAGCACTCAGTGGTGACATGTAGCACTCAGTGGGGACATGTAGCACTCAGTGGTGACATGGAGCACTCAGTGGGGACACGTAGTACAAAGTGGTGATATGTAGCACTCAGTGGTGACACGTAGCACTCAGTGTTGACATGTAGCACTCAGTGGTGACACGTAGTACAAAGTGGTGACATGTAGCACTCAGTGGTGACACGTAGCACTCAGTGTTGACATGTAGCACTCAGTGGTGACACGCAGTACAAAGTGGTGACATGTAGCACTCAGTGGTGACACGTAGTACAAAGTGGTGACATGTAGCACTCAGTGGGACACGTAGCACTCAGTGTTGACATGTAGCACTCAGTGGTGACACGAAGTACAAAGTGGTGACATGTAGCACTCAGTGGTGACACGTAGCACTCAGTGTTGACATGTAGCACTCAGTGGTGACACGAAGTACAAAGTGGTGACATGTAGCACTCAGTGGTGACACGTAGCACTCAGTGTTGACATGTAGCACTCAGTGGTGACACGTAGTACAAAGTGGTGACATTTTTTATTTTTTTATTTTAATGTTTAGGTACAGAATTGGGTTATTAGCCAAGTATTTCAATTACCTGATTTTTCAAATTATAATTTAATTCTCTGATATTTATCGATATCAAATAATTCCTTCACCGTTTCCTGCCTGTAGCCACCATACTCTCAGCCCATTCAAAAGTGGAAAACAAGAATTCTAAACATATTAGAAGTTGTGTACCAAGATTTATACCTTTCCGGAATTCAGAAAGATTAAAATAAAAGTTATAGCTGTCAAAACATACAATACATTGTAATGACTGCGGTGCAACTAGCACTTTTTCCAATCCAATATACAATTTCAAACTAATATACAACACAATACAGATTGAGTATGGAAATGTTTTTGTCCCCTTTATGATGATATGTATTAATTAGTAAGATATCTTTGAAAGGGATATTTATGTTGTTGCTATCAAAATGCACAAGATACTAAAAAAATTGTATTTAAAAAAAAATAATAGTGACTTGTAAACCAAATCTCACAATATTGTGAAAAGAAAGATAGCCTTGCCAATCTAATATCAATTTTTTTTAAATATGCAAAAATTTTAATTTACAAAAACCGAGATTTAAAAATATTGTATATAAAATGTTTTCAACCAATATAAGACCGATGTAGGTCTCCTTTGGTTTATTAAAAAAAACAAAAGATATCGTGTTCACATAAAAAGATTTGTTGCTAGATTCCCGATATCTCAAATTGAAAAACAAAAGGATTAAAACTTTTTAAAAAAACTTATAATTTGAAATAAGCAACTAGATGAAGGTTTTTAATCTAAGTAAAAATGCATCCCTCATCATGAAACTCGAAATAATCTATAATAATGTATGAAAAAATCCAAGTGAAAAAGGTGGTTTCCTACCATGCCTCTCTTTTCAGCGCACGCCCGTGTGGAACTGCGCTAGGATAGCGTTCTTACTGTAGGTAATAGTACAACCTCTGTCGTACCTGGTGAGTAATTCTTGGAGATGGATCAACTGTTTCCACACATAGTCGACCTTCTTGCCGTAGACGGTACCGGACATCTGTAGCAACATGGCCGCCACCGAGAAGTCCAGTGACACTAGAGTGTCCTTAGAGAGGCTGTGTACTAGTTTCAAATATCTGTCCAGAATCTGAGGAGACAATACACTTATACATTCATAATCATGGATCTACCTACTATTATTTTAAAATGTAGCTAAGATTTTTAAAATATAACCTGAAAAATATAAGTTTATTAAAAATAATGTAGCTTAAAAACAAAATAATTTAATCAGTCATTTTGAGAAATCTTTGATAAAAAGCATAAAATGATTAAAAAAATGTAATTGTGAATACTATGAGATATAGATTAATTTTCTACTTCAAATTAACACTTATACATTAGATGTTATCTTCAAACAAACAGACCTTATTAAATGACAATAATTAATTATTTAAAAAGTTCTTGGAACAAAAATATGTTTTATTATAGTTTATGAAAAATATATATTCATTCAAAATCACTTTATAAGTATTCTAATTTAAATAGTACTTGAATTTTAAACAATTCTATAATTAAAATGATACAGAACATGCACTCACAGCTTGTAACACACTGTATAAACTATCACAGCCTGTACACGTCATAACTATTCTCACCTTGTAAACACGTAATACTATCACCTTGTAACACTGTCATAAAACTTACACCTTGTAAACACTGTCTATACTATCACACCCCTTGTAACACACTGTCGTATAAATATCACACCTGTACACACTGTCATATAAACTATCACACCCCTTGTAACACAGTCATATAACTATCACCCTTGTAACCTGTCATATAACTATCACACCCTGTACACAGTCATATAAACTATCACACCCATTTTGTAAATGGTTATTGCCTACATTGGAGTTTAAACTCATTAAGGATCCAAATAACAGTAATAGTTTAAGTTAAGCCTGAGAGTATAAGGAAGAAACTATCAATATAAAGAAATGTTTTGAAACAAATGATAGAGGGAGTGTGTTTTTAACATGGGACAAAGAGGAAACCAATATTATGCTTCACTGAAAATGTGGACAGTGTTTATGTTTTATTATAATTATTTGTTAACACAATATTTTCTCACCACTGTCAGATTGACTTCCCAATTTTCTGAAAGATGTTTGATGTGCGTCACCAGTTCAGAGATTTCTTTTTAAAATCCTCTTGACTACTTTTAAAATCCATAGTGCAGGATTGATCCCTCTTCTTCTAAAATAAAAACATTAAATGTTTTAGGAAAAGTCAATATTTTAATAAAACATCTAATACAGGTCCAACTGTATGGGCACATACCCGTGGTAGAATGGGTAGAGCTCGACTACAAGACTCTCCTCGATTGTTTATTTTGTATTTCTTTTATCTGGGTTTTATCTCTCTATCTCTCTTTAATGTTATATTAATTTCTCCCTCATTTACTTGTCCCCTTGTATCCTTCTTCGCTCCCACTCTTATGGTGAATACACAACTTTTATAAAATGAGGTAACCTGGCAGTCTAGGGTTAAGGTGCCAGACTTCTGTGCTGAGGGTCCGGGGTTCAATCCTCGGTCCCGGCACAGATCTATCTGATTACCAAACCCTTCCTTCACCTCTGACTAGACGTGTATTAATCACAACTTGTGAATATGTGGAATGCCAGGCCTCCACCGTGGTTCGGATCCCACATTAAACTGTAGGTCCTCCATTTCATCTCACAATCACCCTACCATTACACATTAGCGTAAGTGCGTATAACCCGAACGGGTAATAATAATAATAATAGTAATAATAATTATTATTATTTATTATAAAATTACATCACTTTTTGAGATTTCCCAAAAAATATTCAATTTTCTCAGTTTTGCCCTTTTCCCCGTTGTCCTTAGTGAATGAAAACCCTGCCATTTATTACAATGATAAATGTTATAAGTTTTTTTAAAGTTATTTTTCCAGTATTATTTGTGTGCGTGTGTGTGTAAATGTTGAATAAAAACAAATCTAGCTCAACCAATTGATATTTGAACTTGCAAAGAACGATGGTTAATTGGTTTGAGGATATTATTAAAGGTTTTTAAATGTAAAACAAAGAAGTGAATTTCATAAGCCCTTTCGTAGTTTGTAGCCCTAATTGCCTTGGTAGAAATGATCGTCCCTATGATCAATAAACGAATAAAGTATATACAGCAGAGGACACACTTGAACTATCAGCCAAGAAAAGGCAAAGTTTTGATCCACAATTACTTCACAACTTGTAGATACAAGAAACACGTGATTTAACAGCAATCAATGGCCATATCCAGAGTTAGTGTGTGTTCACAAATAACACACTCCTGTATTTTCAACTTTAGAAACAGCTGAATTATGGACAGTTGCTATTTTACTTTATCTTATAAGATGAGGAGATAAATGAAAATAAAAAGAAACTACTACCAACTACCTACCACCACCACTACTACCACTACTACTACACCAAAAATCTGGAAAGAATTTCCACACAAGGCAAGATAATGAAAAAATTAGAAAAGAAGAACAAGGGAGGAAAATTTAAAGTTAATTAAAAAGCAACACTCATGGAAGTTAAAAGAGAGCTGAACAAAAGAAAGTGATTAAGGTGATTTAGATGAGGTCCAGCCTGATTAAAGATGACAGTGATGTCAATATATATATATATATAATTTTAAAATTTCTTGGCTTATGTTAAAAATAACTAAAGGAAATATTTTACAAATATGCATACACATAATTCAAGTTTTATTTTATGTTATGATTCAAATGACCAAAACAGCCCTTAGGGTGTAACTTGATTTATTTTGAAATTGTTTCAATTTACATCAATTGCCTTACTATAAGAATTATTATAAAAATAAGGTATCATCAATAATTCAGTAATCTAGAGTCAGTTCATTAAGACCATTAGGATATGTCTGAATTATTTGAATCAAAGAAAAGGGAGTTTTAATAACTTTTAAAAACACATAAATTAGAGTAGCTTAAATATTACTTTAATAATAATAATTATTATTATTATTATTATTATTATTATTGTTGTTGTTGTTGTTGTTGTTGTTGAAAATTGGGAAAAGAGGGGAATCGGGGTCTCCTGCACTATTATTAATAATGTATTTTTATAAATTTCTCAATAATAGGGTTAGTAGTTTAATAGTTTAGTAAAATTCATGGCTATAGCAATTATGTTTTAAAAACCCTTTAAATTTAATGTTAGACTAATTGTTTGACATCTCGTGTTGGACTTCTTCACATGCTAATGCAGGTAGAAACCCACCCACCCGAAAATGGGCGCACCTCGGTTATTCATATCAACTACTTACTTACTCTATGGCATTAGAAACTCAAGTTCATTGCCGCACTACAAAAGTATCTTGAGCTAGCTCTGTCCAGTCCACCTCATAACACTATAATATCTCTTTCAGGTCCATTCTAATGTTATCCTCCCATCTGTGTCTAGGTCTTCCCAATGGGTTTAGTAGTCGGTAAGTGTACCCTGAGCATGGTTCTAGATTCGACCATTCACGCTGCATGTCCTGCCCACCTTAATCTACAAGACTTGATTATCTTAGCAATGTCTTGTGATAAGTACAGTTTATGTAACTCGTCCTTATATAACCTCCCCCACTCCCTAGTATCTTCGTCTCTTTTCCTATCTTGTTTTTGAACACCCTAAATTAGTGTTCATCACGAAAGGCAAGAGACCACGTTTCGCACCCATATAGAACAACCGATAAGATTATTGTTTTGGATATTCTGAGTTTTACATTCCTTTAAAGCAAGCAGGATGTCAACTTACTGAACAATAGAAAATATTTCTCAAATGTATTTTTTTTTCTTTTTCTTAATTTCCAATCTAATATTGTTATCGCTAGTTAAAATTGTTCCTATCCGTTTAAACTCATTAAACCTATCAATTGATATGTTTCTAGAAGTGATCTCTTAATTATCATCCAAAATTTGTGTTTTCAGCATTCACTTCCAGACCTATTTTCCTGCCAGCACCTAATAGAATGTCAGCATTTCTTTCACCAGCTTCCTTACTATTACCCAAAGTTAAATCATCTGTGTATCCTAATATCTGCATTGTACCGTTTAATGTCAACTCTTCCCTACTCTCTTGGATTACCTTAATAGCAGACTCTAAGGTTGGATTAAAAGTGATGTGGAAAGGTCATCTTTCAACACATTATGTATCTCGAAATTATCTGATGTGACATCTAGCCCATATGTGTCCTGCCACGAGTATCTTTCAAATATACCTCAAATAGCTTGACAAGTTTACAGGGTATCCCAAATTTAACTAAAATTCCATTTATGAGTCAGTAAAATTTAATTGAAACTATCTCATTCAAAGAACGTCCTTTGGTAAAAAAAAAAGTACCAAACTTTTTTTTTATTTAATGGTGGCATTTAATGTGAACTTTCTGAGCCAATTGATTATATCAGCACGCATCACTTGTAACTAACTTAAATCTGGCAAACAGACGCAGCATCCAGCCCCCAGCACATAATTTATCACCGTGAAAGAGGAAACCCACATTTCACCGATGATACATTTTTCGGCCATGCCGGGAATCGAACCCATAATCTTCAGCGTTACTAAACAAAGTTGTGTACAGGGTGGATACAAAACATATTTTACAAAATTCCTTGACTTTTCCAGGTAACATTTTTCAATTTCCCCAGACTACTTTTTTCCAGTTTTAATGGTGGATGATGACTTTTGTTTTATTTCTTATTGATCACATATTTAAAAATTTTGTATCTACTAAACATAAACAATTTTATCAGTTATTTTAAAAATTAAAATGTTATTTTATTTAGGTATTATTAACTTTTGTTTTAGTGTTTAGTTGCGAAATTAATGGGATATTTTAGACATATTTTTAATTCCCTGATTTTTCCTTATTTTTAGTTAAATTCCCTGTCATCCTAAAATTCCCTGACTTTTCCAGGTTTTCCCTGTCTGTAGCCACCATGTAGTGTAGTTTTTACGACAGATCCACATTTTTCAGGGTGAGTTTCCAATTTTTTATTTATCATGTTGTTTGTGATATTTTTTATTTGAATGTAAATCAATGAATTTTTAACATATATTGGTGAAATGTCTATCTTATTTTAAATGTATTATTTATAAATAATTAATGAACCTAATCAGCCGTGCCTTCCAGCTTCTAAAGTGAAGAGCCGCCATTGGTCAAAACTATCAAAGAGGCTACTCATGGTATCTACTCAACTTGACCAATCTAATGCCCGACCTTTACCCTGATTATTTCCTGAAATTCCAGACTCAAACATATGTCACATCCTTCGAACTTACCCCCCTCTCCCCTCATTTTTCTATTAATCTTTATTTATGAATAATGTTACTTGAAGTAATCTTTGAATTATCGTCCCCAATCTGTATTCTCTGTGTGGTCATGTACATAAGTCTTCTCAGCATTCACTTTTAAATCATATTTCCTTACAATCCTCTGATAAAATATCTGCATTTCTTTCAAGAGAATCAATATTTCACCTTCTTTTATAGTAACCTAAATATATGGGCCTATTGTATCAATAATAACCAACCCCCCCCCCCCCTTTTCTTTTCCCTGCTCTGCCTTCGCACTCCCATATATTCTTAACGAGGACTACTGCTTGTTTTTATGGGCCTATCTATTTTTATTACCTGCAGTAAACTTGACATTGTAATCACTCACCTAACTTGTTTTTTACTCTCATTATCTGCGAATGTGCTGTATTGTTTGCAAAATGAGCCAAATGCCTGATAAATAAATTGAGTTATTTGTACACAAAAGATTATTTATGGCGTGTGCTGGCTAATGTACCGTATGCCTAGGGCGTATATTAAAATCAACAACACCAAAATTTGTAGCCTCCTTTCATTGAACTTAATTATTATGTTTTATTCAACCAACTGTTTTCAAACAGTCTAAACTATTAGGTTTTATTTGGCTCCGATTTTAGATTAAATGAATTTTGAACACTAAATAGGCCTAAGTTTTTAAACGTTACCCTATTTTAAATTAACGTTGTCGATTCTAATCTTAGAATTTGATCCAGGTGTAAGAACTATCAAGTTGAGAATGTTTTTGTTATAATTATTTTGAGTTGCTGCAGTCCCGGCTTCATGAACTAGACCTCACTCTCCAGACCTAAGCCCACTAATACAACAGCACTTTTTTTTTAATCAAGATAGTATCTAGGACTGTTAGGTAATACTTTGGAATAACTATTTATAAATTTACCTTTAAATGTATATCAGTATGATTTTAGAATAAAACTTAATCTACTTGTAGTAAACCTCATTTTCAAATCCTGGATCACATCATAATTTAAGGCGGCAAGTAACAACGTATCTTTTTGTTAATAAAAGTATTGCAACAAATTTTGAGTAGTTAAGCAGTAACTTTAGAAGTTTTATTTTGACGTTTAACCAAAAACTGTCCCAGACCATTATTTCTCACTGAGTAAACGTAGCTTTTGCCATTTCAGTTATGTTGTGAAGGTATATTGTAGATTTCATAAACTTTAACAGCCAGCCATTTTGAAACATCTACGTTTAATAATACTTTTCTTTAAAACTTAAATTCTCTTATAGAAAATACTAGTGTGAACTATTTCATATTACAGCAGTCCATTCAGGATTAATTTATTAGATAAATCGATGAACACATATCATATAGCTTAGACAGTATTTTCGTATTAAATCAGATGGATCAGGCATTAAATCAGTTGGCTGAAGTAGATATTATTTATACTGAGGCATGAGTGATGAGAAAATCCCAAACACCTTATTTCATTCAAAATATAGAGATAAGTTTGTGATGATAGCGCCCTGCGGCTATGTGAGAAACTACACTCTCTATCCAAGAACAAGTTGAGCATCAGAAGTGTGACCCCAATGACTTGTTATCTGTGGCTGTATATTGTAATGTCTTATGTCTACAAGTATATCTTTGACTCTGGTCTACAACATGTTTTTGACAGAATAGAACTCGCCTTGTACCGAGTTAGACTGTTATGTAATTTGACAATTCTCGCTGGGATATCACAAAGTTAAATTAAAATCGAATATTAGACTAGCGGCCTGAATACAAATTACTAAACATGAACTTTAAATAACTAAACAACGCTATCTAGTGACCAACAAACTAATTAAAATTTAAGTTATCAAAGTGACTTCAAAATAAATAAATACGATGACAAGAGTCCATCATCTATTTGTAACCGACAATTTAATAAATATTTAAGCCCAAAAGATAATTTTGAAAAAACACATGTGATTAAAGAACTAAGCCGAGAGAGAATTTTGAATATATGCAGAGCAAATCTGCTGTTGATAGCGCTGCTTACATACTCTGAAGCCATATATAATCAGCAACAATACAGACGAAACATATCAATATATATGTAGTCAAAGAAAATAACCACGTGATTCCTGATACAGATCGAGAGGAACGAAAAGGAGGGTAGAGAGGGATAAGGAAGGGGAACATGATTCATGCGTTGATCCAATGGAACATCTGGCACAGGTCTAGATGATTCTAATAGTGTAAGGCACTGTAAGGTTCTACACTCTTCTACAAGAGTCTATGGCCTTCGTTGCGCAGAACTAGTGAAGTCATATGGCATGACCCACAACGCTGACCTATGAGACTCACGTCAGTTAAACGGGTAGGTTTAAGCGGGTAGCACGGACGCAGTCTTTTCTGGGTTGATGGTGTATAATTTCTAATGTGTTTCTATTGTAACATGCCACACATGTTTCACTAGCAAAAGATTAACCTTTTTAATGATATATGTGTTAATGAGTCTGGATATCTATTTTACTTTTAAGTAATCAAAGTTGTAAGTATTATATCTATCAAATTTCACTTTAACCCCCTAGATTTTTTTGATTAGTATTTTTCATTTTTGTAAATAAATCCAAATTTTTAATAAATTTAGTTTGTCTTATATTAACCAAAGTTCACTTATATTTTTAATTTGTTTTGGTTTTGGAACCGAGTAAGGAAAATTGCACGTTTACTCGCCAACCAATCAGGAATTTGGATATTTCCTCCTTTAGAAGGGATCCCATAGTTTTTGTGGGTTTGCGTGCCCTACCCTCAAACACTGCCACAGCGTCCTGATGTTAACTGGATGTAAAGGAGTTCAGTTCCTTATTTGTAGGTGTTTACCCAAGCTGTGCAGGTGGTAGAAAGACGTGCAACAAATGTTGTGTTGTCCCTAATTCTATTTTTCCCACCCCTGCCATGTTAAAACATCTCGACAAAGTAGATCTTTGTGTTCTAGCCATATTTAGAACAAATTGGCACGGACAATTAAAAGATTATTTAAAGTGTGACTATTTTTGGTAAGATTACCAAAAGACATGAAGAATGCAAATTGACATAAAATGGAGCCGAAATACAAGAATTTCACTCAATAGGCCGACTAAGAACATAGAAAACAATTGTGAGAACAATGTAGATGAGTAATTAGTAATCATTCTTCTGGTCTGCAATCTCAGAACTGTCCTGGGAAGCTACAATGAAAATTGAGGCTTTTAAATACTCTTCATCAAAGTGTTGTACATCAATTGTGTTATACTCTTATCCCTTTTGTAACATTGAGTTACAATAGGACCCGCCCCCATGTTAACCTTCACACGTAACTCTCCTTTTTGATTCATACTACCCGCTCCAAATAGTATCGAAACTAATAAAATTCCCACAATAGTACTCTTCTCTATTGTAGTTCTCGTAGTTTGGTACACTTTTAGGAGAAAATATTAGTTATGCAAAAAAAAATTGTATTAAGTATATGGTATTCACACAGTAGCTTAAAATATATACTTTTTAATGTGTATACATTTTTAATCTTACAACTCTTTCAAAACACATCACATTTATAATAATAATGATATATAATACACTAAGATTTAAAAAATACTAAATATATAAGCATATATGTAATTATAGTTATATTTTTTTAATAGTTATATAATATAATATATTATAACATATTTAACTATTAATAAACCTTTATGAATATTTTATCAGTATAGAATTTATCTGCTAAGTTATAAACCATAATATTTTGAAAATTGTAATTATTAGGTACTTATCTTTTGATGGAAATGAACTATTTACATGAATGAATCTTGAAGATAGATTCCTGTTACTTGAGAATCCGAAAAAGGTTTAATTAGTATTAAAAGTCTAGTATAATCCTTGGATAGAGAGTTCTTTTTCCGGTTGGTGTGTAGTGTTCATTAAGGTAGGCTATAATTTATTTTCGTAATACTTTTGCTAATATATAATTGTTAGTGTTATATTCATTAGCTAATCACTACATTTAGTTTTAAGCAGTAGCTTTCTCCAAACTTGGTTTTTAGTTTCTAGTCGACTCATCGTTTAGTGTGTATCTGACTCTTTGATGACCACGTTGAATATCTATATTTGTTATCAACATTTTTATTTGCCTCCCTCAAATAATATGAGTTTTGTTTGAATACGTTTAATTTACATTTACTTGGATAGTCAACACACAACTCATTTCACCATACGCTATTTATTTAGTGTATGACTTGCATCAGCTGACTAATAAGATGAGATAGTTTTCTGGATATAGTACACTTTGTATGAATGTCAGTAATATGTTTTCTTTGTTACATAACATTACAAAAATTGAATATTAACAACACTTGAAACACTAAGAACTGGGGCATACTATCTATGTTAAAATCTTGTTGATTTAATTATTCATGGTAATAGTATGCCCTACCCAAAGATGATATGATTCCCAACACTTAAATAAATATAATATATTTTTTTATTTATTACACAACAAAATCAAGTTCCCAAGGATGACAAAATTAAGTGTAAATTTTTTTCAATGCAATTTTGATAATAGGCTATTCGAAAATTGGCCAAATTTAGAAAACTTTCGGCCATATGTTTAACCAAGCGCAGAATGTGTCTATTTTTGATAAATTTCATAGATGTCCAGCCACATAAAACATATTAATATATTTGAAAACCAAGGTCTTAACCTAGATTGTAAAACTCCCAAGTTTTCATATAAGGCCTAACGATTTATTATTTTGATTTAAAAAATCTTGAGCATCTAATAAAACTACCTGGAGTAAATTGTTACAAATTATGATCCAAACTGGGAACCTCACGGATATATTTCAACGGTGTTCAATGATGCAACATATTTAATATATTTATGGGCTATTCTCTAATTGAGGGACAAATTAGGAAATTCAAAAATAAAAAAGGAAATATTTCAGGAAAAGTATAATTTATTGTCTGGTTACACAAAATTTACCAAACAAGTAAGTAATAATACTAACAGAGCTTGATTTAACAATTTTTTCATGTTTTTTTTTTTTTAGTTTTACCAAAGTGGATACCCATAATCCATCACTTAGCCAATGCTCTTATGCACATAAATATGTAATAATTTCTAAAATCCAAATAAAATATGTATTTTTACCAAGTAACTTAGATCATTTTTTTTGAACAATAATTTTAAAATGATACATTTTCCTTAATTTATTGGAATTAGGATGTTGCACGTGAAGAATCATACAAATTCATGTGTTAGTGATGTTAAATTTTCCAAAATTCTAAGAAAATTAAGTTTTACATCACTTCAGATGTTCAAATACCACTCACCTGGTGGCAACCTTAGTAACTAGATCAAATGGAATTGGGACGGAGGACGTGGCACAACCTCCCTTCATGAAAATATGAAGAGAAGTCTTGTCATTGGTAATAACCGCGGGTTCCGTACGAGTTTGAACTTGAAATTTGATTAGGCTCTCTCTACACAGATACTAATTTAAAACATGTTATACAGGGTGTCTTATCATCCGGGGAAATCGGAGAAAACTGGAATTTAAAGTGGTCAAGAATTTGGTAAATTACAACAAAAAAATTCTGGGAAAATGTTGTTTTACTCAAAATATGAAACAATATTAATCATTAAATCAGTAAATTACAATGTGATCCAAACTGTCTTTTTTTTGTTTGTAGCTGTGTAATATATTTTATAAGTTTTCTAATTCCTAGTAGGCTTCGTTAATACAAATAAGAAAACTTTATTTATTTAAATTTTTTGAACTTATAACTATTTATAAAACAGATTAACAAAAACGGTGGGGGGAGGGGGCGAAGGGTGTGACATAATTTTTGTGTTGGGGGGGGGGGGATTTCAGGAAATGATCAGGGAAAATGTTGGGCATTCCATTGGTCAAGTTGAGTAGACACCGTGATGTAGAGTATGTTTGTGTCGATCTTAATTGCTTCAACTATACAGATTTCTAAATGTCCATTTTTGTTGTCTTGATGTCTTATGTAGACATTTATCTATTAATTGGTTCACTAAAAATATTTGCACAGAAACAAACATTATTGTAATATTCTTGATTAATACCTGATAAAGTGAAATTGTAGCCTTTATTCAGATTTGGGCATTTAGTTATTTGTATTGAAGCTGTGTTTTTAACCACTCGAATATTCTTTAACTTACGCTTGGCATTTAGTACCAAGAATCCAAACTTCCGTGAGATCTGTTGTGTTGAACTTTAAATGAATACAGCCTACACTTGTTTTCAGCTCTAGAAAAGAAGATAATTCACTTTATAATATAGAAGTTTGATCATGTCTTAAAGGTGAGTTAATAAAATAGTTCAAACAAATTTATTGGTTTCATTTGGCCATTGTTTCTGATACAAATGAGTATTTTGCCCAAATCTGAATTAATATTATTTGGTATTGTAAAATTTAAAGTACTCATATAATAATTATTTGTTCAGGTGAATACATCATGCCTCAGAATGAGTATATTGAGAGGCACCGCAAGCTTCATGGCCGCCGACTGGACTATGAAGAGCGCAAACGCAAGCGCGAGGCGCGTGAACCTCACAAGAGTGCAGAGAAGGCCAGGAAGCTGCGCGGTCTCAAGGCCAAGATGTACAACAAACAACGTCGCAATTTGAAGATTCAAATGAAGCGCAAGATTAAGATGCACGAAGAGAAGGCAGGAAAGAGTGCCAGTGAGATGCCGTCGGACGGGGCGTTACCGGTGTACTTGTTGGACAGAGAGATGCAGGACAGGTCCAAGGTTCTCTCCAACATGATCAAGCAGAAACGCAAGGAGAAGGCAGGGAAATGGGATGTGCCCATACCCAAAGTGAGGGCGCAAGCGGACTCTGAGGTGTTTAGAGTTCTACGCACAGGAAAGAGTCGCCGCAAAGCTTGGAAGCGTATGGTCACCAAGGTGACATTTGTGGGCGAGGGCTTCACACGAAAACCTCCAAAGTTTGAACGCTTCATCCGCCCGATGGCTCTTCGGTTCAAGAAGGCCCATGTTACCCATCCTGAGTTGAAAGCGACGTTTTGCCTGCCACTGCTCGGTGTAAAGAAGAACCCCAGCTCCCCCATGTATACATCATTGGGCGTGATTACAAAGGGTACGGTGATAGAGGTGAACATCAGCGAGTTGGGTCTCGTCACGCAGGCTGGCAAGGTCGTGTGGGGCAAGTACGCTCAGGTGACCAACCACCCAGAGAACGATGGCTGTATCAACGCCGTGCTCATCGTATAACCAACAACAACGGATGATTAAACTGACTTAACCACTAAATTAATGGACAGTTTTTTTTCTTTTACTTTTCTTTAAGTGACAACAATTCTAAATCATGTTTGATAATTTGATAAAATGAAACAGAAAAGATAATATAGTGGTAATCTATTTAAGTAATTATGGCTAAATACTTTGTTTATCAATGTTTATTTGGTAAATGTATCACTATGTATTTAATCCAATAGCCTGTATCCTAATTTTAGAAATATATTTGGAAATAAGCAATAATTCATTCACGACCTTAATTTACTTGGATGACAGCTCAAAAAGTTACTAGAAATAGTCCCTAAAGTAATTGTATCCCTACGCCAACAGCTGACCTCTATCAATTTGGATAACTGTAATTAAAGCATACAGTAACGTATGAATGTGAGAGTTAACCACAGACATTTAAACTAATATTATTTATATTATATATTTAAGGTCAGGCACAAAGCTTATTTATCGCTTTATTTCACTTAAAAAATATTTTTCACAGCACTTTAAAAAAAAGGTCTAACGAATATAACTTTAAAATGGCAACCAACTAATTTAAACCATGTATGGTTGAACATGACGGAAATCAGTTCTTTACAATGATGCACCCACGTGGTGGGTAAAAATATTTTATTTAGTCAAATATTTCAAAATATAATTTATTATATATTTAAAAAAAAGACAAGCACAAAAACAAGCCTTTCTTTACTGTAATAATCAAATATTGGTCAACAAAAATGGGCATAAAAATATTTCTCACGTCATTTTTTTTTTTAAATCTTTGAAAACCAAATAACTTCTATCAAACAGTAATTTTATTACTAATGACCCTGATTAAATGAGCTATAAATATATAAACGCGTTATTAAAAGTAAGGAAATTATATCAAGTTTTTACAAATGAGTTGGATTTTTTTTGCCATATCTGATCACCTAATCTCAGGTCCATTCTAATGTTATCCACCTCCCATCTGCGTCCAACTCTTCCCATTGGTACCATGAACAAGGTTCTAGATTCAACCATTCGTTATGCTTCTCGAGCCCACCTTAAACTATAAGACATAATTATCCTAACAATTTTTTGTGATGAGTATAGGCTGTGTAACTCATCATTATGTAACCTCCTCCCCTCCCCAGTAGCCTCATTCCAATATCTCTCTAAGCACCTTGTTATTGAAAACCCTAAATTTGTTCTCGTCATGCAAGGTAAGAGATCATGTTTCACACAATCACTAAAATTATTGTTTTGTATATTTTGAGTTGGTGACCTGGTGGTCTAGGGGTAAGGTGTCGGACTTCTGTGCTGGAGGTCCGGGGTTCAATCCTCGGTCCCGGCACAGATTTATCTGATTGCCAAACCCTTCCTTCACCTCTGACAAGACGTGTATTAATCACAACTTGTGAATGTGTGGAATGCCAGGCCTCCACCGTGGTTCGGATCCCACGTTAAACTGTAGGTCCTCCGTTTCATCTCACAATCACCCTACCATTACACATTAGCGTAAGTGCGTATAACCCGAACGGGTAGTAAGACGTGTTGCAAATAATCTTTCTAACCCCTTAGTAAACCAGTCTTAATCTTAGGTTTAGATATCTAATTCCAAAAACTCTACGGAGGAACCTTGTGAAAAGCCTAGGTACCATATTTTAGCCCTCTTGGTAAAATGATTTTGGCTCTAGGCTGAGTTAAACACAGACGACTTTAAGAGAACTAATTTTTCGGTTCTATGGGTCATACCGTAAAACTTTGACATTTACCAAAATCTCTACTTTAATTTGTTTGGCGATCACAACACTTTTTTCTCCGAGGGGTTGGGAGAAACTAAAACGAAACTTAATCATAACATACGTATATATACATTGTTTGTTCCAAATATTTGTATCCATGTGCTAACTATGCTGGTGACTAACAAATATCGGTCGCATACACTGATTGTATTGTAAACATGTCCTTGAGTTGAGTTTTTTCCCCCACTTTCAGCTTCCTTTAGTTGAGACACAACCAACCAACATGCAGATATTTGTGAAGACGCTGACGGGCAAGACCATCACCCTCGAGGTGGAGGCATCAGATACCATTGAGAACGTGAAGGCCAAGATTCAAGACAAAGAAGGTAAGTGATGTGGTACTAACTGGTCATGTACCATCACGGTGAGATCACGTCGGGGGCCACTGACTGGAATGTTGCCATCCATCGGGAATTTAAAAGTGGGGACCAATCTAAATAGCTTAAAGGTAGCATCCGAATTTCAAACATTTTCTGAGGGAGAATCATTTCAAATATCTTGAATTGGGTTTTAATTAAAAAAATGTTTCCAAGCGAGGACTTTTCAAAACAACTCCTAGGTGCATTCATTTTCCAAACATTTTCCGGGGTCCATTCCCTGGAGTCCACTTTGACCTTGAGGGACAATTTATTTAAAACTTTTTCGAATCCCCTTTATACACGAATAAGATTCAGGAGGGGGGGATCCTATCTATGGTGACTCGGCGGCGAGTCGGGAGATGGTAAGGAATATTTTTTGTTCTAACAAAGACCCATAGACATTGTTATTTAAAGATTTCAGGAGATATATTTCAAATTTAAGAATGTATAAATGTGATTACCAATGACAAATTCATATACAACTGAAAAACCCTGGGTAAGTTATTTATAATCTTGGAATATCAGTTAACTTATAACAAAATTTCTTAATATTTAAAATAATTAATTGATCAATAATTAGTGCATTTAAAAGAGTCAAATGGTCAAACTATCATTAATAACATATTAAAAATTACAATACAAGTGTAGTTTAATACAATGATGAAAAAATATAAAACTTATTTAAGATAAGGTTAACATCTCCAGTCAAAAGTTTTGATAGCGTTGAACTCACTAAACAGCTGATTTTGTTTCATAAAAACATAACAAATAGAGTTTAAACAGAGAAAAACTAGTAGAAAAAAAACACCTTTTCTCAAGACTGTTGAACAAAACTAATTTGATAGCAGAGCTAATACTGCACACCTTAAGGAGACAAACATCTGCCACAAGAAGCCGAGCTCAAGCAGTTAATGTATTCATAAACCACACTAAATACCCTCTCCCTTTCTTTTCTTTGTGAAAAAGTTTTATTAAATTTAAAATATGAAAAGTTTGATATTGTGGTTTAGAAGCCATAATTAACATATTTGAGAAATAAATTGTAAAAATAAAAACTAATATATAATATTAGGGATTTTATTTGTCTAAAGGGTTTGAATTGTGTTTCTAAAGTATAAAATATAAGCTTTAATTTGACACCAAAATGAACAAGCTTTATTAAATGATAAATATTTTTAATTACAACCCAAATTTGAGCAACTCTTTTAGCAAGAAACATACTTTTTCCCCCCCTGGCGTTATCCCCCCCCCCCGGCGTTATGGGACCATTTATGCACAGGACAATCTGAAAGAATATTCAAGCTCAGAGCTGAAAGGGTACATGGAATTAATTGATTTAATGTGAAATGCGCCTACATTTATCACAACATTATTTGTATAATAAGCATTTTGATAAATTGCTGATATAACTAATCCTCCACTAAAGTTATTGGTCTGATAATTTTAAAGTCCTAGTGTTTATATGTTATGTATTATGGTAATTTCTCTTATTGACATACGTTGTCTTTTCTAGGATCTTTTTTTTATGTACTAACTAAAGTTTGTAGAGGTTTGTGTAACATGTGTTTTGGGCTGCCCCTTATATATAATTAGGTGTAAAATTTGTGAAAAAATAAATATATAGTTATGATACTTCCTTGCTATTAACATTGAATGTTGGGTCCAGTTTTTAAATAAAGGGCCTTATCTGAATAAAGCTACTAGATCTATTTTCATATATTCATATGACCTGTAACTGTCAATTTTGATGGAATTATCGATGCAAATAAAATATGGTTGTATATTTTAAAGGCTCTTTATATGAAAATTGTATTCTGTTAATTTATTACCTATTTCTTCCTGTTAAAAGACTTAGCGGTGGTTTAACAGCTGTTGTATCAAAAAGGTTCTACCCAAGGTGTAGTTGTGGTAATTGTGTATTTACAGGGATTCCACCCGACCAACAACGGCTAATATTTGCCGGCAAGCAGCTTGAAGATGGCCGCACCTTGTCTGATTACAACATACAGAAAGAGTCGACCTTACACTTGGTACTGCGCCTGCGGGCGGGGCCAAGAAACGCAAGAAGAAGAACTACTCGACCCCCAAGAAGATTAAACACAAGAAGAAGAAGGTGAAACTTGCCGTACTCAAATATTACAAGGTGGGTATTGCTCCAAGGATATCATGACTGTTTTATTTGTACCTTTTCCCAGCAGCTTAAAGAATCATTATATGTTCACTAGCAATCCTTTATCTGATTGCCAAACCCTTCCTTCACCTCTGACAAGACGTGTATTAATCACAACTTGTGAATGTGTGGAATGCCAGGCCTCCACCGTGGTTCGGATCCCACGTTAAACTGTAGGTCCTCCATCTCATCTCACAATCACCCTATCATTACACATTAGTGTGTGTATAGCCTGAACGGGTAGTAAGACACGGTGCTAATAGTAATAACAATATATATTCACATTCTTCTTGTTATATTTGTTGTGTTTGTCTTTTATTTTAATTGGTCCTTTTTATTTTTACTTTTCTCTAGTCTTATCATTCTTTACCAATTTGCTTTTTCTTCTGTTTTTAGTTACATTAGTGTTACGATAGAAGATAACTTAGTTCAGAGGATTGTACTAAGTTTTACCTGTTCGTCCTTGGTTAAAATTGTGTTTCTCCTTGTGCTATAAAAGCCACATTGTCCTTATTTCTATTTCCCGCATGTTCTCCTAATTAAAATATTATTTAATTTATGTGTACGTTTTCAACCTCGCTCAAAATAAATGGCTAACACTGGCACCTCCATGAGTGTGGACTGTGTTGTAGGTTGACGAGAATGGAAAGATCCACCGATTGCGTCGTGAGTGTCCCTCGGAGCAGTGTGGGGCTGGAGTGTTCATGGCGGCCATGGAGGACAGGCACTATTGTGGCAAGTGTGGTTACACTCTCGTGTTCAGCAAGCCAGAAGAGAAGTGACAACTTGCTTACAAACATGTATTTTATGGAAATAAAAATGTAATTGTATAAATTAAATATTTATCATTTAAAAATGATAATAAAATTGAATTATTGCCTAATTGCTTGGAAATGTGTAATAAAACAGTGTCGAAACAAACACTGCAGAGTAATTTAAGAATGCATTTCTATTTTTAATAATAATCACCAAGTTATTAAAGAGACTAAAATACTTTCTAGTGGGGTTTTAACGGACTTAAAATTCACCACCCAATTCATAAACTACTTTATTATAGGCCTGTGCATTATTTTGAAATTCAAAAAATTGCATCTTCAAACATAGGTGGGAAAAGTATTTAAGCACATTTTCATCCATATTAAGTCTTCAGTTATTGGAGAAAGGAGACGATTAAATGATGTGTATTTTAATTGTGATAACATAATGAATTAAGTGGCAAATTAATGGTCGTATTAGGGTTGTCCCATAATTGTATCGGGCCAAAACCACTAGTAAGCATCATAATAGCTTTATACACAGGGTGTCCCACTCACTTCCAAACCAGGTATTTCTTTAATAACTTTAACACTAATGAAGATAACAACAAAATTTGAACAGGAGTGCGTTCGATGTTGTGTGTTGCCTAGTTGTTGCGACCCAACCAGCCTCTCTATTGGTTTGTTCTGTCATTTGGCTGAGCGCCTCTACATAATACGGTGTTGTTCGTGAGTGTGAGTTCACACAAGATAGTCTGAAAATGTACACTCTGGAGGAGTGAGTGTTTATTGTTCGCGCTTATTGGAAAACAGAATAAATAGTCATGTCAACAGCAATTCTTGGAGACGTTAGTAAGCCGACATCCACCGAGTAAGTCCAGCATTTGAACCTTGTCGAAGAAACTGGAAACTAGGTTTTTTATTGGACGATCGTGCAGGAGGTCATTCGCAAATATAAGAGCCGATCCAGAATTTATGTTGATGGTTCCAGACATTTCTTCAGGAAAATCTTGAGCATTCTGGACTACGCTTGGTTCTTGGACGAGTCATTGTTTCACCTGTCGGGTTACGTTAATTCTCAATGTTCCCGTATTTGGGCAAGTGAAAATCCCAACGCGATACATGAACTCCTTCATTCAGAGAAGATTGGTGTTTAGTGTGGGAGGTCCCAGCGGCACGTAATTGGCCCATCTTCATCACCTTTGTAGATCAATTGGACAACGACGAACTCTTCACTGGATATTTCCAGCAGGATGAAGTGACATCCCACACATAAGACAATAGCGTGGCCGAAATTCAGTTCTTTTTCGGCAACTGTGTCATTTCGAAGGGACTTTGGCCACCGCGCTCGCCTGATTATTTTTTATGCGGATATCTGAAAGGAAAAGTTTACCAAAACAAACCACGAACCGTAGATGCCTTGAAAGCAAACATCACCAAAGAAATTCAGGCAATGTCAGCAAACGTACTGGCAAGAACTTTTAACAAATCTGGTGCGCCAGGTTCAATCCTGTCTGGACATAAATGGCGGCCATTTCCAGCACATGTTATATGATGTCATCACAGATCTCACAAAATGAGTTATGTCTGCTTCAAATTTTGTTGCAATATCTTCATTAGTGTTAAAACTATTAAAGAAATGCCGGGTTTGGTAGTGAGTGGGACGCCCTGTATCCTAAACTTTAGAATTCCAAGTGTAGAGGTGGGGGAGAGGGGAAAGGTCTAAGAAAAGTTTGACGAGAGCTGCAGAGGAGGACAAGTGGTAAGAAGAAGAGCAACAGGTGAAGGAGTGGAGGAGAATATATCTAATCTAAAACTAAAGTGTGTTTAGACACAGTGGACTTGGTAAGGGTCCTCCATAAAGAGTGTAACACTGTTTTAGAGTACGGAGCTCATATGTTAACGTGTTGTTACATAGGTACATCACATGGTTACTTATCACAAATAATATACTTAAATTATAATTATAAAAAAAATAACTTGTTGATAACTCAAGAATATGCACGGGGTTGAAAATGCAAACTAAACACTTGTTTACCAATATTTTGACAGCAATCTAGAGAGTTCTTTGAAATCATTTTATGTTCAGGATTTAAAATGGATTTTAAGAAGTATTAAATCTCTTTTAGTGTCACATAAACATCCCTATGAAATAATGACATTCACTCTTGATGTGAAAAGTTACATACATAACACAGGTTGGAGGAAGGGGGGTCAGCCTAAATGTCTACTTGGTGCTACACCGAAAAGGGGAGGGGGTATGGATAACTCCCAATGGTGATGGAAATGATCATGAATAGAGCAGGTAGGAAAGAATTAATTGATGGTATGGGAGGAGTAAGAAAGTGAAAGAGTTTGTTCAGTTTTAGTTTGACATAGAATGAGGTAATGGTAGTGACAATCAAGAGGATTAGGCTTATAAAAATACAAATATGGACGAAGTAGAGCTGAGAAATAAACCAGACAGGATGAATCAGTATATGTGGACAATCAGTAGAAATTGTGTTGCGTTTCATCAGGAATGATTTGATAGGGTTGAGTCAGTCTTTTAATATCGTTAAGACCTTTGTAACATTTCAAATCATGTTAGGAATAATTAACTAGTAAAGCTGATGGACTTGTAACAATAGCATCATGATTTGATAACATTTTCAGTTTTCATGCTCATGACAGCGACATTTTATATTCGGATATCAGATGTTTCTTGAAGCGTGCTTAATTTATATCTATGGTTGAGTTTTATTATTATTTAGATTCCTACCACACATTCTTTTACACAAGCTGTGAATAATTGTTTTTGTAACTATACAAACACAAGCAATGTCTTCAAAAGGAGACTTGTTCTTTGCTTGAGTATAGAAACCAATATCCAGTAAAACATAAGTCTAAAAGATGTGGAACAAAGCAAAAATGCAGCATTTATCTCAAGCCAGGTTTGAGGAGTCCATCAATAGTGTTATTTCTTCGTACTGACAAAGCAATGAAAATAAAAATAGCCAAATAGATTACTAGATAATTGAATGATTCTTTTTACTATTTTTAACTGGTCCCTTTTTAAAATAATTTATGTTAGATTAAAAATGTAATATCAAATATATACCAGTAAACCCTTGCAAATCTTTCACACATTCAAACCCCCCCCCCCCCTCTTTCTCTTGTTTGGTGGTTGAAATTAAATACTCGGTGAAGTGAAGTGTATACACAAAATAGCAAAGAGAGTTTATTAATGTGAACATATTTACCATTTACAATACCTCTTTGTATACAATATTTGATGTCAGAATGCAAACATCTTGAATTTAGATTTTTAACTTAAAATTTTAAACAATATGCATTCTGAAGGCCAAACAGAAGTCCCAAATATTTGTAGACCCCGTGATGTGATAAAAGAGGTGTTGGCTAGATCTTTTTTAATTGCTATAGCATGGTAACCACTAGTTGAATACAAAACTGTGAAGAGCTTACATTCTCCTAGTCTATCATGGTTTCTACTATATTCTGTAAGGGATGGATAGAAGGGGTCTATAGTCGACACAAAACTGGAAGTTTTCTTTTTAACTATTACTATTGGTGATGTCAAGGGTTGGTTTCCTAGCTCCCTCGGTACTATAAACCCTGAAGATGGTTGTTGGTCAATCAAATCCTGTACTAATGCTTGTTGGCTCTATGGTAAGCTTTCCGAGTGTTATCAGTATGGATCACATGCTCAGGTTACATTTGTTCTCGAAAAACTGGCTCAAGTTTCTTCCTCTGTTCGGCAGTAAAATTATATAATTTACCAGAGAAATCAATGTTTATCTACCGGTTTCCTCGACACTCATCTTCATATTTCTTCCACCTTTGGCCATAAATCCATAAAAATAGTTTAAATACGTTACATTTTATGTTAAACCAATTAAAATGCTATTTGGACGAGAGGTTTAAGAAAAGATAAATACAAAAGCAATGTCAACAATTTTTTTTTATATTTCTTTTAACAAAGTTTACAGATGTTCCAGAATATGGTATAATGTGTTAGATAACATAGCCAAGTCGAAGGGACCGACACACAGTCCACCAGAACTATACAAGTGAGCAATATGCGGTATCACCCTAGCTCGAGAAGAAATGTGTGCGTCTTAACAGTGTAACAAGAGGTCACTTTAGTGGCACTTATTGGACAGCTAAGAATACTGACCCTAGTTTAAATACAAAGAAAATAGTGTAAAAATGTAACAGTCTTTTAACTATAAACACTGTGCAGTAGCCGTATTTCGGACAAATATTTACTCTTTCACGTGGTCAGTGTCACTGACGACCAAAGTGAAAGAGTTTATTTGGTCCCAAGTATCCCATGCACCTCGTTTTATGATTTTTGACTATTTATTACCCAAACATTTATGATATAAAAATTGAAACTTTATAAATTATGGTCTTCCAGGCTACAGAGTTTGAAAGATACTATAGAAGCGTTAGTTATGATCTATCTTTCCTTGTAAAAACGAGACCAAAACATCGGCGGCATTCTGTCTATGATCCTATTAATGTTCGTTTGTTTCTGAATGAACATTGAAAATAATGTCAAATGGTATGAGGTGAACTAAATGTATGTTTCTTTTCTTTGTTGTAGACATATACTTTGTTGAATATATAGTTAACAAGGATCAACATTGGCTAATAAAGTGATAGATATTTATGTAATAGAATATAAGAACCTTAACCCAGTACCATATTTGGTTGAACTAGCTTTAAAATTGTTTAACTTTAACATATAATTTAATTATTTGCAATTATCAAATAAGGATAACTTTTAAAAAAGAAAGATCTGTTTGACCTTTTGCGGCAGAATATTCATTACTGTAAAAAAATACAACAGAGAGGAATATAGACAGCTTTTACAAAAGAGGAACTTTGATCACACTGCGTGTTGCGTTATATTACATTAATTAGTCCCAATTATCTTGAATGTACGACCTACACAACTATGATAATTACAACATGAACAATAAATTAGCCTAATTCATGTTTTAATAACTTACAATTTTCCATGTGTTGGAGGACAAAATATATTTATTTAATGATACTAACAGGTCTACCTCAGCCCTAGCTAGAAAACAAATTTTAAAAATGAACAAAAATAACAAACTTTACATACCATTTACTAACATGATAAATTAGAGGTATGTCACATTACTTTTACATGTCTTAAATGCTTGTAACTTTTGAAATAAGTATGATTTGTGCCGCTAGAAGACATGAAAGTTGACAATAGAATAACGTAATTAGGTACATGGCAAATCTTGTGCTCAAACAAATATAACATTCAATTCTAAAATACTTTCATAAATAATAATATTCAAAGGAAAAATGGTGCCAAACGCCTTAATTAAATTAAACATTGTAAGGAGGTAAGAAGGGCAAGACCTACAAACTTACCAGAAAACTGCAGCCCTCAAAGTTCACAGTTAAAACAACAAAAACACTTATTAATAATAATAATAGAATTAAATAGCCAAAGCTATTATTTATGCTTTTAGTGGGAATTACTCCATCTAGGTATCATATTCTGAAAATTGAAAAATGACACCTGGACACGGGAATCGAACCCAGGACCTTTGGCTTAGTACGCCAATGCTAACCACTGAGCTATCCAGGAATCATACCGTGCCAAGGGTCATTCTTCACTCATATTTTAAGGCAGAGTATATGATGGAATTAGCGGAAATTGTCGGCTACAAATATGTGATTATATATTAATATCACGAGCTATCAGATAACGCAGCCATCTGCGACTCAGTAGTTGGCATATTGCTGCCATTTGTACAGTTATTAAATTGTACGGGATGCATATATGCCAACTACCGAGTCGCAGATGGCTGCGTTATCTGATAGCTCGTGATATTAATATATAATCACATATTTGTAGCCGACGATTTCCGCTAAGTCTATCATAGACTCTGTCTTAAAATATGAGTGAAGAATGACCCTTGGCACGATATGATTCCTGGATAGCTCAGTGGTTAGCATTGGCGTACTAAGCCAAAGGTCCGTGGGTTCGATTCCCGTATCCATGTGTCATTTTTCAATTTTCAGTATATGAAAACACTTATTTATGAAATTTTCAGGGTACTCCATTGCCCTTTTCAGTAGGAGAGAGTAAAACAGATTGGCTACTCTGAACCCTCAGTAATTTCTATATAAACAATAACAACAGATAATATAAATACAACATTCTCTCCATATACCAAGAATGCACAGGTAACAACATAACTAAATTACCATAATATTACATAATTATGTGTTTTGTTATGTTTTAATAGTGAATTTAAGAGGCCTACAGTTTTCTGGTAAGTTTGTATGCCTTCTTTCCTCTTTTAAATGTTCAAAATATTAATATTCAGATGTTCAATAATGAAACATATATAATAAAGATAATATTGGGTTGAAAGAGATTGTCTTTGTAGGTACTACTTTTTAAAATGTATCTCTTAAAACAACTACACAATGCTTTGATCTCACTATGCGCAGGTATGCCGATATAAAGTGCACGGAAGCCCCTCCATATGTTTCAAACTCCTTACTATGACCTACATATAAATATAATCAGACTAGTACATAAGGAAAATAACACAATTTCACTGCCAAAACTACATGTTGGAAATACAATTACAAATTGTATTGGTGCAGCTACAATAACTATAAACATTTTACTTTTTTTGTAAATAGTAAAATGTATGTATATTTATGATTAAACTAGACTAAAAAAACAAATGACTAATACTTCTGAAACAATAACAAAATAAACTAAAGGATATCACAAGTTTCAGCGGCTACTTTCATAGTCGGGACATTCTAAAAACTAGAATAATAATAATAATATTGTACACAGCGAGTTGGAATGGATGAGTTGTCCTTTGACTGTGAGGATTCAAGCCGAGTCCCGCTTGGTTTGTCGCTCGACGAGTGGACAATATCACAACACTGTGTGGCAAGCCTAAAGTTCTTCACGGGATGTTTTTGTCATCACAACATCTTCGGCTGGCAATTCCACTTTGATAGCCGCCTCTTCCGCAAACGTGTCCTTTAGGACAGAGAGCACCTTCTTACTCACTAGAGGATGGATACTCACTTGGAGTTCACTCAGTGACTCTTCTGTCTGAAACACGCACAAAGTTCTAGAAAATGTGTAGAGCTGGAATTCAAGGGGATAAATTTATGTTTTAAGAAGATAATGGTTAGGGTTTTTTTTCCAATAATTTAACAAAACAGTTTTAGTGTTGATAGAGATATTTAAAAATATTTTCTATTTCAAATACTCAAGCTTAATATAATATTAATGATTGTTACAATATATTTTGTTTCCGGCCCGTACGAGAACCTGTTTAGGCCTACTCTAGGCCAAACTACATGTTTATAACTTACTACCCATCCATGCTATCTACATACTACACTGGTGGGACAGGGTGAGGAAAGTAGAATTTTGGGGAATACTGTTTACTGATTACATCTATTGCAGTCTCTAAAAAATTCAAAGTTTATTATTGCATGAGTGGTAGAATTTTAAATTTATTTGTTTTTAAATGTTGAAAAAAAAAGTTCATTTGTATGATTATCGATAATTTTTGTCATTTTTTAAAGGGAAAATTTAGAAGACAGACAAATTATAGTTTTTAATTCCATATTTTCCAGATTTCCAGTTAAAAAATTTCTACTGCCAGATTATTTTAAATAGTGTGAACTAGTTAGGCTTGATAGAAACAATTTTATTCTAACACTACATTTTGATTACTTTCACAATGAACATGATTTTTATTTTCAAAATACTGACTTGGTTAAGAAAAGGGGGTTGAGGATTGTGACAATAAGAAACATATATAAGGCCAATGTGAAGATAGAATGAACATCTGATTGGTTCCAAACAGAAAGGGAGAGAGACAGGGAAGCGTTTATCCCATCCTTTTTAATATGGTAAATGATGAAATTTATAGCCCGAGTCCAGGGTCACAAACCGGGGGAACTGAAGGTGATGGGATACACGGACAATGTCATGTCAGGGAGGAGTCGGATGAGGACTTGAGAGAGAGATAGCTAAATGGACAGGAGCGATGGAACTATGGATTGGACATGAACGTGGAAAAGAGAAAGAAGATGGAGGTGGCTGGAAACGCAAACCCAGCAAAGCTTGTATTAGTCTCTGCATGCAATGGCTTGGATATATGCATATACTTTGAGAACTACTTTAGTGCAATCACACTTAAAAATTAAGAGCAGATGCACAATTCACACAATCATACATAACAGAACAAAGCAAAAACACAATAGAAAAAAACTAAATAAATGCCACAGGTTTTGTTGGGCTTGCAGACCCCTGCAAAGTCCCCCTGTGAAAACCCTAGTGTTAAGATTGACTTGTGCTGTTAAGTCTTCTGGGGCTTCCCCAGAGAAGCTACCATAAATATGAGGACCAATTTCAATTCGGCTTGTTTCAGCTCGTCGATAATTAGTCACGTGGCCACTACCAGGGTACCCTAGAAAGTGCATTAAGATATTTTTGCAGCCTCTGTTACTTGTATAATTAGATGATTTGCAAGTGCTGAGCGACGGGACACAGCGGATAAGCCGAGAGGGCATAGCATTGAATATAGCAGACTGTTTAACTGAGTGATAAGACAGATAAATACACACTTTTAAAGAAGGTGAAGAGGCCTACTGTGGTAGGGAAGCTCCTACCCCAGTGATCTACTCTAGTATAGCATGCAGCAGTTATTTAGGTCTAAGTGTTCCAGGCTTGTTGGTGTTACCTGTCTGAGCAGTTGAACCGCAGCCTGCAACACTTTCTGCCACTTCTGCATTTCCACATTGTGCAGCGCTTCTTGCTGCTGAAGGAGCCTCAACCACTCATCTTGGGATTTGGGGGGAGTCCTGAACACAACAACCGCTCGACATTAATACAGCGACGATAATCACCAGCGCTGCTGTTTGAATGGCAAATAGACAGGAGGAGATAGGAGGTTCTACATTAATACAACCACGATGATCACCAGCGCTACTGTTTGAATGGCAAATAGATAGGAGGAGATAGGAGGTTCTAATGTTCTCAAATAGTCAGACACATGTTGAGATTGTAGAACCTAATCTGATATTTCACTTTTGAAAGATAAACATATAGAAGAATAAACTCAGAAAGAAGAAGAAAAAAAACTTGGAATGAAATAATCCAATAGCCTAGAAATGTGTATTGCGTTTATTCTGCTCAATTGATGAGACTAGCTTCAGGGCGAAGTTATATTAGTAATCTAGGGTTGGCCACTCAAACTTATAAAATTCTAGCATAGTCCTCGGTTTTTTTGGCAAATAAAAATAAAAAGTTTACCTGATGTTTTAAAAGGCTTTCCCTCCAGTTATGAGACTATGGGGAAATTATTTTTTAGTAAAAGTGTTTTTAAAAGGTGTTTTATATGACACCAAATTTTTGTACTTGAGCAAGTATTGAAGTATTGTTAATACAGACGACCACCCCATTCCAAGCCATCCACTGCCTTTCTAGGAGAATCTGCTCGTCTCATACTTTGCTGCTTCCTGGACAGACACTACCTTCAAATCTGAGGGACGGCAGTGTTTACATGTATGACCCCCTCCCCCTTACGCTAACCTCTTCATGGGAAAACTAGAGAGCAACTTTTTGCAATTTGAACCCTTGCAGCGGCTCTGCTGGATGCAATTTATTGACATCTCCATGATCTGGACAGATTCCGAAACTAATTTATTACAGTTCCTGAACAGGTTAAATAACCATAGGACTCTCAGATTCACCTGGAACATTTCACAACACCGTACAATATCTTCTGGGGAAGAAGACCTCAGCAAGCAATGTTAACAACTCTTAGAGGCTTTCACAGCCCGAGGATATCCTAAAAACATAGTCAACAGTCAAATAAACCGATTCCTATCCAATCAAGAAACAATTCATGAGACACCGATCACCAGCCAGTATTATGAAGGTCTAGACAAAATCAGATTTATCCTGAACCTCATCAACTCCCACACAAAATATTATGAGCAGTTATCCAAGAAATGCATTCAAATGCCCCTTTAATATCCACAACATTCTGGTTCACCCTAAATTGGCTGACCCAGCAACAAACAACAAACAACATCAGGCCAAAGGTTCCTACCCTTGCAACAAACCAAATTCACCAACCTCTCACCTCATCCAACAGCAGGCTCACACAAATGGAACACCCCAAGAAAGGCCACTATGACTGCTCCACAGTAAATCTTATATACCGGCTACAGTGCGACCACTGCATTGCTGAATACATTGGCCTCACCACAGGAACACTCGGACAACAAATGAACGGTCACTGTTTTGTTACCGACCACAACAACCCTGACAAATCAGTAGCACTTCATTCTCAAACACATAATTCAGACTCATGCTATAATACTAGAGCTATACGAGCCCTCACCAATAATTGCGATGCTTCACAGCTTAGTAGGTGGGAACCTTCTCACCAATGTATTGCCAAATCCAAGCACCTCCTGGTCTCCATCTTATATAACCTTTGTGAAAACTTCTATATACAATTTTTACTTGTCATCACCAATATACACAACTTTCATGAATATAATTGAAGAGAGGAACGGCTCACACCTAATAACAATAACACGCACAACAAATGAAATTAAATAAATCTAGGGTTTTTCTAGCAGATGTAAAAACCAATATAATACATTTTCAACTATCTCATCAATAACTATGCTCAGAACATGATCCTCCTGGGACTAAGGCTACTATAAAATGACAACATTTCAACGAGCTACCAGGCTTTAAGTATCACCTTGCTAGCTTCTGGCTGTAAAGCACATGCATTGTCAAATGCACATGCGCACTGATTTGAGATGGTTGGTTCTGAGATTTGATTGGTTCTCCTGTACCGAACATCTCGGGAAGAGCAGACAAAGAAGAGTTGAACTTTAGCAGAACAGTTCGCACCTATAAGGCGGAATCTTGTGATTGGCTTAGATCTTGTCACATGATTATGTTTCTGTTCTGCGCTTGTTTTCGGTGAACGTGTAAATCTACAGTAACTACTAAACTATTTGCTTGGTTAGCATTGAACATGATTTTGTGAGGTGGTATGTTTTGAGGTTAATATTGATGAATTTGTTGCAATGAAGGTTAGGGAAACTGTTCCAATAGCCATCTGCACAATACCCCCTTTATTGGGTTCTTCACACTCCATTCCCTTCTAACTGCGGATTATTTCACAAACCACATCCCAAACAGTATAAATAAGACTAAACAATGTACGGCAAAGGAATAACACTTTACCCTCAAAATTGTGATCCCATAAATCTCTCGATCTCACGCTAGGTTCAGAAATTGAATACTGACAGAAGCTGACAGAGTGGCCCTTGCTCTTGAATTCTCAACAGACAGCAACAATCAAGCATAATTCTCAGTTTTACCGATCAGAGCTCACCCTCTGCCCTGAATATACTATTCTTAGGAACGCCATTAGTAAGGTAAAACAAATTCCACTATATCCTCAAGTTTGTAATAATATATCTGAGTGTGGAACAACCAAATAACCATGAATCTCTAACTCGCATCAGTGGGCTATGGAGCTAATCTACTCAGGTTTACTGACATAATGTACCTGAGAACCTGTAGTCCATCATGGTCAAGGAATGTACCTGAGAACCGGTAACTCCATCACGGTCAAGGAATGTACCTGAGAACCTGTAGATCCATCACGGTCAAGGAATGTACCTGAGAACCTGTAGATCATCACGGTCAAGGAATGTACCTTAGAACCTGTAGCTCCATCAGGTCAAGGAATGTACCTGAGAACCTGTAGATCCATCACGTCAAGGAATGTACCTGAGAACCTGTAGATCCATCATGGTCAAGGAATGTACCTGAGAACCTGTAGATCCATCACGGTCAAGGAATGTACCTGAGAACCTGTAGATCCATCACGGTCAAGGAATGTACCTGAGAACCTGTAGATCCATACAGTCAAGGAATGTACCTTAGAACCTGTAGCTCCATCATGGTCAAGGAATGTACCTGAGAACCTGTAGATCCATCACGGTCAAGGAATGTACCTGAGTACCTGTAGATCCATCACGGTGAAGGAATGTACCTGAGTACCTGTAGATCCATCACGGTCAAGGAATGTACCTTAGAACCTGTAGCTCACGACAGTCAAGGAATGTACCTGAGAACCTGTAGATCCATCACGGTGAAGGAATGACTAGAGTTCTGTGTCCACTCCTCCAACACCCACAGCTTGTAGTAGAGCAGAGCATTGAGACATACGAGGAACACCAGTATGGCCATGACTCCCCAGCTCAACATCTCGGACAATGTGCGGCCATCCCCTTCCACTAAACCTGAACAGAACAATACACAAACATTTCATGGTATAGTGCCCCACATACACTTTCTTACTCCTCTGACCAAAAATGGACAAAACTCGTATGATAAGTATGTGAAATGAGTTTATTTATTATTATTACTAATATTATTACTATTAATAATTTTTTTACTAATGATACTACTACTTTTATTGTTATTATTAATGTTGTTATTGTATTATTATTATTATTATTATTCTTGTTTTATTGTTATGGTTGTTGTTTTGTTATTATTATTAGCACCGCGTCTTACTACTCGTTCGGGTTATACACACTTACGCTAACGTGTAACATTGAGTGTTTCGGATTTTTAGGGGAATTTCTATTTTGTTTGTCAAAAGTGGATGAACATTAAAAATGAGATGACTTATTAAAAAGAAGACTTGAAAAAAACACTATACCGTTAAATTAACCTTGAATAAATATATCAGTAGAGACTCATATTGCTGGTCGAAAGGTGGAAACCTTAATTCTCGAAATAGATGGGATTGTTGGTCATGAGAGGTCAGGGTTTAAATCCCAGTCAGGAGTACTGGTTTCCTATCTTCTTTGTCCCTATCTCAATTGTGTGTCAGACTGAATGAATAGTAAAACACAGGCACTAAAAATGGATCTTTATTATATTATATATATTTTAGCACCGTGTCTTACTACCCATTCGGGTTATACGCCTATCTACAATTACACTAATGGCTTAGGGAAGTTTATTTGAGAGGAAGTGCAATCACATTTGTGTGGAGGGTGAGTGGGGAACTATTTAGGGAAAACTACCCTCAGTGCACCAGACCGGGATCGAACCCCATCTCCTCGTCTTCAGCATTCTAATCCAACACGAGGGTAGCACGTTAGACCACAGAGCCACCGAAACAGGTCTTTATGATATGGATCTATGTAACCAAGGACTTGATAAGGATTGGACAATTGATCATTTTTGTTTACAGTTTGATTAAATCAAATAACAGAAGGTAAAACAGTACGGTTTGTGGGTGCACACTAAGCTGTATATCCACTAAAAGTATCAGAAAACACAATATTTTTGCTTTACTATCGATAAAAAGTTTAGTTTTAAATGTGATAAAAACTCACCAATAATAGGCCTGGCTGCCTCTGCCGGAGTGATGCCCGCCAGCCCTCTTCTCCGTCGACGAACTTTCTTCTTCACTCCGAGCCCAGTCCCGTTATCACACTCCACTTGGAGTGCTTTGGTCAGGGAAGTGTGGAAGTCCTCCAGTCCAGACCAAGTGTTCTTCTCGATGAAACCTAACAACAGCGCGAGGAGGATTGAGACAAACAGCACGAGGAGGATTGAGACAAACAAGCCGAGGAGGATTGAGACAAACAAGCCGAGGAGGATTGAGACAAACCACGAGAGGAGGATTGAGACAAACAACGCGAGGAGGATTGAGATAAACAACACGAGGAGATTGAGACAATCAGCATGAGGAGGATTGAGACAAACAACACGAGGAGGATTGAGATAAACAACACGAGGAGGATTGAGACAATCAGCATGAGAGGATTGAGACAAGAACAACACGAGGAGGATTGAGACAAAACAACGTGAGGAGGATTGAGACAATCAGCACGAGGAGGATTGAGATAAACAACACGAGGAGGATTGAGACAAACAACGTGAGGAGGATTGAGACAATCAGCACGAGGAGGATTGAGATAAACAACACGAGGAGGATTGAGACAATCAGCATGAGGAGGATTGAGATAAACAACACGAGGAGGATTGAGACAATCAGCATGAGGAGGATTGAGACAAACAAGCCGAGGAGGATTGAGACAAACCACGAGAGGAGGATTGAGACAAACAAGCCGAGGAGGATTGAGACAAACAAGCCGAGGAGGATTGAGACAAACAAGCCGAGGAGGATTGAGACAATCAGCATGAGGAGGATTGAGATAAACAAGCCGAGGAGGATTGAGACAAACAAGCCGAGGAGGATTGAGACAAACCACGAGAGGAGGATTGAGACAAACAAGCCCACATTCTTGAATTTCACAACTATATAATAATCACACAAACGATGGAACTGCTTTGCTTCACAACACACATCATTTTCTATTTTAAATGCAAATTTTATTCTACCAAGAACCTTATTTTAATTGTTCTTTCAATCTTATGTAAATATCAAAATCTTCTTATAAATGAAATTAAAAATATTTATGTAGGCTTTGTACTTATTAATATATTTTTTTCAAATTATTAACCATTAGATCATGAAATATTTTCAAAATTAATGTTTTTATAACTTATTAATAAATATTAAACAATCAGACACCTTAGCTCAGTCAGTAGCATTTTTTCCTACTGAGCCAAGAGTCCCGGGTTCGATTCCCGGCATGGCCAAAAAATGTATCATTGGTGATAGTGGTTTTTACCCTTTCACATTGATAAAGTGACCGCCGGGGGCTGGTTGTTGTGCCTGTCCTAGTCTTAAGTTAGTTAACTTATAAACCATATGAAGCCGCAACAGGCCTAGCAAGCTGGTAGTGGAAAATGTATGGCTTGAATTAAAAACTGACCACAGGCTGCAAACAGTAATTAATGTATAAAAATGTAATATATATACAGGGTGTTCCCGAATTAAATGGCTTAACTTTGGGAAGTGGTAGTGGATCAAAAAACTAATTCAAAGAAATGACAAAACTCTACAAATAGGCACATTTTTTAAGCACCATGTCCTACACCTGTTCAGGCTATTTGCACGTATTACTGTCTTAAGGACTAAGAGGTTACATTATAGAGAAAATCTACCCGCATTTGCGTTGAGGGAGAGTGGGAAATCATCTTGGATGTAATCGTACTAATAGTAGATTCAACCATGATTCGAACCCCGGTCTCTCTGCTATCGGTAGTTCAGTCTATTGCGAGAATAACGACTTAGATCTTGCTGCCAACAAAGAGTGTTAATTGCACTGTTAAATCCTTCGCAATTTTCTGATCAATGTGCTTTGTAATGATTTTATCAGAATAGGTATGGAAAATACTCTTTTGGAGATGTGCTTGTTTTAGCTTCCTTTTCATGAAAACAGCAAAAAAACTAAATAAAAACACATTTTTCTACAGAGGTCCTCCTCAGCAATGGCTCGATATTAATGTTCCTGGAAGATGTATCGGTCGCGCTGGACCTGTGGCTTGGACTCTGCGTTTATCTGATTTAACGTCACTAGATTTTATTGTCTAGGGAGCTCTCGAGTAAAAAGTGTATTAAGTACCTGTTAATGACCTTCAATCATTCTGACAAAGGATAACTTGAAGAAACAACAGTCACACAATGTCGGTCAGCCACTCGTTCTGTCATTGATAGGTACAATGTCGGTCAGCCACTCGTTCTGTCATTGATAGGTGTAATGTCGGTCAGCCACTAGTTCTGTCATTGATAGGTGTAATGTCGGTCAGCCACTAGTTCTGTCATTGATAGGTGTAATGTCGGTCAGCCACTAGTTCTGTCATTGATAGGTGTAATGTCGGTCAGCCACTAGTTCTGTCATTGATAGGTGTAATGTCGGTCAGCCACTAGTTCTGTCATTGATAGGTGTAATGTCGGTCAGCCACTAGTTCTGTCATTGATAGGTGTAATGTCGGTCAGCCACTAGTTCTGTCATTGATAGGTGTAATGTCGGTCAGCCACTAGTTCTGTCATTGATAGGTGTAATGTCGGTCAGCCACTAGTTCTGTCATTGATAGGTGTAATGTCGGTCAGCCACTAGTTCTGTCATTGATAGGTGTAATGTCGGTCAGCCACTAGTTCTGTCATTGATAGGTGTAATGTCGGTCAGCCACTAGTTCTGTCATTGATAGGTGTAATGTCGGTCAGCCACTAGTTCTGTCATTGATAGGTGTAATGTCGGTCAGCCACTAGTTCTGTCATTGATAGGTGTAATGTCGGTCAGCCACTCGTTCTGTCATTGATAGGTGTAATGTCGGTCAGCCACTAGTTCTGTCATTGATAGGTGTAATGTCGGTCAGCCACTAGTTCTGTCATTGATAGGTAATGTCGGTCAGCCACTAGTTCTGTCATGATAGGTGTAATGTCGGTCAGCCACTATTCTGTCATTGATAGGTGTAATGTCGGTCAGCCACTAGTTCTGTCATTGATAGGTGTAATGTCGGTCAGCCACTAGTTCTGTCATTGATAGGTGTAATGTCGTCAGCCACTAGTTCTGTCATTGATAGGTGTAATGTCGTCAGCCACTAGTTCTGTCATTGATAGGTGTAAATGTCGGTCAGCCACTAGTTCTGTCATTGATAGGTGTAATGTCGGTCAGCCACTAGTTCTGTCATTGATAGGTGTAATGTCGGTCAGCCACTAGTTCTGTCATTGATAGGTGTAATGTCGGTCAGCCACTAGTTCTGTCATTGAAAAGTGTAATGTCGGTCAGCCACTAGTTCTGTCATTGATAGGTCAATGTCGGTCAGCCACTAGTTCTGTCATTGATAGGTTACAATGTCGGTCAGCCACTAGTTCTGTCATTGATAGGTAATGTCGTCAGCCACTGTTCTGTCATTGATAGTGTAATGTCGGTCAGCCACTAGTTCTGTCATTGATAGGTGTAATGTCGGTCAGCCACTAGTTCTGTCATTGATAGGTGTAATGTCGGTCAGCCACTAGTTCTGTCATTGATAGGTAATGTCGGTCAGCCACTAGTTCTGTCATTGATAGGTTAATGTCGTCAGCCACTAGTTCTGTCATTGATAGGTGTTAATGTCGGTCAGCCACTAGTTCTGTCATTGATAGGTACATGTCGTCAGCCACTCGTTCTGTCATTGATAGGTGTAATGTCGGTCAGCCACTAGTTCTGTCATTGATAGGTGTAATGTCGGTCAGCCACTAGTTCTGTCATTGATAGGTTAAATGTCGGTCAGCCACTAGTTCTGTCATTGATAGGTGTAATGTCGGTCAGCCACTAGTTCTGTCATTGATAGGTGTAATGTCGGTCAGCCACTAGTTCTGTCATTGATAGGTAAATGTCGGTCAGCACTAGTTCTGTCATTGATAGGTGTAATGTCGGTCAGCCACTAGTTCTGTCATTGATAGGTGAAATGTCGGTCAGCCACTAGTTCTGTCATTGATAGGTGTAATGTCGGTCAGCCACTAGTTCTGTCATTGATAGTGTAATGTCGGTCAGCCACTAGTTCTGTCATTGATAGGTGTAATGTCGGTCAGCCACTAGTTCTGTCATTGATAGGTTAATGTCGTCAGCCACTAGTTCTGTCATTGATAGGTGTAATGTCGGTCAGCCACTAGTTCTGTCATTGATAGGTGTAATGTCGGTCAGCCACTAGTTCTGTCATTGATAGGTGTAATGTCGGTCAGCCACTAGTTCTGTCATTGATAGGTGTAAATGTCGGTCAGCCACTAGTTCTGTCATTGATAGGTTAAATGTCGGTCAGCCACTAGTTCTGTCATTGATAGGTGTAATGTCGGTCAGCCACTAGTTCTGTCATTGATAGGTGTAATGTCGGTCAGCCACTAGTTCTGTCATTGATAGGTGTAATGTCGGTCAGCCACTAGTTCTGTCATTGATAGGTGTAATGTCGGTCAGCCACTAGTTCTGTCATTGATAGGTGTAATGTCGGTCAGCCACTAGTTCTGTCATTGATAGTGTAATGTCGGTCAGCCACTAGTCGTCTGTCATTGATAGTGTGTAATGTCGGTCAGCCACTAGTTCTGTCATTGATAGGTGTAAATGTCGGTCAGCCACTCGTTCTGTCATTGATAGGTGTAATGTCGGTCAGCCACTAGTTCTGTCATTGATAGGTGTAATGTCGGTCAGCCACTAGTTCTGTCATTGATAGGTGAAATGTCGGTCAGCCACTAGTTCTGTCATTGATAGTGTAATGTCGGTCAGCCACTAGTTCTGTCATTGATAGGTTAAATGTCGGTCAGCCACTAGTTCTGTCATTGATAGGTGTAATGTCGGTCAGCCACTAGTTCTGTCATTGATAGGTGTAATGTCGGTCAGCCACTAGTTCTGTCATTGATAGGTGTAATGTCGGTCAGCCACTAGTTCTGTCATTGATAGTGTAATGTCGGTCAGCCACTAGTTCTGTCATTGATAGGTGTAATGTCGGTCAGCCACTAGTTCTGTCATTGATAGGTAATGTCGGTCAGCCACTAGTTCTGTCATTGATAGGTGTAATGTCGGTCAGCCACTAGTTCTGTCATTGATAGGTGTAATGTCGGTCAGCCACTAGTTCTGTCATTGATAGGTGTAATGTCGGTCAGCCACTAGTTCTGTCATTGATAGTGTAATGTCGGTCAGCCACTAGTTCTGTCATTGATAGGTGTAATGTCGGTCACTGCGGCAGCCACTAGTTCTGTCATTGATAGGTTAATGTCGGTCAGCCACTAGTTCTGTCATTGATAGTGTAATGTCGGTCAGCCACTAGTTCTGTCATTGATAGGTAAATGTCGGTCAGCCACTAGTTCTGTCATTGATAGGTGTAATGTCGGTCAGCCACTAGTTCTGTCATTGATAGGTGTAATGTCGGTCAGCCACTAGTTCTGTCATTGATAGTGTAAATGTCGGTCAGCCACTCGTTCTGTCATTGATAGGTGTAATGTCGGTCAGCCACTAGTTCTGTCATTGATAGGTGTAATGTCGGTCAGCCACTAGTTCTGTCATTGATAGGTATCAATAGTCGGTCAGCACTCGTTCTGTCATTGATAGTGTAATGTCGGTCAGCCACTAGTTCTGTCATTGATAGGTGTAATGTCGGTCAGCCACTAGTTCTGTCATTGATAGTGTAATGTCGTCAGCACTCGTCTGTCATTGAAGTTAATTCGTCCACTAGTCTGTCATTAAGGTGTAATGTCGGTCAGCCACTAGTTCTGTCATTGATAGTGTAATGTCGGTCAGCCACTAGTTCTGTCATTGATAGTGTAATGTCGGTCAGCCACTAGTTCTGTCATTGATAGTGTAATGTCGGTCAGCCACTAGTTTCTGTCATTGATAGTGTAATGTCGGTCAGCCACTAGTTCTGTCATTGATAGATGTAATGTCGGTCAGCCACTAGTTCTGTCATTGATAGTGTACAATGTCGTCAGCCACTAGTTCTGTCATTGATAGTGTAAATGTCGGTCAGCCACTAGTTCTGTCATTGATAGGTAAATGTCGGTCAGCCACTAGTTCTGTCATTGATAGGTGTAATGTCGGTCAGCCACTAGTTCTGTCATTGATAGGTGTAATGTCGGTCAGCCACTAGTTCTGTCATTGATAGTGTAATGTCGGTCAGCCACTAGTTCTGTCATTGATAGTGTAATGTCGGTCAGCCACTAGTTCTGTCATTGATAAGGTAATGTCGGTCAGCCACTAGTTCTGTCATTGATAGATGTAATGTCGGTCAGCCACTAGTTCTGTCATTGATAGGTGTAATGTCGGTCAGCCACTAGTTCTGTCATTGATAGTGTAATGTCGGTCAGCCACTAGTTCTGTCATTGATAGGTGTAATGTCGGTCAGCCACTAGTTCTGTCATTGATAGTGTAATGTCGGTCAGCCACTAGTTCTGTCATTGATAGGTGTAATGTCGGTCAGCCCACTATGTTCTGTCCATTTGATAGGTGTAATGTCGGTCAGCCACTAGTTCTGTCATTGATAGGTCAATGTCGGTCAGCCACTAGTTCTGTCATTGATAGTGTAATGTCGGTCAGCCACTCGTTCTGTCATTGATAGTGTAATGTCGGTCAGCCACTAGTTCTGTCATTGATAGTGTAATGTACGTCCAGGCCACTCGTTCTGTCATTGATAGGTGTAATGTCGGTCATCCACTAGTTCTGTCATTGATAGGTGTAATGTCGGTCAGCCACTAGTTCTGTCATTGATAGATGTAATGTCGGTCAGCCACTAGTTCTGTCATTGATAGATGTAATGTCGGTCAGCCACTAGTTCTGTCATTGATAGGTACAATGTCGGTCAGCTACTCGTTCTGTCATTGATAGGTGTAATGTCGGTCAGCCACTAGTTCTGTCATTGATAGGTGTAATGTCGGTCAGCCACTAGTTCTGTCATTGATAGGTGTAATGTCGGTCAGCCACTAGTTCTGTCATTTATAGGTGTAATGTCGGTCAGCCACTAGTTCTGTCATTGATAGGTGTAATGTCGGTCAGCCACTCGTTCTGTCATTGATAGGTGTAATGTCGGTCAGCCACTAGTTCTGTCATTGATAGGTGTAATGTCGGTCAGCCACTAGTTCTGTCATTGATAGATGTAATGTCGGTCAGCCACTAGTTCTGTCATTGATAGATGTAATGTCGGTCAGCCACTAGTTCTGTCATTGATAGGTACAATGTCTGTCAGCCACTAGTTCTGTCATTGATGCTCGTCTCCGAGCTCTGGGCCATCAATTTGAACAAAATAAATAAAATGTTTTATTTAATAACTACATATTTTGTATTTTGCTGTTTGTGTGAAAAGAAAGCAAAAACTAGCAAATCTACAAAAACCGTTTAACCCTGGAACACCCTGTATATGAAATAATGTACTTCATTCATCCCAAAAGTGTGTTAGTATTACAAGATGCTCACTTTTGACAATCCCCCACACATTCTTCTTGTACTTGATTTGGCAGTAGACTGCGAGACAGCATTCGTTGTCTCCTGTCCTCGTGATGCAGTAGTGGGTGGTTACATAGAACGAGTCGGCATACGGAATGCCAGAGTTGACCGAGTCAGAGTCAATGGCATACAACTGCCCTGGCTTGCTACATGGTAACATAATCTGTACAGATAGCACAAACAAACTTGTCTGCAAACTTGTCTCAAAACAATACAATTGGTTTAATATATTCAACAAGTGTATTTATATTATGTATACACTGTGAAAAATATAATAATAATAATATTATTATTATCACCCTCAGTAGACCCGACTGGGATTGAGCCCAGATCTCTCCGTCATCGGCAGTCTGGTCTACTGCGACAGTAGCGCCTTTGACCAAGCGCCCACCGAAGCGGGTTGTCCTTGTGTTCCCACCCCTGCTGACAGTTGCACTGTTTTCCAAGTAAACCTAAAAGGGGTTGGACTTTATAATTTTCAAAAATTGTTCATAATAAAAAAAATAAAAAAAAAACTCAACCAACATTAATGTTTAATTGCTACAAAGCTGTGTGTTATAGATTTTTTAACTATCCGAAATACCTGAGTTTCACAAACATGGGTCGACTTTGGTCCCACAGACTGGCTTAAAGGCATGGTTAAAGTAACTACTCGCTGTTTGAGACCAGAATCTGGACTCTGTTGCCATGGAGACAGGTTCATATCTGTCAACCAAGAGCAACCATTTACTATACAACAACAAATTTGTGATAATAAATAAAATAAAATGATAAGAAAAATAATATAAATGTTTACATTTGTAAGAAGGTACAGGAAAGGTGGATAAAAACATATAAAAGGAACAAACACGATATGGCTGTTACAATGAAAAGAAGAACACAGTTCACATGGGGGATTGGGTGGCGAGGTTCGATTTTCTTCAAGAGGTAGACATTAACTCTTTGTCCAGTGGCAGCAATGTAAAGTGTGAACTGTGTTCTTCTTTTCACTGTAACAGCCAGATTGTGTTGGTTCCATTTTTTTCCTTTCCTGTACCTTCTTCCAAATATAATAAAATTGCTAAGGTAAGTTATGAATAATATTTAATAAATGTTTCTGAGATGTAATTCATTCACTATCTAAAAGTTGGATCTCTTTCTCTGCTTTGCGATGGTAGATGGTTTGTATGCCAACTCAATCGACTAGTTTTGGTGCATTACACTATCACAAGGAATTTCATCGACGAAGAAAAATAGAGACATTCATTTAGTGAGTGAAAATACATAGGTAAAGACAAATGAAAAATGTGATAAGAAACAAAATCAATTTGAAAATTAAACAATAAAGCCAACTAATGTAAGACTCTGTCAATCCAATTCCGATACCAGACCTGTTTTCCATTGCAGTTACATGTCCCCAAGATCCCAAACACCTGATGTGACCTTCATCTACAGCAAACCTCCCAAGATCCCAACACCCCTGCATCTGTGACTCTTCATCTTACAGCAAATCTCCCAAGATCCCAACACCTGCATCGTGCTCTTCATCTTACAGCAAACCTACGTTACAAACTTGAATAGTCCTTGATTTACTGAGAAAGTTTGTGAGGTGTTTTGTAAAGTAAGGATGCAGTACCTGATGTCCTCCTGATGGTGTGGAAGTCCAGGAAGAACTTGGAACTGGTGAACAGAAGAGTGAATAACTGGTCTATGTGAACAGGGAAAATTGATCTGACAATTTTCCGACCTTCGTGCTGGGAAGAGCACACTACCGCCTCTCCTTTACCTGAAACACATCGCCAAGACCGGCTGATGAGATGTTATTGGTGAGAATGAACAGCTTCAGGTTTAAAATGTCTACAGTTGTGGTTTACAGAATTCCAAGTATCAATAGCTGTTATTTCAGAGTTAAGGCCATTTCATACTGGCATCCGTGGTTGGATGTTTTGTAGAAATCGCTTCCCAGCTTATCAAATGAGGCCATTCCCACGTGTCCACGGTGTTACGGAACAACCGAAATGTACGTGGTACGGACGTTTTCGGATCACTCTACTGAGCGATCGGTAGGACTTCCACGTGGACGTTTTGGACCAAACATTCGCAGTGGCATTTTGAAGAGCACGTGATCGCCTTACCACACACTACATATAGCAACTCAAGTTTGTAGGCATCAAAAATGTCCGCGAACGTTTGGTTGCATGTGAATTGGCACATCCATGGGCATTTATTTTGCTCATGGTTACTGTGGATACCGCGTATATCTATGTGAAATGGCCTTTAAGAAGAGAAATTAAAGAAACAAATAACGTGTTCAGTAAAATATTGAAGGAAGGATAGAAAGACGAGGCCCACAATCTTTCCTGAAATATGTAGGAGCAAAGATTCACATCCAGAACACGCAGAACAATGGCTAGAGTGAGAGGTTGATCTTTGTCACGTTGGTTCTGCAGTCACCTGTTAAAAATTGTGTTTTGATTCCTTGAGTGTGCCGATGTTGCTTCTAATTGAATGTGTATATTGCCAGATCTAAAATACAGTAGAAGCTCTTTAATCCGGACGTCTGGGACCGCGCGGCCTGAATTAGCGATTTTGCCGGAATTATCGAACATCAATAATTTTAACGGGAATACCAAAGATAAATTACTCTAGATAAAAAAAATGCAAACCGATTAAAACATGTATTTAAAAAAAAAACATAAGGTACAAAAATTAAATTCAAAACAGTGAATATTTATTTAATTGAATATTCATATAAATAAAAAACATTAAAATGCACAAAAGAAAAATTAAACACATGAGCGGTGCTGTTTAAAAAAAAGTCTCTGATGTCACGTTGCTTCTGTGATTCTGATCTCTTCTTCAAAAGTCGTTACGAATTATAAACAAATTTATGAGTTCTGCAGAGTTGTAACTTTTGTTGGATTCGGCAAATTTTATAAATGTATGCAATGCATCAGAAGCCTGTTTCATGAGACTTTAGCTTCATCTGCCATGGCAACAACACTGTACTGAAATGAACACTGAGCCAACTAAGAACGCGGGAACAAGGGTCCTAGACAACATCGTATAACTGCGTGAAACTCACGACGAACTGAAAACCCACCTGGAGGGTACAGCCGCGCCGGTCGAGGCCAACGAACGCACGAATCCACCCGAAAAAACCTAGTACAGGCAGTTCAATCGGTGCCGGATTTCAGAATGTGCTGAACTGAGAATGTCGGACTAAAGAGCTTCTACTGTATATTGCAAAACAACATTTCTCATCCATTATGTAGTGAAACAGGTATTGAGGGTTTAGCCAACTGAATTAAAATTAATTGCACATCATCATCATCATCAAATGTTTCCAGCTAGTGTGGCTGGGTTCAGTTTAGTAAAGTGCCTCCGTCTTGCTCTATCCTTCCACCATTCTTCACCTTCAAATGCCTCAATTCTTCTCCTCTCACTTGCATATTTTGTGTTATTTGCTCCTCCCATCTCTTTCTTGGCCTCCCTTGCGGTCTTTTTCCTACATACTTCATCTCCATCGTTCTCTTTTGTATTCTATCTTACTCATTTTATTTTCTATCTTGTATATTTTAACATATTTTAAGCAAATATAAGTAAGTATAGGTACTTTTGTTGCCTGCACAATGACCATAACTTTCTAACGAGTTTCAAGACTGGAGAACTCACCTCCATGTTTGTCCGCATCAGAGTCTGTGGTGTCGCTCATGTCTGAAGGGAGGTTCTCGGAGATCAGATTAATGGAGCTGATACCTGGGACTCTCTTACCCGGAGAATGTGGGCTCACCTGCTGATGGCGATACAACAGACCTGGGAGACTGTCATCAAGGTGGCACTCGACAGGGAGTTCTAGTGGAGATCGTGACTCTGGACAGTCAAAGTTATTACAGACGTAGTATCATACAACAGGTCAGTGAGTTCTGGACTCTGAACACAGTCAATGTTATTACAGACACGGCAGTATCTCATACAACAGGTAGTTCTAGTGGAGATTCTGTGAACTCCTGAACACAGTCAATGTTATTACAGACACGGCAGTATCTCATACAACAGGAGTTCTAGTGGAGATTCTGTGAATCTGAACACAGTCAGTTATTACAGACAGCGTATCTCTACACAGGATCTATGGAGATTCTTGAACTCCTGAACACAGTCAATGTATTACAGACAGGCAGTATCTCATACAACAGGGAGTTCTAGTGGAGATTCTGTGAACTCCTGGAACACAGTCAATGTTATTACGACACGCAGTATCTCATCAACAGGAGTCTAGTGAGATTCTGTGAACTCTGAACACAGTCAATGTATTAGACACGCATATCTCATCAACAGGAGTTTAGTGGAGATCTGTGAACCCTGACACAGTCAATGTTTAGACGCAGTATCTAAATCCTAACAACTCAAATAAATAATTACCTTCATAGTAAAAAATTATCAATGTTTAACAACAAAAAATGTGTTTGTATTTGTTTAAAGGTTTGTAACTGTGAATACGAGATATAATACTTTGCTTAACCCTTTCCCGACCCTAAATTAAGAGCCCAATTCCCCCCCACTATCGCCTTTATTTTTAATAGCGTGAAAATTTGCATATGAGTCTATGCTATAAGCAATAACTCTGGATGTAATTAACATATTACGTTTAATTTTTTTAGAAATAACTTATTATATTAGGGATCACAGTGACCTTACTAGGAACTATATATCATAGTCCAAACAAATTATTTAATTAATGTTTACAATTAGTTTTCAACTCCCCTTTCCTGGTAGTATTCAAGAAAACAATCATGGAATTATGAATTACAGGGAATTCAATGTCTGAGCTGTGCCAGTAATCAGATGTTTCTGGCAAATCAAATACACCCATAAAAACCAATACTCCTCTGTAGGCCATCATTTCTTCCTCGGTAGTTTCATACCACTCTTGATCCACTTTACCTATTTTTTGTTGCATAAACTTGGAATATTTATTTGTATTTTCGGCAAAGTGCTTAAAAAATGTTATTACCTAACACTAGTTTAATATAAAATAGTTCATTGGAACCTACAGGTAAGTCATGACCAGGACCAGTATTGCCCACATATTCATTTAGAAGATTAAGTTGTAGCCTGTCAGTAAATGACAACAAAGGTGGTTGAAATCGCTTACAGCAGCAGCACAATCATACCGCCATTTAAATTGTTTTTCAAGTCACCATCACTTATATAAAATAATTCAGGATCTTCATTATCATTATTACACTCAATATCAATATCATTATTGTCAGAACTATCAGATTCACTGCCAGATATGTCTTTATTGAGCTCCAAAACAATCATATCATCTTGTAAGGAGGACATTCTAAAGCAAAACTAACAGTTAAACTAACAACGCTAAGAAGATAATAAATTTAATACGAGATAGACCTCTATATTCAAAAATAACAACTAAATATAAAATAGTTAGCAAATAGCCCAATAGATGGCTTAGAGAGTGCCGAAATACGACGAGCGCTTTTGAGCGTCTAGGCCGGGAAAGGGTTAATAAAGTTAATTATGTTGTTATTTGCACTATAGGCATCTTGTTGATATGTGTGGCGCTGGTAGTGGCAGAATCTTGAAACACTTACAGGAAAGTAATTGATCAAACACGTAACTAATCATAGGTTATTGGTGTCATGTTGTAGTTACTGCTAGCCACTGTCAAACATTGGTGTCATATTGTAGTTACTGCTAGCCACTGTCAAACATTGGTGTCATGTTGTAGTTACTGCTAGCCACTGTCAAACATTGGTGTCATGTTGTAGTTACTGCTAGCCGCTGTCAAACATTGGTGTCATATTGTAGTTACTGCTAGCCGCTGTCAAACATTAGTGTCATGTTGTAGTTACTGCTAGCCGTTGTCAAACATTGGTGTCATATTGTAGTTACTGCTAGCCACTGTCAAACATTGGTGTCATGTTGTAGTTACTGCTAGCCACTGTCAAACATTGGTGTCATGTTGTAGTTACTGCTAGCCACTGTCAAACATTGGTGTCATATTGTAGTTACTGCTAGCCACTGTCAAACATTGGTGTCATGTTGTAGTTACTGCTAGCCGTTGTCAAACATTGGTGTCATGTTGTAGTTACTGCTAGCCACTGTCAAACATTGGTGTCATGTTGTAGTTACTGCTAGCCGTTGTCAAACATTGGTGTCATGTTGTAGTTACTGCTAGCCACTGTCAAACATTGGTGTCATGTTGTAGTTACTGCTAGCCACTGTCAAACATTGGTGTCATGTTGTAGTTACTGCTAGCCACTGTCAAACATTGGTGTCATATTGTAGTTACTGCTAGCCACTGTCAAACATTGGTGTCATGTTGTAGTTACTGCTAGCAACTGTCAAACATTGGTGTCATGTTGTAGTTACTGCTAGCAACTGTCAAACATTAGTGTCATGTTGTAGTTACTGCTAGCCACTGTCAAACATTGGTGTCATGTTGTAGTTACTGCTAGCCACTGTCAAACATTGGTGTCATGGTGTAGTTACTGCTAGCCACTGTCAAACATTGGTGTCATGTTGTAGTTACTGCTAGCCGTTGTCAAACATTGGTGTCATGTTGTAGTTACTGCTAGCCACTGTCAAACATTGGTGTCATGTTGTAGTTACTGCTAGCCGTTGTCAAATATTGGTGTCATGTTGTAATTACTGCTAGCCACTGTCAAACATTGGTGTCATGTTGTAATTACTGCTAGCCGTTGTCAACATTGGTGTCATATTGTAATTACTGCTAGCCACTGTCAAACATTGGTGTCATGTTGTAGTTACTGCTAGCGTTGTCAAATATGGTGTCATGTTGTAATTACTGCTAGCCACTGTCAAACATTGGTGTCATGTTGTAGTTACTGCTAGCCGTTGTCAATATTGTGTCATGTTGTAGTACTGCTAGCCACTGTCAAACATTGGTGTCATGTTGTAGTTACTGCTAGCCACTGTCAAACATTGGGTCATGTTGTAGTTACTGCTAGCGTTGTCAAACATTGGTGTCATGTTGTAGTTACTGCTAGCCACTGTCAAACATTGGTGTCATGTTGTAATTATTGGAGTACACTTAATTCAGTTATTTATGTATTATAGGAAAAGTCACTTCTAACAAGTCTTGTTTAGTAAAACATACTCAAATACTTTAGCACATCTATAATAAATAATATTATCAACATTTGAAAGTGATTTTTACTGTATTTTAAGATAAATATATTAGAAAACGTTTGTATTTAAAAACCAATAATACATACTGCAGCCACTATATCCCACACCATTTTGTTAACTTGACCTATAAATTTCAAAGAATATTTTAAAAGAGTATTTGCAGGTTAGTAATTCCCACCAGTATGAGAATTAAAAAGACTTTGCACCTCATTATCAACTTTACTGATAACAATGATATCATTAAATACCAGGATGAAACACAGGAAATAATTCTTATCTCTCTAATGCACACCGCAAAATATCCAACTCTTTTAAAGGACACACTTTGTGTTTAAAACACATTCATAAGAACAAACATGTTTAGGTCGTAAGTGCAGCACTGAAAATATATGGTTTGTGTCAAAAGATAAGGGATTGCATATGGGTAATATATTCTTTGACAAATGGAATCATAAAAAAATATATTTATCAAAGTTATATATGATATATATACTGTAAAATTAGGTCATGTCAGTATTCTATCCAAACTTTGGGAATATTTTTATACAAGTAGATTTTTTCAAAGAAAGTAAGATATTAGGTGATATTAAATTAAAAGAGTTCCTTGGGAAGATTTTTCTCTGTAATATAAATTTAAATATTAAAAAAAGGTAATTCATCAAATCCTTATAACAACACTATGAACTCAGAAACAAATTTTTTAATAAATCTACATTTTTATTGAGAAAAACAATTGTAACTATTATTTTTATAACCTTTTTATTTAAAATCAAGAGCCAATCAATATACAGTAGGAACTGGCTGATCCAACCTTGGTTAATTTGAAACAGTGAATAATTCGAACTCACCATCAAGTCCAATGAAATTCTTATTTGGATCAATGGTAAAATAACATTTAATTAGAATTTTTGAAGGAGATATTTGAATAATTAGAGGCCTATCCATTGCTAATTTTTTCAAGTTTGTACTTATCTAACATAACTTAATGATATTTATTAAATCACACTTATATGCCAAGAATGTCAAATAAAGTCCGAGTTAGTGACAGACAGTAAAAGATAAAGAGGGAAATTCTGGTTGGTGGCATTTCGGTTGCCTAGAATAGGGGATATATTGTGTGTGTTATATGTTTATATAACATGTGTGTTTATATTTAGCATAGCTGAGGTAATTAATTTATTTTTAAACCAACTGCCTAGATACTTATAAAAATGATTAATTCGAATTTTAAATATTTTATATTTACCTTGGACTTCAAATTAAAATAGTTCTACTGTATTAAAAAAAAAGACCCATTATGTTAACAATCTTGTTCTATAAATAATATATCTGAACTATCCAGGTTAAAACATGTTTAAATAAAGAGTAGAACAAATCAATATAATTTGTATGAATGAAGTAAACCCATAAAATAATATTCACCCTCACACCCTTTTCCAATAAACACATGTTGTAAACTGTGAGAAGGTCAACCACTCAGTGTTACCAATATTTATAATATTTTACTGTAGACACCAGTCTTACAAACATGTAACTAGCCTGCATTACCTTATATAAGCGTGTCACGCTGTAGAACTAAAGTAGAGCTCACCTGTCTGGCCTGTAGATTTCAGTGTAAAGCTTTGTAAAGTCTTTCAAAACAAACTCAGGAAATGTAAGGGAAGAAAGGGACCCATTTATAACTGATAGCAACAGGTGTTTTAATGTGTGTGAAAATAATGGAAAAAAGGGGCCTTAATATCGTCCTAGCCCCCACACTATAAGAGCAGGGGGTGCTCAATCCCCCCACCCCCGATACTTCCTTGTCCCAGAACCCCCGATCATTTAACAAAAACTAAAATTAACATTTAATGCTCATTCCTTTCCTATTTTAAATAACATATTATTTTGAAACACACCTCATTAGGACTGGTTACATCTGGAAGAACCCCTTTACATCACATAGCGAGGTAATTATGTCTTCAATTATCTTCTTTAATCGATTATTTCTAATTTCTTGTATTAACTTTTCTACATAAAATACACCCATGAAAAATGTGATATTGCTAAATGTAAATTTTACCATTATGTTTCAGTTAAAATTTTGTTGAATTTCACAAAATGAGTGTATTTATTAGCTTGTTGTATTGTGTGATGAAATATCTACGTTCTGAAACTAGTCTCTTTAAAAGTTTAGGACAGTATGAAACACAACCTTATCTTCAGCGAGAAAGAAATCAAGTGGAAAGATAAGATAAATAAAATCAAATTAACTGAATTAGTTTTAGTTCTTTATTAAATGTGTAATCTATAGTTAAATTGACACTTCAAAGTATTAGTTATTTCTATTTTTCTATGCCAAGCTAAAATCCAACAGCTATTTTTAACATAAATCAACTCATAAAGTTATTTTTTTCAACGCATCTTAGTACTCGTTCAAGGTGTATACATATATTAATTATGTTCATAGTTTAGGGATGAAGGGACAGTTTGAGAAAAAAATTTCCCACTTTGTGTGGCGGAAGAGTATGATATAATTTCATAAAAAGCTATCTTGAGTACACTCGAGCCCTGCGCTCAGTAACTGCAGCCATTGTTCCAACAATAGCACGATGTGCTAGACTAGGCATCCATTGTTGACTTTATTTATGTTCTTATTTAATCAATGAAAAACTATAGTTAAACATTCCATACCTGATGAAGCTTAATACAATTAACAAGAAATAATATTGCAATCTCTTCATTGTTTAATCAAACGAGTTACTATCACTCAAATTTTGCCACGAGTGAAGTTGCATTGCCATGACAAGGCAATGAAAATAAAACTAACTAAATAGATCATTAGATACTTGAATAATCAATATTCTTAGTATTTTTTACATATTTAAAACTTTTATCAATAGGTTAAACTACTAAAACTAGTATTTTTTACTAGTTAAATACAGAATTATGTTGGTTAATCTGCCTAAAATAAGTGTTGATCAACAATGCAATAAATATTTTACCAAACTTACAACAGTTGAATAAAATAATGATTTACTATTTCATATTGTCTACTGGAAATATTATTTTAACCATCTGATTTTTCATTTTAAAGTGTGAACATCAACTTTTATAATATTGAAATAAATTTCATAGTAAGATAGCATAGCGTAGCAAGAGCCGATATAATGCTCGTGAGCAACTACGCACGGAGTATGGAATTGGAACAGAAGACTTGATCATACGTGATAATTACATTAAGGACTAGTAAATGAAATATGAAACATTTCTAATTTCTAACTGCTTGTAAATTTTTACGTTTTACTATAGGATAGTTAAAGTTATTGAAGTTTATTTTGGGGAAATATTAGCTCATTAAAACATCAATTTGATAAACTTTATTTGAAACTGTTATTGTGATTTTAATGTATCCAAGCACATGTGTGTTGAAACAATTTTAAATGATGTTTTTCTTTTATTATATCTTTATTTTGAAATAACTTTTAATGTGTTATTTGTTTAACGATGAGGTGGCCCAACGACCAAATAATTTTATAATAAAGGAAATTAATAAAAATAAAGGAAAAATAAACTACTAAGAGTAAGTTTGATGAAGAAAGCCCACCTAGGGAAAGAGGAGGTAAAATGTGGGAAGAATCCAATGTACAAAACTGACATCTTCTTCCTTTCTTCTGTCTTCTATAGTAGAAATAGTCACACACACATTTTAACACAAATAGAGGAATATTTAGTCATACCCACATTTCTTCTATCCTTGTGTTTGATAACGGCAACAGTGCCGAAATATTATTCTATTTGTGTTAAAATGTGTGTGACTATTTCTACTATAGAAGACAGAAGAAAGGAAGATGTCACCTTTGTGCATTGGATTCTTCACACATTTTACCTCTTTCTCTAGGCGGGCTTTCTTCATCAAATTTACAATTAGTAGTTTATTTTTCCTTTTACTTCATTTTGATCAATTTCCATTATTATGAAATTAAAGTGTTATTTCAAATTTAAAAATTAATTTTAGCTTTATATATATATATTTTTTCCTCAAAAGTATTTACTACTGATAAAATTTAGTGTCATTCTTACCTTAAGAGCATGTGTTCTTTTCATATATTTTTTTAAATCTCACATTTTAAAGATGGGGTGAATTTACATTTGATGTTGTTTTTACTGGTGACATTTTAAATACATTATTTTACTTTAAAATAAACAAATATTATATACTCTTAACATGAATATACTTGAACTCAGGAGCTTTTTGAAATAGTCGACTCAAGGTTGACTCGAATGAACAAAACCTAAGCTTGCCATATATATATATATATATATATATATATATATATATGTTAAAATATTCCAAACATTAACACGTACACCTGAAAAGGATGACAAATACATTCTCTAAAGAAGTTATGACAGACAATTGTTTTAGTAATATGTCACCAACACATTTACATTAAGTACATTCAAATATTAAATTCCAGGCCTGTGGCATAATTCCTGCACTTTTCAAGGGTTCCCCCCCTCCCCCCAAAAAAAACTAAACGTGTAGAGTGATGTTTGAACTGCCTGCTTTCCCAGGAAAGTGCACACAATTTATAATGTTTTGTTAATTAGGATCTCTTTATTCTTGTATTAAAATGTGTCCTTATTTTAGTTGAAGTGTTTGAATGAGAATGAATCAAAGAAACAACTGTGTGTGTGTGTGTGTTGCTATTAAGTAAACTCACCTCGACGAAAGAGTCGACAGAGAGAGGCACTCCTATATTAGAGATCTTATCTTCCTCCAGGACAGGGTGAATGTAGTCTTCATCATCGCTGGTGAGTCCCAGTTCCTCGCCATAGCACGAGTGTACCCATTGCCACATCTCCTGCATCGACATTTGCTGCAACATCAACATCAACCAATAGGTAGTGACATAAAGCTTGGAAATATTTTGCGAAAACTTTGTTTGCAAATACACTCAAATGATATTGCTCTTGTTCCTCAAATGTTTTTAGTGTTTTTAAAAAAAAACCAGTTTGGGATGTTTAATAACTGTAAAAAATGAGTTTGCATGTTTCCTTTGCGTATCTTCGCCAGGAAACAATGTTTCTTGTCATCCATTTCACATGGGTTATGGATTTAATTGGTTCAATTTTTTAATTATCATTGTTAATAGGTAACTAAAAATATCTTGAGTGAGGGAGGACGCCCATGATGTAGCCTCTGACACTATATTATTGCAAAAAAGTTAATTCATTGTTTTATTTAAGAGATAGTATGACATTTTTTAAAATTATGTTTGATCCGTTAAATTTTTAACTTGAATTAGATTAACTATTTTTTTCCTTATTTTAAGCTATAGATGTTAATTATAATGGAAATTATACTCTATTAAAATTTAATATCTATCCAAGCTTCTTTTTTTTTTTTCATTTGAAGCCTCCAAGGTGGGCCTAACTACCGTATTAAACTATAATATATTCACTGCAAGTAACAACTATATCGTCATTCCTTCACAACCTAGAGCTCAAGTTTCACTCTACCATCCAACTGGTCTCCAGTCGTGTTTGTAAGGGATAGTCGTTCCTCCCTCTTGTGAGGTTATATTTGTGGCACCTGGTGATATCGAATGAAACAGGTGGAAATAATACCATCAATAAGTGAAACACTACCAACTTGGGGAAGAATCACTCTCTAGACCTAGAATCAACCCCCACTGGTCTAGTATGATGCGACGTGACATCACAAAGATAGGTCGAACACAAGTTGGTACTATATACCATGTGTACGACAAGTGATCATACGCTACTAGAATGTTATTAGAGGGTTGGGTGGTCGGGCTAGTGGACCCTGCCTGGGTACCACATGGGTTGCTTTAACCAATTTGGTTTCTCATCCCCAGTCCATGAAAATAATGATGCATTTATTTTAATGAAACGTATTTCTCACTATGATTTCTAAAGTTATACAGTTTTTACTATCAATAACGTAAATTAATAACTTAGGATGAACCCCACAATAAGTACAGTGTACAAGCCTGGATGACCTTGACCCAACATTGCCATTATGCTTCTCCTGTTTCAAGATATAGAATTTTTTTGAAATGTTCTATTTCCCACCTGGTCCATGAGGGCGTTTTGCCAAACTCGAAATAACATGAGGTAGGTCTTATCTCGAGCGCCAAATGAAGTGAAGAATAGTTTATCAGTCTCTGTGCATACAAGGACAGCATTAGGAATGACCAGAGCAGTCTTCTCTTTGGTGATAGCAGTCACATCCTTCCATTTTAGTGAGACCTGAAACCAACGAACCATTGAGCCTGAGAGGGGTCTGGACACTTGTCGGGGATAGTTGAAACAAGAGATATATACTGGAGACTTGTCAGGGATAGTTGAAATAAGAGATATATATTGGAGACTTGTCAGGGGTAGTTGAAACAAGAGATATATACTGGAGACTTGTCAGGGATAGTTGAAACAAGAGATATACATTGGAGACTTGTCAGGGATAGTTGAAACAAGAGATATATATTGGAGACTTGTCAGGGAGAGTTGAAACAAGAGATATATATTGGAGACTTGTCAGGGGTAGTTGAAACAAGAGATATATATTGGAGACTTGTCAGGGAGAGTTGAAACAAGAGAGATGGTCTGAAACAAATAAAGTGGATAGGTACCTGGCAAGGGTTCCCGAGTTGTGTATACATGTTGTTGGCAAGAGTTTGTGAGAAGTACGACAATGTGAATTATTTGGGTGGATATTGCTGGTCCAAGCATTTCATAACTTCAGGAGATTATCAACATATTTTTTGCTCAAAAGGCCTCACTTTACATTTATATACAAACAATTATGAATTGTATTATATTTTATCTTGATCGAAAGAAAATTGGAAAAGAGAAATGCTTTATTTTATCTTGATCGAAATAAAATTGAAAAAGAGAAATTATTTAAACTTACTAAAGTTTCCCATCGGAAGATGTTAGCATAAAAACAAAGGTAATTTTGTGAGACATAAAGTCGTCCATGGACTAGAATATCTTTCTGAAGAGCACACGAATAATCTGAAACATTAAGAAAACATTGTATTACATCAGTTTTATTTAGCAAGGTCACACATATTACGAGTTTTAAATGGAGCTGCGAAAATAACACTGTGGAGATATAAATCTATTATTGGACTAGATGCAAGTGGCCGGCATTAACCGGCTCAAGTTAGACGTCTTTTTTTTTAATCTCTTTGGATTGACGGTTCAAATTTATCCTTGCAGAAGAATTTTAACATAAAACTAATCGTTACTGTATTCGACAGAACATAGTGATGTCACTTTAACATCACAAACAGGTGATCATGTGACTTAAGTCTTCAAGAAGTAAATAAAGGTTCCTAGTTGTGCACCCTTAGTTTTATAAGTCCATTGGTTTTGTAGTCACCCGTGCAGTTAGTTACACAGTCTAAGGTGTAAGACTCACAATATATAGAGGTAAAAGTAAGGTAATAGCCCTTTATACTAAATTGTAAAGTTTAAAATTTCTTGTTAGTTGTGATTAACGATACCCATGCATTATGCTTACAATGTTTCTGTTTTAAAGCATGCTCGAAGTTCACACCCTGAGGTTTTACATGAAAAGGGCCACCCTTTTGTTTCTTGGTTTTGGAGCTACCCAAAAGATCGATTCAAGTAGTTTTGTCTATTATATTATTATTTTCTTTACATTAAAAAAATCTAATTTGTTTAAATATTATATAAAGTTTGCTTGTACTGCATGTCATAATATCAAGAAGCGTGCATTTTAATTATTATGCTACTTATGTTAATTTAAGGTCACAGTTTGAGGTATTTTTCTATATTTGTAAGAAGGTACAGGAAATTAAAAGTTAAGTTGCAAGTTTCCCACTCCATCCTGTCTAGTCCAAATAGAATGAAACCTTGACTGGGGAATCGGGTGGTAGCGATCGATTTTCTTCAAGAGGCAGCTATTACCTCTTTGTCCAGTGGCAGCCGTGTAAAGTGTGAACTGTATTCTTCTTTTTATTGTAACAGCCATATTGTGTTTGTCCCTTTTATATGTTTCTATCCACCTTTCATGTACCTTATTAAATACTAATGAACTACTAATGAAAGGCCAATGGACAAAGAGCTATATAATCCTGTTACAGTGTCATTCGTAGCTCGACTGATGGTTTTAGTGTATTATATAGGCTTATATCAACTCCGGACTGTGACTAGGAAAGTGTGTGAATGCACCATTCCCTTTAAACCACAGTATAGCCTACACTCACCAACTACCAGACGTTCTTCAGGGGGAACATCCTTGAAGATCCTGCGGAAGTCCTCGCTACGAGACTTGTAGGTGGGGTACAAAGCAGTGTACCAGGATGACTTCTTCTTGGAGCGGTCAGAGTTGCGTGACGACTCCTTGCGATCCTTGTTACTCTCATGGCTCAAACTTCGACTTAGTTCGAGCGCAGGAGGTCCCCCAGAGTCGGACGACCGACTGACGTTATCCTGGGACATACATACAACAGATTTACCTTTTGTGTATCGTTGAAAGGCTTTGATAGTAGTTTTCATACTTTCAAATATTTTTTTAGCACAGTGTTGTTGTTGTTGTTGTTATTGTTGATATTATTATTATTATTATTATTGCCGGAACAGATGGAATTCCAAGTTTTATTGTTAAAGGCTGTGCCAACATTTTCAGCCCTTTGTTAGCCTATATGTTTAATATTAGCCTGTCAAATGAAACTTTTCCTTGTACGTGGAAACAATCTGTTGTCATACCTATTTATAAAAAAGGGGTAAAAACAAATGTTTGAAATTATAGACCAATTTCTCTCTTAAACACTTTCTCCAAAGTTCAGAGTTATATAATGATTCTGTTTCCGGGAGGAATTTTCAAAGAATTTTAAAATATCCTCCATTTTTACAAAATAAAGGAATTTGTCATTTTCTGGTGTTATTCTCCCTCAAAGTGATAATTTCCTTAATTTCTGCACAATGGACAAATGACAGAAATCATTTGAATGTAGATTCAGTTAAAGTGTTTGTTGTTGGTTAAGTCCAAATATTTTACTTGTTCAGAGTTTAATATGTATTTTGAAAAACAACAAGTCATTTAAAAAAAAGGAGAGGTTCGCCTTTAAAATATGCTTAGACGCATAGTAAAATGTACAAGCCCTGTCTATGACCGTCTGATCACCTTTAAAACTACCTCTGAAAGTGAATGTTTGGATTTTGTCATCTCCTTGTATATTGATTGTGTGGAATGCGCAAAGCTCACATTTTAAATTAGAAGCAAAGTCTAATTAGAGGATCAGGTTTCTGTGGTTGTCACATCACACTCCTTGAGTTCATCTATGTAGTAGGTATATTCCAAACATGTCAAGGTCATTGTAAGTTTCAAAGTTGACCTTGGCATTTTATAGTTTCGCACACCTTTAATATTTGTTCAAAGAATAGAACTTGTATCTTGTGATCCTCATGGAAGTTGGCTCTTACCATAATTTAGTTCCAAACAGCCTCAAAGATGGTCAGACCTACAGTAGCCCCATGGCTTCTTTGGTGCTGACTGACAGTTCACAGCTGACTTCTGACAGTCAACATTTAGGTATATACCTAAATTTCGACTGTCAGAAGTGACAGCTGATAAACACATGGTTTTGCAGATCATATGGTTCGGCGTAGGAATACATAATTTGGTCTGGTAACTTTTCAAAGCCATCAGCTGTGAGCTGTCGGTCAGCACCAAAGACGTCATAGGGCTACTGTAGTTTTGATAGCGCATCACGACCCTTAAGACGACTTTACTCAAAGTCAAGGACAATGTGACATTAACATAGAATGATTTTAACAGGTAAGAGACGGACTATTTGGTGAGTGAGCTATTTAGTTTTAATTAATATCCCCCAAGTTAAAAAGAGTTATTATTTAACGAATATTCTAGCTTAATTCATTATTAATCTCAATCCAAACCAAAGTGAAGTGTAACCAACCTCATTTTTATTTTTGTCGCCTCCGTTCACAGACTTGGCATACTCGGTGACCGCTAGTTTAGAGGCAGACAGGAAATAGGCCATTGAAAAGATCAGGCAGCCTTCTTTCTATTGTATCTCGTTACAATATTAATAACTAATACTGATGTTTGTAAGAGTGAGTGATGCGTAATTGTGAAAATAAGACCAGTGAATCGAGCCCAACTTCCTGGCCCAAATAACAAACAGATGGCTAGTTTTATCCTGTTATCTCGCCATCAATCTCCTGGCAAGATTGGGATTGTCTCACTTAGTTTTTATCTGGCGCATAATACAGATTAGATAAGCAGTGTTCTGTCATATCTGGCCAGCACATGATACATCCAAACTCTCCAAACAAAACAAATATCTAATGTATGCACACGACATAGCTAATAAAATGTGTGTTGTAAAGAGGTCATGTTTGATTTGAAACCTTTGCTCAAAGGGAAGTTAAATTAATAATAATATAAATGTGGTAAGAACAAATGTATAGACAATTACATCAACAAGTAGGTTAAGGGTTCTAGCTGCTCTTTGAAAGTTGGAGCCCCAGATATTGTGGTCTCCAGATGAAACTAGAAGTTATGTGAAGTGGGTTTATTATCTATTTTATTAATGCTTTACTTTGGCATAATGTATGGTAGAAAATACATATTTATATTTTTGTGGTCAGCAATGATATTATTAGATCAGTACCAGTGTGTGCAGCTGAAGTTCACATGGCTTGCTACATGAATAGATGAAACAAGTTTAAGTTACTTTGTAAATATCAGCTTAAGTCCTATTTTTATAGAAGAGCAGTAGAATTCACTAACATTGATTGGGAGATACCAACATTTGACATTGTAGAAATATGTTTTATTTGATTGATTTATCATATATATTTCATATAAAAAATTTAAAAAACAAACTAATAGTACTTCATTATGGATTACTTAATAATTTGTCTTTACAGTATTAATTTAACGATATAATAATGTAATACAAGTGTAATATTTTCATCCACGCCGTTATGGCGACGTGAGATAAAATAAAGCATAGAGTTATAAATTGAATGTTTTATATTTCCGCGTTTATCTTATTATAACCAATCACTGAAAACCATAAAAATAATTATTATTTTGTAAAATTTATAAAAAAAAAATCAAAACAAAATATTTGTTTCAAATAAAATTTATTTATTTTTTATACTCCAGTGAATGGACATTATTGGCGTTGGTTGGCGTGATCGGCTGAACACAGACTCTTTGACGGGTCTCCATTTTAAGCTCAGACCACCTCGGCAAGGTTTACTTTCGTTTTTAATTTAAACAATTTGTATAATTTATTTTCAGTCTCAATCAGCTATTTTCATAACCCAAAATTAATAAGGTAACCAACTTAATACAATGTTTTTAAATATTTATTAATTTTGGGTTATGAAAATAACTGATTTTCAAAAATTGATTTTGAGTAAACTACCCTTAAATATGTTTTCCTCATACAAATTGTTGCATTGTGAACCCCACAAGGATAAAACTATACCATTTCGACTGTGAGCTGAGATGCTCTTCATGTCGACTTACAGCTGGCTGGCTTAGGGAGTCGGGGCTGTATTATTGCCTGCAATCATCGACAAGTCGAGAGAGGTTCACCTGGTGTCCACTAGTGACGCCACCATCAAACAAGGTCGCCTTCAATTGGTCGACTAGAAACACCTATCCACTAATTCCTGGACGGTGAATGAATAAGGAAGAAAGTGTTCAGAACTGAAAATTATATAAACTCTGTGAACTTCTGTATCTCTGTGATTTTAATGTCTAGGGCTGTGGGCACACTTTATGTATATAAGCTGGCCTCGTCTGGGTAAAAAGTGAACACTCGCTTACTGCCTTCGACCAACAACATGATACTTCCTGGATATGTAAGATATACTTCTCTGCCGCTATGTCATAATTTTCTATCTCGGGCTCTTAGAGCCGCTTTTTCTTAACAATTGCCTCTGTCTTTTTCATTTTAACTTCTTATTTTGTTAGCTCTGTAAATATCTATTTCTGACAATTGGTTGATGTAACTTGTTAATTTTTTTATATGTTATTTAATGACGTCTTTGTCAGTTAATCGTTTGTATAATTTGAGGTCGGCCCTCAAAAGGGCTGATTGTTACTTTTATGTTTAGAGTCTTTGTCTCGTAGCTTCTCCCCTTAATGTAAGTTGCCACCTCTTGCCAAACTTAGATTATTGTGTGGTTAAACAGGACTTCACACAGTTCCCCTTTGTTGAAGTTAAGACAATTTGAGGACAGCCCTCAAATGGGTTGGGTTTTTTTTCTGTTATGTTTTGAGTTTTTTGCTCGGGGCTATTACCTTTTAAGAAAAGTTTCGCCATATCTGAAGTCTAATATCACTAAAAAAGGAAGGCCTGAACTTTACCCTTGGTACTGGGACTGTCTTAAACCCTTCAATATGTACATTTTCCCAGCCGTTGGTGGCAGGTGCTTTAACTGGTTAGTTTTATTTCTGGTGTCGTGTGAGGCTACTTGCCAAATATTAACCGCCCACTATGGGCATGGGTTAGGTCTCCTAGTTAAAATGTGTTTATACAACAACATCAACAACATCAACATCATCATCATCATCATCATCATCATCATCATCATCATCATCATCATCATCATCATCATCATCATCATCATCATCATCATCATCATCATCATCATCATCATCATCATCATCTGTTTCCAGCCACTGGCCAAGTCAATTTAGCAAAATGCCTCCATCTTCCACCACCCTTCCTCCCTTAATTACTTCCATTCTTCTCCTCTCACTTGATCACTCTCTGTTATCTCTTCCTTGGTCTCTCTTACATTCAATGTCCATGTTTCTACTACATGTGTGTCAATGGGTACAAAGTATGTCCTGTACAACACTTCAAGGGCACTTCAAGGGGACTTCTCTTCTCCATAGCATGTTCATACATATGTTTTAAAAACACATGGAAAATATTCTAAACATATAAGACGGTCCTAGCCCCCTCAAAAAAGTAAAACTGGAGGGATTTGGGGGGGGGGGGGGTAGGGGGTTCAAGCACCCACTGCCTCCTCCCCTCTACAGGTTACAGCGTCGATGTTAACAGCCTGATAAATGGATGCATACAAAACTAGTGATCAAAATGAAAAAAAAAAAAAAAAAAAAAATCAAATTTAAAAGTATTGTTTATATTAATATGGTTAAACCCTTTATAATAAATTAGTCGTAAATCATAATTTAATATAAAGATTCAGTGATACTTGCAAGAAGATATGAAGGTCCAAAAAATAGTTAGGTGTAGGCCTAATCACGCTGGTTTTTACCCTTTCTTTCCACTCAAATGTGGCTACATTTCCTTCTCAATTCTACCTTCCTCATTTTTCCCACATTCGTGTAGATATGTGCAGAGTAAAACATGGTACACAATAAAAACAATAGATATACTTATTGGGTAGAGAAAAATGAAGTTATGAAAAGGTTGATGCGATAAGGGATGAGTTAATGTAAGAACCGTATTAAAAAAATACCTGCGGCAGTGGTCGAATGGGAACATTTTGAGCGTGCTTGGTCTTAAATAATATGGTCTACAAAGTGTAATGTAGGTACTCAAGATGAACTGTGTAAACACAAACTTCAATTTAGATTGGTTATAATTTTATTATATTTTTAATTTTGTCTTATTTCAAAAAAGGAGTTTGAACTTTCATTGGTATGTTTTCTGGCTGAAAAACAATAAAAGGTATAGAGAAGTCTTGGTCGTAGTTGTATTGTGTGGGGTGGAGACTGTTCACACAGTAGATAGTATCAACATTTAGAGAGTACAGGAACTAGCAAGCTCTTGTTACAAACATTCTGAACTGCATCAAAACAAGAACCTTAAAGCCAAGGTCTAGTGAATATATTATAGTTGTTAATGTTTTACTTTGAGACTAGATGACTATCTCATTTCAAAACGAGTGTTGGAACTGAGGAACTAACGCTACACCAATAGGACTGGAGTTTACTGGAAGCTCGCTGCAGAATACCACTCTCCTAGCATATCATGTTCCTTCTTCACAATATTTTGTAATGTTCTGACCGCTGTAAAACTGTCCATTTTAGTAATGTATTATTATTATTATTATTATTATTATTATTATTATTATTATTATTATTATTATTATTATTATTATTATTATTATTATTATTACTAGCACCGTGTCTTACTACCCATTCGGGTTATATGTAATTAGGCTAATGTGTAATGGTAGAGTGATTGTGAGGTGAAATGGAGGACCTACAGTTTAACGTGGGATCCGAACCATGGTGGAGGCCTGGCATTCCTCACATTCACAAGTTGTGATTAATACACATCTTGTCAGAGGTGAAGGAAGGGTTTGACAATCAGATAAATCTGTGCCAGGACCAAGGATTGAACCCCGGACACTCAGCACAGAAGTCTGACACCTTACCCCTAGACCGCCAGGTCACCCTTTAGTAACGTAAATGTTAGGTGCTGTGTGTCTGGTTGAAACTGAGCTCTCCGCCCTTCTTGGTGCGATGATCTCTCACCTCGACAATGTCAGGTTTGTCCAGGAGGGAAGGAGATGTGTCCTTGAAGCTGCCACTTGAGGAATAGTTGCTTCGAGAATGATCCCTTCTGTGATGTTGTCGAGGACTAGACTGTGGACTTGCGGAGGGACTATGAGATCTGGAACCAAACAACCAATCAACGTCTGTCTTCTTCGGCCCCATCCTCATGGACCTACATTTAGTTTGGCGAAACAGGACATCATTTACAAATCATTCAGAGTTGATTCCATAGCTACAATTCAAAATATTTTAAAGATCATGGAAAATCTATTAATGGTAAAATAATCTTTAGTTAGAAACGTAATCATGCAAAGAAAGACATTTATAATATGAATGTCAAAAAGTAAATTTAAATTATGATCAAGGAGACCTACAAATACTCAAGATAACTGATGTTTCCCAACGAATGTGTCTACTTTTACTTTAAATTCAACTATTTAATGATTATTATTTTAATAAAATGATTTACATGCCCAATAAAAACAGAGCCAGTAAATTGTGTCAGTAATCCAGCACAAACCGCATCAATAAAGGTAAGCAAGTAGGGGTTCAAGTCCAGGTGAGTAGTTATTTCTGTCGATCGAGCTGCAAGAGTTTGTTTAAACAAACAACTTCCTCCAGCTCCGGGCATCATATGATGGTTCATCATTGAAAGTGAATGCTTATTTAAACTTGTATGTGTGTGTGCATGTGTGTGTGTGCATGTGTGTGTGTGCGCGCGCCCGCCCATGTGGTAAGCAACTATAAAAAACTAACAATTTCATATAGAAATTATTTTTCTATCCAAGCAAAGAATGTGATGTGTATCTATATATGAATATAAGTTTAGGAATATAAAAGCATTTTCTAAAAAAAAAAGTGCAGTATCAATTTAAAACAAAAGTACTGGTACAGAACAAATAAATCAATTTAATGTTTGAAAGTAATATATAAGTATAGCGAGGACGAGATGAGGAAGCAGTGCGTACCTTTGCTCCAGTGAGTCAGGACTGGAAACATAAAACCCTGGACAGTTGGTAGGCAGAGTCATGGTACCCAGGGTGATACTGGAACTGATACTGCTACCAATCACATCGTGGCTGGACACTAACAGATTTTCCACCGACTTACGCCTGAAACAAACAATAATATATTTACAACGAACACAAACAAAATCAACTCAAACGTCTTAAAATCCCTGTACTTTCCTCCACTGTACCTGAAAGTGACTGCGACAAACAGAGGACAAGGAGGAAGTCACAAACAGAGGACAAGGAGGAAGTCACAAACAGAGGACAAGGAGGAAGTCACAAACAGAGGACAAGGAGGAAGTCACAAACAGAGGACAAGGAGGAAGTCACAGAGGACAAGGAGGAAGTCACAGAGGACAAGGAGGAAGTCACAGAGGACAAGGAGGAAGTCACAGAGGACAAGGAGGAAGTCACAGAGGACAAGGAGGAAGTCACAGAGGACAAGGAGGAAGTCACAAACAAAGGACAAGGAGGAAGTCACAGAGGACAAGGAGGAAGTCACAAACAAAGGACAAGGAGGAAGTCACAAACAGAGGACAAGGAGGAAGTCACAAACAGAGGACAAGGAGGAAGTCACAAACAGAAGACAAGAAGGAAGTCACAAACAGAGGACAAGGAGGAAGTCACAAACAGAGGACAAGGAGGAAGTCAATCATAAAAGCCAACTCATCAAACTTCCAGTACAATATTAAAGTGATTTTTTTCAAAATTGAAACTTTACATGACATAGATATTATATTATGCGGGTTTTTTTCCCCTTGTTTTCTGTTAAAGGGAAAGACTTGTTAATTTGTAAAATGAAGTTACTTGACAAACCAGTAATTTTACTCTACCATTATCAGTGGTTACCTAGAACAGACGTCAAGATGGTTTATTATGGTTTGATGGTGAAGGGAAATGTTGGGGGTTTGAATCTTAGTTGGGTGTCTGCATAGCATCATAATGCGTTTAAGTTGGCATTATTGGACGGAGTCAGTAAGATTATGGCTAATGTGTTGGTTTTCATGTTTGTTATTTGATTATTTAGTGGTTACTCCCAGAACCTGGTTCCAGTATAAAACAGCGCAGTGTCCGAAGCATGGAGTTTTCTAACCCTCCTCTACACAAATGTGGGTACATTTCCTCTAGATTTCATATTATTCACACCCGTTTTATTTGTGTGGTTAAATTAAGGTAGCCCAGATGGATAGTAAAACCTGCACAGAAAAATAAATGATTACAGGTAATTTATATTATTATTATTATTATTAACACCGCGTCTTACTACCTGTTCGGGTTATACGCACTTACGCTAATGTGCAATGGTAGGGTGATTGTGAGATGAAATGGAGGACCTACAGTTTAACGTGGGATCCGAACCACGGTGGAGGCCTGACATTCCACACATTCACAAGTTGTGATTAATACAAGTCTTGTCAGAGGTGAAGGAAGGGTTTGGCAATCAGATAAATCTGTGCCGGGACCGAGGATTGAACCCCGGACCCCCAGCACAGAAGTCTGACACCTTACCTCTAGACCACCAGGTCACCGGGTAATTTATAAATATTTTGAAAAACTAGACCTGGACAAATGACACAAAATAATAAAACATGATGCAGTTTATCCAAATCTGTCACAATTACTTATTATTATCTAACAAAACATATTTTGGTGGAGTTTTTATGCAAGCAATATTAAACTAATTCCGTTAAAATGACTGGCAAGATGGATGAGGGGAAATCTGAGTTCTTGTAAAAAATATTATAATCTTTTCTTGATCAAAAGTGTTATTCTGGATGTGTTGATTTGTAAAACAAACATGATGAGATCAAAATATAACATATTTTTCAGTAAAATACTTAAACTAATCATGACTATAAAGATAATATTAATATGGAGATAGCATAAAATATCATATAAATGTGTTCAACAACAGCCATTCAATAATGACAATAAAGTAAACTACGAGTACCAATATCATTATTTTTAAAAAGCCCATTCAGCCTTTGTTTTAGAGCTATATGCTGACACGATAAGGCGAAGTTTAGACATGTTCCTAATAACTTAGGGGGCTGGTTTTAATATAAGTGAAAGAGTAGTATGGCTGCTATCTTACAAGTTATAGCAGTGTGTAGTATGGCTGCTATCTTACAAGTTATAGCAGTGTGTAGTATGGCTGCTATCTTACAAGTTATAGCAGAGAGTAGTATGGCTGCTATCTTACAAGTTATAGCAGTGTGTAGTATGGCTGCTATCTTACAAGTTATAGCAGAGAGTAGTAAAGGATTATGATCCATATATTATGATGGATTAAATAGCAAGGCTATTATATTTGTTAGTTATGGTTATTAAATTGAAAAATGACACCTGGACACGCGAATTGAACCCAGTACCTTTGGCTTAGTACGCCAATGCTCTAACCACTGAGCTATCCAGGAATCGTCCTATACCCAGGGTCATTCTTCACTCATATTTTAAGGCAGAGTCTATGATGGACATGCAGAGATAGTCAGCTACAATTATGTGAACAATTAAGTCACAAGCCATCAGATAACGCAACCATTAACTATGAATAGACAATAGACATGTTTCGGGTGATTACACCATCATCAGGTCTTTGATATTTGGAAAGAATGTTCCCAGTGTTAAACACAGTGCAACTGTTGAGTCGATGGTGGTTGCGTTATCTGATGGCTCGTGACTTAATTGTTCACATAATTGTAGCTGGCGATTTCTGCATGTCCATCACAGACTTCGCCTTAAAATATGAGTGAAGAATGACCCTGGGCACGGGACGATTCGTGGATAGCTCAGTGGTTAGAGCATTGGCGTACTAAGCCAAAGGTTCCAGGGTCAATTCCCGTGTCCTGGTGTCATTTTTCAATTTAATGAACTTGAGAGTGTAGTAAAGCAAGATATGGCTGCTATCTTACAAATTATAGCAGTGAGTAGTAAAGCAAGATATGGCTGCTATCTTACAAATTATAGCAGTGTGTAGTAAAGCAAGATAAGGCTGTTATATTACCAGTTATGGAAGAGTGTAGTAAAGCACGATATGGCTGCTATCTTATGCTATTTATTTATATTCATTTTAAATAGTTATTTTTCTTTGAAAACGATTTTTCTTTCAACAAACCATGTGATGTTACAGAACATCTAGTAAACTAATTTTATGGGTGTGTACACACTATAAACTATACACTATACACTATACACTATACACTATACACTATACACTATACAAACGAGGGTGGACCAAGGTTAGCAAACATATTCTATCGAATTTATTCAAAGTTCAGTTCAAAATTCGCCTTGCCATCCACATTTAGCAAACAAAATGTTTTCACAAGTGTTTTCTTATTTTTGCTGGTGGTCTAATTTATAAGTTTTGGTGTTTCTTTAAAAATTTGCTATATTGAACGAGATAGATTTTATTTCTTTGTGACTGAGGAAGATTTAATTATAATTGCCAGTGCATGATATAACAATAACCAGTGATGAAGCCGTCTTCTTTTAGACATTCACGTCGGCATGAACTCAACAGGGATTTAACTTTATTTGTCAATTCAGTTAGATCACATTTGGATGGTTTAGTTACTTATTTTATTCCAGGCCTCTTATTTAATATTAATCTACTCTCATAATGAGTGTGTTTCAGACGGTGGAGACACTAATTTTCGTGGTGTAAATCAATGACTTGTCTATTTAATATAGTCACCATTAGCCGCCAAATTTCCTTCTAAGTTACCTATGCCTACCCCCCCCCCCCTCCCTTTCAAACCTGGTCCCCAGTACACTGGCCCACACGTAAGCAACACCACCTCACACCAAGTCTCTCTGAAGACACACACGTCTCACACTGAATAGTCTCTGTCTAGACCAGAGGATCACAATCTGGGGACTGTAATGAGCCCTCTAGGGTACACCAAACAAATATACATTTTTATTTTTACATAATATATAACACATTCGCGTGACTATAACTAAAACAAAGATAATAATATTGTTTCTTCAAATTTTTATGGATTGTTTTATAGCAAGTCACTATCAAGATAGTAAAATATAATTTAAATATTATTGGGGACAGTAAAATGTTTCACAATCTGAATCATGAATAAAGCTCGCATAGCCAAACTTATTTTACTGCCCTGCGTCACAAGTAAATCAATAATATTATTAAAAAATTGCACAAACAGTCAATTATGTTTTGGGGTATCAACATTCAACAGTAGTAGAGTTATACAAAAATATTCTGGTAAACTAACATAGACTGGCATTGTAAGGGATGTTATTCATATCAACTAACATAGGCTGGCACTGTAAGGGATGTTATTCACATCAACTAACAGAGGCTGGCATTGTAAGGGATGTTATCCATATCAACTAACATAGGCTGACACTGTAAGGGATGATATTCGTATCAACTAACATAGGCTGGCACTGTAAGGGATGTTATTCATATCAACTAACATAGGCTGGCACTGTAAGGGATGTTATTCACATCAACTAACAGAGGCTGGCATTGTAAGGGATGTTATCCATATCAACTAACATAGGCTGGCACTGTAAGGGATGTTATTCATATCAACTAACAGAAGCTGACACTGTAAGGGATGTTATTCGTATCAACTAACAGAGGCTGACACTGTAAGGGATGTTATTCATATCAACTAACATAGGCTGGCACTGTAAGGGATGTTATTCGTATCAACTAACAGAGGCTGACACTGTAAGGAATGTTATTCGTATCAACTAACATAGGCTGGCACTGTAAGGGATGTTATTCATATCAACTAACAGAAGCTGACACTGTAAGGGATGTTATTCGTATCAACTAACAGAGGCTGACACTGTAAGGGATGTTATTCATATCAACTAACATAGACTGGCACTCTAAGGGATGATATTCGTATCAACTAACATAGGCTGGCACTGTAAGGGATGTTATTCACATCAACTAACAGAGGCTGGCATTGTAAGGGATGTTATCCATATCAACTAACATAGGCTGGCACTGTAAGGGATGTTATTCATATCAACTAACAGAGGCTGGCATTGTAAGGGATGTTATCCATATCAACTAACATAGGCTGGCACTGTAAGGGATGTTATTCGTATCAACTAACATAGGCTGGCACTGTAAGGGATGTTATTCATATCAACTAACATAGGCTGGCACTGTAAGGGATGTTATTCATATCAACTAACAGAGGCTGACACTGTAAGGGATGTTATTCGTATCAACTAACAGAGGCTGACACTGTAAGGGATGTTATTCATATCAACTAACATAGACTGGCACTCTAAGGGATGATATTCGTATCAACTAACATAGGCTGGCACTGTAAGGGATGTTATTCATATCAACTAACATAGGCTGGCACTGTAAGGGATGTTATTCACATCAACTAACATAGGCTGGCACTGTAAGGGATGTTATTCGTATCAACTAACAGAGGCTGACACTGTAAGGGATGTTATTCATATCAACTAACATAGACTGGCACTCTAAGGGATGATATTCGTATCAACTAACATAGGCTGGCACTGTAAGGGATGTTATTCACATCAACTAACATAGGCTGGCACTGTAAGGGATGTTATTCATATCAACTAACATAGACTGGCACTCTAAGGGATGTTATTCATATCAACTAGAATAGGCTAGCACTGTAAGGGATGTTATTCATATCAACTAACATAGGCTGGCACTGTAAGGGATGTTATTCGTATCAACTAACATAGACTGATACTGTAAGGGATGTTATTTGTATCAACTAATATAGGCTGGCACTGTAAAGAGTGTTATTACTGTAATAACAATATGATGTGTAGTTATGTTATTCTAGTAGAATAGCAATAGTAAGCTGGTTGATACTATCCGATACACATGTTGTATAAAACAGGCCAAGTATTTGTCAACGTTGGGGGATATGTTAACTTGCGCTTGTTAAATAAACACGTACACAGGATATGATTGTATATGTTGAAGAATTCACGATAATAACCAGTTCCAGCAAACACAATTGAATGGCTTGTTTGATTATATCATATTGTAATAGTGTATCTTTAGTCTTCATTTAATGTCTTGAAGGTGTTCATTTTGGATAAATGTAATATTATTTGACATTTTCGAGACAATCTCCAAGAGGTGAAGAGGTAATTAATTTTTAAAACAAGATATGTTACTCTAAACAAGTAACACCCTGTGTCAAAGAATTTAATCCTAGTGGTGGAGGAACCGGGGGGGGGGGGGGGGGGGGGGGGCGGGGGTGCCCACCTCGGATAAATTTACACCCCTACCCCACACAATTCAAATTAGTTAATACTATCGAATGTGAGGATGAAAGATGGCTGGCTCCAAGCCAAACTTCAAGGACTTCTAAATGCATTCCAATTTTTAAAAATCTGATGGAGAAAACCACTCCAAATAGCTTCTACAGGAATTTGTCAGAAAAATTCAAGCAAGGAGCAGTCTAAATAGATTCTATGGCCATCCTAATTTCGAAAATTTCCATAATAGGACCATTCCAAATAGCTTCTAGAGGCATCACATTTTTAAGATAAGTTCACTCAAGGAGCAATTTAAATAGCTTCTAAAAGTATGCATACTAAAAAAAAAATTCTAGGGAAAAGCCCTTGAAATAGATTTCAAGAAATCTAAATTTACAAATAATTTGGGTGTAAACTATTTAAAATGGCTTCTAGAGGATCCGAATTACCAAAAATCTCCAAAGAAAGACTACTTCAAATAGCTTGTAGAAGCAACAAAATAAATAAATAAAATAATCAGAGGGAAGACTACTTAAATAACTTTAAAAAGAGTCTAATTTTATAAAATTGGGGAAAGAACCACTCCAAATTAATGACAAAACCAAGGAGTTTGGTGTAAGGGGTAAAGGGCACCATCGACTTTCCTGGAATAAATTAGCACTTATTTCATAACTTCTGATAAGCTCGACTATAAAGAAGAAAGATTTGCAAAAAAGTGAAAATAACTTTTTAAGGAATTCAATTTTCAAACATGTGCCAGGTAGGAACCACAAAAATAGTTTCTGGGGGCATCTGAATTTCAAAAATTGAGGAGGACCACTTCAAAATAACTTTATGATCATTCGACATCAAAATTTGACCGCACAATTTCAACATTATTGTATAGTTATAAGCTATCTATATATAGTGATTCGATGATTTCAAATCACTACAGTTCATGAGCTATAAGGGGTCAAACTTGCTATTCTATATTTTATGCTTACCAATATTAAGGCTTAGGGCCAGTTTCATAGTCAGACTTAGTACACCTAAAGTGCGGCGCTATACTAAATACAGGACGACACCTACCTAGACAAAATGGAATGGGCCAGTTTCGCATATGGAAACTAGCCCATTCCATTCAACTTCAGGTAGGTGACGTCTTGTATTTAGTATAGCGCCGCACTTGAGGCGTACTAAATCTGACCCAAAGTAATTAATATATGGGGTTGAAATTTAGCTAAACTAAACATTCATGAGGTGTACAGAATTAAATATTTATAATATTAATATTAAAATGGTTTATTTTCACTTTTTTTTATGTATTTTGAATAAATATTTAGAAGAAGGTACATAAAAGGTGTTTAGAAAACATACAAAAGGGAACAAATACAATATTGTTGTTACAATGAAAACTGTTATTTTTTTCATTGTAAAAGCCATTATCATTATTATCAGCACCGCGTCTTACTACCCGTTCGAGTATATACGCACTTACGCTAATGTGCAATTGTAGGGTGATTGTGAGATGAAATGGAGGACCTACAGTTCAACGTGGGATCCGAACCACGGTGGAGGCCTGGCACTCCACACATTCACAAGTTGTGATTGATACACCTCTTGTCAGAGGTGAAGGAAGGGTTTGGTAATCAGATAAATCTGTGCCGGGACCGAGAATTGAACCCTGTCTAAACAATGAATAATTTAAAGGTATGTAGGGAATTGTCAAGCTTTTGTTGTCATTTTAAGTTTAATTTTAAGCATTTAGTAGTCAAGATAATAAAGATATGGTGTTATTAAATTTGTCCTCACTTTCTGCTCCACCCTGTACAACTCTGTTTAAAATTCATCAGAAAATAACCTTTAAAAAAATAAATAGGTTCTCACACAAACACAATACAAAAGAGACATTAAAAATACAACCAGTTTGAATAGAAAATAAAATCATAGCCACAGTTTTAAAACCATGTCACATTAGAGACCCATACACCTTTTTTTGTACAAGGGTTTAAACCATGTCACATTAGAGACCCATACACCCTTCTTTGTACAAGGTTTAAACCATGTCACATTAGAGACCATACACCCTTCTTTGTACACAGGTTCAAACAATGTCACATTAGAGACCCAACACCCTTCTTAGTACACAGGTTTAAAACATGTCACATTAGAGACCCATACACTCTTCTTTGTACACAGGTTTAAGCCATGTCACATTAGAGACCCATACACTCTTCTTTGTACACAGGTTCAAACCATGTCACATTAGAGACCCATACACCCTTCTTTGTACACAGGTTTAAGCCATGTCACATTAGAGACCCATACACTCTTCTTTGTACACAGGTTTAAACCATGTCACATTAGAGACCCATACACCCTTCTTTGTACAAAGGTTTAAACAATGTCACATTAGAGACCCATACGCCCTTCTTTGTACAACGGTTTTAAACAATGTCACATTAGAGACCCATACGCCCTTCTTTGTACACAGGTTATTGATGCAGAACAAACAATATTAATGGAAACATAGTAATGTAATTTTATTTTTATTAAAAGTGTTGTTGTTGCTGAAAGATTTAAATGGAAAACTCAAATAGGCTGGAACCATTTTTTAATAATTATATTTGGTTTTTAAATAAATTAGCTATGTATCCAAAATAAGGGTGAGATTAAAAAGAATTGACAATTTGGTGTATTTAATTTTCAGCTAAATTTATAACTATTATTTCAAATTAAAGTGGAGACCATTATTTGAGTTTTCCACAAGAAAGTTGAGTTAAAAATGTTAGTTATGAGGAAACCAAAAGCCCAGTTTAACAAGAAACGCACCGCACCAACACCACGAGCGAGCAATCCCTGAAAATGTTAAAATACTACCTTAGTCCTGGAGATTGTCGAGATGGTTCTTCAGGGCAGGGCTCAACCTCATCACTTTACAAACAGAAACATAAAACAACACTTCATTTGATGAACAACATGAAAATAAAAACAACATTGACAACTGGATACCATTTGTATATGTTTGTGAGGTTATAGGACCAGTTTCAATTATATAAACCAAATATTAGACTAACTTATATATGTTTTCTAGTTGGGCGTACACCATCTTAGAGCCTAAAATGACTTCAGACACAAAATATTTTGATGCAACTTAATTAGTAGAATCTTGCGGATATTAAAATCATATTTTTTATTATTTTGAGACATTAACTAACATCTAGATGAAGACAGTTTACAAAACAACTAGCACCGAGGCCCATTAGAAAGAGGTGTAAGCTAGATGATGCCTTTAAAGGGTGTATTGTATTACACAAGGTGCAACCATGTGCCTAGATAAGCACCGTGGGGAAAAATGGAAATAATTGCTTGGAGATATACAAGTGTATCTTGAATATCAGGCCACTTAAAGATCGCATCCCGTGACACCCACAGGCAAATAAATATTGTTTAAACTAAACAGAGGCAAAGTAGCCTATTCTAAATTGTTGATGTCAAAAAAGTACTTCATTTTTTTAACTTTAAAGGGATAGTAATCTCACGATTTTATTAGCACTTGTTGTAGCTTGGGCTGGATGGCTAAAATATGGTTTTAGACCGAACACAAGGTTTTCGGCAAGTTTCCGTGAGTGATTCTAGCAGCTTTGCTTGGTGAGAGGTTGTCTTTAATGGTCGTGTTCACACAAGTGTGTGCGCCAGTCACGCACGGTCACTTGTTATCGCAACTAGTCGTGCAATTTCCGACATTGTATATACATTGTTTTCAATTCTTTTGAAAAAGAGATGTGTTGTAGTCAGGCCAGCCAGTGTATATTAACTGCCATACCAACAATCTTTTGTGAGTTGACACGTTTATTGGAAATATAGAGATGGTATTCAAGATTATGATGCAAAGGATTCAAATCACACGATAAATACTTGAAAAAGGTTTTTTAATCTCTCCTTATTTTGTTAAACAGCGCATAAAACTATCTTGTTTCTAGTCTGGTTAGTTTTCCTTGACTGCATACTTCAGAAACTTCCGTACAGTCATGGCAAATGAAGTCCCCATGTTTATTTATTTATGTTCCAAAGTCTATGGTGCCAATTATTTATTTTACTTTCACCACACATGTTATAAATCCTGAACTTACTTCAAAGGGATAAAAAACATTTGATTTAGATGCCTTTAAAACTACCTTGGCTCTTGAATCTGTAATAAAAGAGTAAATCCTGTCACCTTCCCAATAAAAAGTAAAGTTGCAGCTCGATCGGAGACATATCAAGTACAGTAGCCCCATGGCTTTTTTGGTGCTGACTGACAGTTCACAGCTGACGGCTTTGAAAAGTTACCAGACCAAATTATGTATCCCTACGCCGAACCATATGATCTGCAAAAAACATGTGTTTAGCAGCTGTCACTTCTGACAGTCAAAATTTAGGTATATACCTAAATGTTAACTGTCAGTCAGCACCAAAGAAGCCATGGGGCTACTGTACTTTGCAGCTTAATGATTTTCAGTGTGAACTTTAAAAATTTATTATTTTATTATTTAGCATCGTGTCTTACTACCTGTTTGGGTTATACGCTTAAGTACTAATTAAGCTAAAGGATTAGGAAATGGGAAGGTTGAATTTAGAGGAAGTGAACCCACATTTGCGTGGAAAGAGAGAAAGAGTGGAAAACCATCCCAAATTCACTCGACCGAGATTCGAACCTCGATCTCCACGTCCTCGGCAGTCGAGCTCAACACGACTGGCACGTTAGCCAACTACACCACCAAGGCGGTTAGTGTCAACTTTAAATTCTATAAGACCAGTAGGCCTACAATTTATTCTAGTGTGATTTTCAGATGCATGTTTTAATGATCCAAAATCTTAACTTTTGCTCAACTCAAGAAACATAGTTTTGTTGTGTAATGTAAAACCACTGTCAAGGTACCATAATGAACCATTTTCTTTAATTGATTTCATGGCACTTATGTTCAATCATAAATGTGGATTCATTATATTTTTGTGCTCTTGTTTTACACTCGGATGCTTTTTGACTTGGTTTTTTTCATTTATAACACCAGAGTTGTTGAAATTTCTTTTGAATTAAATTTGATTTTGAAGTGTAAGGTTTGATGTACTGGTTACGACTGATTGCAATACCTATTTTTGCCTAAAAAAAATAACACCTTGTTTATTATCTTTTGTAACTTTCCCTCCATCCTTTATTTTTAAATAATATTGTTTTGGTAATTCATCCCTTGATTCAATTGCAATCCAAAAGTTTTCGTATGAAGGTGGTAATTAATAAAGCATCATAATGCTAAGAGCTCTTCATTGATATTTATGTTCATTTCAGCGAGTTCGTCAGCCGAATCGGTGAACTTATTAAAATGTTTACATACATCATTGTCTATCATTTTATGTAAAATTAACTGCCTTTGCTGTCAACATTGTTACCACCAGTAAGTGTATGCCAAACATTTTTTTGATGTTGTGCTATGTTTTATCAGTTTAAGTTCAGCAGAATATGTTATTAATATCAATTAATATGTGCATTTAAATCATATTATTTGCCAAGATCCCTGTTCGGCATCGGCAGTCGGTTGTGTTTTGGTACCACTTGGGTTAGTGTTTCTTGTGACTGTAACTTCCATGGATTGTACTTATCTTTCTTCACAAAGTGAATCAATGCGATAAATATTCATACTAACTTGTTCGAGAAAGCCGGCGAGAGTTGCTATAGTAGAGCAGATAAGTGTGCTGAGTCGCCATTTCAATACACATGTTTGAAAAGGAGTCTGTCCTTCGCTTGCCGTAGATTTGGCTGGGCATCGCACACAAACAAACACTTCCTTTTATTAGAATAGAAAGCTATTAGGTACTGATACATTATTTAAAGCACGGATTGATAAAAATACACAAGATGGGTAACTAACCATTAGACAAAGGTTACATAGTATTATGATAAGTTAAGCTACAGTGGTTAGGTCTACATACGGAAAAATTATTGTAGGCCTTCTCAAATTTCCTCAAAAACTCTGGTAACCAGACATTCAATATACTACATTATCAAACAACTTAGCCAACCGTACGTTTTTACCAAGTCGTTATTTTTCTAGAAAAGGTATTAAGCATTAAAGGTGAATTGTTTGCAAATTCTAAATTTCGTCCAGTTTTGATTTGCCCGATGAGATCTAGATTTTGGTTGTGTTATTGACTGTTTTTATGTGTAGGTAAATTATTTTTTGCAATTAGGAGAAAATGTTAAGTCATTGAAAAATATTTTTGAATAATGGTGCCAAAGCCTTGGACATTGATAAGAAATGGAATTTTAAATTATATTCTTTATTGTCGATACCCCTGCAATACACAGACAAATCTGTCTGGAATAGCTTCTGTGGGCGGCGTTGGTTAGGTTAACATCAAAAAACTGTCTGGCTTCCTTTTTGTCAATTGTAAGAAAAGTGTAAGTTTATTACAATACGACAACAGAAGATGTGATGTAGTTCCCAACACTAATTAGAGATATTGTATCTTAAGACAGTGTGGACCGTTTTTCCAGCAACTCCGTCATGTAACTTAAATAGATCCTAGCTTGGATGTTTGCTGCATTCCGGGACCATTCATGCGACGTGGGGCCCCAATCTAATCCTACACGCACTCAGAGTACAACTGAATTGTATAACAGATTGTAACCGACTGGGCTTTCTGCCATAAACTTCAATAGTTATCAACCTGAAGGGTGTCTGTCCCATTCTGCTTGTCTATCCAGTTCGGCCGCTCTGCCAATACTGTCCACATCTTGTCTATGTTTACTTGTAATAACAAAATTAGAACAATTAAAGAATACAAATTGAATTAGGGGGTGTCACACTATGCTGTTTATCATTGATGTAAAAAAACAAGACTGTATTTTAACTTTTTTTTAAATAGATATTTTCTTAGAAAACGGTTGGTGTGGTGGTGTCATCTTCTTGTCTTAATAACGACCACACTGTACCTCAACCATCCCAGCCCAAGAGAACTTAAGTCCTTAAACGTAGTGAGCAGTTATGCTAGTAGATATGAAGAATTTTGAACTGGCAACTAAATTATGTACAACTTTAATTACGACAAAATTCATAGTGTGTTAATATAATTATTCACAGCTACATCAAATGTTTTCATAAGTTCATTTGTAAATTAAATAATTTTATCTGAAAACTAACATTCATATTTGGATTTTTTTTTTTTTTTTTTTTTTTTTTTTTTGAAATTCGAAACGTAGGCAGATTAAGAGTCTAGATCAATTTAACAAAAATGCCTAAGTCTGTAAAATTTACTTACATGAAACCTGCTGTGGAAATATTTGCCTCCTTTTCGTTCATAATAGAAGAGTATTTATAAGTAACTTAAATAATATGATTGGTCCACCTTAACATTAAAGTTGGTCATCAAGTATTAACGAATAGGTGGTGGAGGTGGATAGTTTCCACTTAAACATTTAATAATATATAAGGCCTGTTAGATTACTTATATTTCATCGCAACATATATAATAAAGTTTACATATTTTCTAAACTAATGAAGCTATTACAAACGTGATTTATAATCATGTATATTTATATAATTATATTGCGTCTGCTCACAATACAATTTCTTTAAACCTATGTTATGCTAAACTGTCATTAAATTAAATGTACTAGCAAGTGTCCCAACATAACTAAAGAAATTTATCAGTGTGAACATTAAAATAATTATGTTTTACCTTTGGCACTAGGTTCTATTAAATTTTACCATCAATAAATAATATTTATGATTTAATAAAGGAGGCCTTGAATTCTTAAATTACTATCTCTATCCCAAAAAATAAATAAATGAGTTAGAGGTGGATTACTGTTAATGTGGCAGCTCTTCATAGTTTTCTAGCATTATTTACCTCCAAAAAAATTATTTTACCAGAAAAAACTAGCGTTGAAAAGAAACTGTAGTTCCAAACGGTTCTTATCCACAGTCACATTGGTTCCGATAAAAGCCTTATCCACCAGATTTAGTCGTTCCAAAATGTGCCTCATCCCATGTGGTGTGGATAGGAGACCATCAGTATTGGTTCCAAAACCAGCCATTTATAGCTTTTTTAAAACCCTTGCCCGTAGATTTGGTGTGCTGATAATAATATTATTTATTGTCGTTATGTTAATATAGTGATTTTAATTTTGAGTGTATAAGTTTAAGGTCATTCGACCATCAAAATTTTATTGCATTATTTTACTAAGTGTATGAATATAAGTTATAAATATTGATTCAATGATTTCAAATCATTACAGTTCTCAAGTTATAAGTAGTCAAACTTACTATTTTATCCATTTTACGTGCTAATTTTAAGGTAAAGTTGTTAATGTATGGGGATTAAATTTATTCTAGCTAGACATTCATATTAAGTGTATGCAATGAAGTACTTACAATATTTTAAATAAAATCAGTTTTTAATTTATAAGCTATTTAATAGTTGTAAAATTACATAATTTTTGATCTTATATAAGTACTTTTTGTTTTATACCCCGATACTTTGTTTTTATATCATTTTGTAGTACATAGTGTCACTATTTCAAATTTGTTTGGTTTATTAGTCCAACTCTACTCTTTTATTTTATTAATTGCGCGGCGTTGATCAATGCAAACGTAAATTGGCCATGTCCATTTCCTGAAACTTCTTGTTTTGACTGTACCTACCAATAACACTGACCAACCGACCAAGGAAGGGCCGGGCTACCGGTCTCCGACTAATGACTCACCCCACGTCTTACTACCTGAGTGACGAGTTGTGACATTTATTTTGTCTCTTTTTCCTTCCTCTAGTAATTTGGCACTTGGATAGTATTTTTACTGTTTTAGTTTTATTCTTCAACTCAAAAGTGTCAGAGGAACTCATCTCTTGGTACATCAAGACACGTAATGATTTTAAACCTAATGTTTATCTGCAGTTAGGTAAATATAGCAAAAAATGAGTGCGCATGCCCTTAGCATCAAGGCAACTATAGTGGTCCGTGACAAATTTCTCTCCTGAAAAGTGCTCCGCGATTCAAGAAGTTTGGGAACCGTTGTTCTATACCATTACTTCACATCATGTCACACGTCCGGGATATCCACCTAACTTAGCCCGTTCGGGTTACACGTTTATGTACTAATTACTCTATGTTCTTAAATTTAGTACAAACACAACCGCCCCCCCCCCCACCCCCCCAGACCCTAGCCGTTAATTCATCACTATGAAAGGGTAAACCCACATTTCACAAATGATCAATTTTTCGACCATGCCGGGAATCGAATCTGGGACCCTTAGCTCAGCAGGCAGACACGGTACCGACTGAGCTAAGGCGTAGGACTCCACCTGACTAATTTTGAAGGGCAAGTTAAGGTATATTTTTAGAAAATGTTTCAACATTTGCGTAGAGGTAGAACCGAACACCTAATTACATCCTGCTGGGATACTAACCTTGATCTCCTTGTCATTGGCAGACTAAATAAGATGAGACTGACTACTTTACCCTCGTTACGGGTGCAGGCAAACTGATCAATCATAAACTTGTCGACATGGGAGGAAAAGGTGAAAGACAGACAAGTGATCGACAGCAGGAGCAATGTCGATCAAGTGGCCGACACGATTAGGACATGACTTGTCCAACTGGTTGAACAAATGCATATGCGAACAAAATTATTGATAGCCAACTGGTTGACCCCAAAAAAAAACTTAGAAAATTGATGCCTTACTAATGATGATTTTAGTCCACAAAATCAGCGTATATCCGAAAGGGTAGTAAGACACTGTGCTAGAAAAAATTCACTAACTTGGTATTTTTTCCCTTAGCTTCTCACTCCCAGTTTGAGCTATACGCAGGATAAGGAATGAGAAAGGTAAAATTTAAGGAAATATGCAGTCATTTGCGTGGAAGGATAGTGAATAAGATTTTAGGGGGTAAATAAATACCTCTGTACTTATGACCGGGATTCTAACCTCAATCTCCTCAACACCGGCAATCCATTATAATAGGATATTGACGCATTGGACCATTTGACCAAAAATGTGTTTATTTATTAGAGTTTTAAATTATATTAAAAAATAATATTTCATAGATTTTACTTATTATTTTCCGTTCACGATTTTGTTGTCGAACACGTTGTTTGCAATGTATTAACTTGTCGGTCAATTGGTTCATTGAATCCATCTCGACTTTTGTATACCAGCTGGTCCTCTCATGTCGAACAGTTTTACATCTTATCACATGGTCCCAAAAGTACCGATCAATTGACACACTCAAGCTTTGAAATATTTTTATTTATTTGTTCAACTAGTTGGCTGTCGATCACTTTGCTTTCTTATGGAAGTGGCATTCTAACAGTTTTACAGTTTGTAAGGGGCTCATCATGAGCTCTGTTAACTATTATAATTATAAAGAAAAGTAATACTTTTTTACTATAAATAAATAACTCTAAAACCTATTCCGGTACTAACATGGTCTCTAAGGCGTCACTCTCGTCGTAGACTAGACCGTTGCTAAGACAGATAAATCGGGGTTCGATCACGATTGGGTGTACTGAGGGTAGTTTTATTATAAATTGTTTCCCACTCTCTCTACGCTAATGCGAGTGCACTTCCTCTAAATTCAGCTTTCCTAATTCCTAACTAATTAGCGTAATTAGTACATATAAGTATATCACGAACGGATAGTAAGATAAGGTGCTAAAAGAATAATAAAAGAGCCCTTAAACTTTCATCAATCAAATATTTAATTAAATTGCTTAGTAATACCGGTACATATTTTTTTCTTCTAAAAACACATTTGATAAATATGGGCCTAATAGCATTCGATACAATAAATACTTTGCGACAGGTGTAATAAGTTCATTATTTTAAATTATCAATATTCTATGAATCTTAGTAGCCAGGATTCAAACTCAAGCCACAACTCCCGGGTGAGCCATGCGGTGACAATTCATTTTCTAACAGTGAAGTTCCTTAGCGGAAAAAAAAGAGGTAGTGCTATGACAACACTGTTAGGAACAAAGAGCTGGCAATCCCAGCTTACTTTCCCACTCCACCTGCCCATCCCCCCTTTACAACACAACACCCCCCTTTCAACCATGTTAAAAATTCCCTGTCAAAATGTTATAGCCTATTCATTCTAGGAGAAGCTTGCTGTCCGAATGACCTTAACAAAATAATTTGTTGATGTCAATAATAAACTGTTGGCTATACTGTATTAATTAATCAGTTGTTTTTTGTGTTCTGCTTCCTCGTGTCCTTTTAAGCTATGTTTTAGTGTTCATTAGTGAATGAGTGCCAAAAATCAATATTATGGAAAACAATGGCCTTGTAAACTAAGTTATTGGTGGGAAAACAAGGAATAAAAGAGTACAGAAAGCTACATGGAAAAAAGTGTATTGAAAACACAAAGGTGAGAGGATTGACCTAACTTAACCTAACATGAGAAATAGCCATGGCAATAAGAAGTTCGTACGCCCGAGAGCTAACGACTCGTGAACAGACTACGTGCACATACGTGCTTGCGAGCTACCGCCCTGACAAGTGACGACCCGACGTGCACTAACGGGAGTTCAAGGCCACAGTGTCTCAATACGAGTTCGAAGCCCGAGCTTCTGAGCTCGTCGAGACCGTGCGCAGCCAATCACGCAGGAGGAACAAAAGAGCAACGCTACGCGCGCACACAAAAAGAAAAGAGTCGAGGTAACTCAGCTCAATCAAGCCTTTTGGCGTATTAACCGTCAATATGTTAGAAGATTTTTCATCCACTTTGACTTGGACGCCTGTGCGGGGTCAAGCTTAGAAAATATGGTTCCACCTGTTAGGCACGCAAAAGCTTCAGTTGCAGTTGGTAAAAGGTATTTGTCAGGGCATAGTGCTTTATTAACTGTACTCCGATAGTTCCCGCACAGCCGCAGGGATCCATCCCGCTTTGGCACAATCACTAGGGGTGTAGCCCACTTTGAAAATGATACTGGTTTGTATATCCCTTCATCAACTAACCTTGTAATCTCTCGATTGACATTGTCTTTCAGTGCCAGTGGTATTGGACGGCTCCGTAGATACTGAGGGGTCCATTTTTAATGAAACTGGTGGTCCAACATATTATCCTAGTTTATGATCTTCAAAAGCTGAGAATTTCTGTACTGTCTCCATGAACTTACTATCAGTGATGTGGTGAATTCCTTGCACTTTAATTCTCAATTCAGGGAACCAATTTCTCCTGAGGAGGCTTGGCCCATTTCCTTCCACCTGGCTTACGGGCAGAGCAGCGGACAGACCAGTGAGTGTGGCCTCCACATTACACCAACCCAGGATATAAAGGAGCTGTTTTGTTCCTCAGGTGCAACACTGAGTATCGGACCTCATAAGTTTTGGTTTAGGGGTCCATATTTTTTAATAGGTTACTGAGCTGATAGGCCTAACTGTCAAGGCTGCTCCTGAATCGATTTCCATGTGATGTTTAGTTCCATTCAACATCACATTTATGTGGAAGGGTGGGTTGTCTCTAGTTTCATATCCCATAGAAAACAGCTGATATGCCATATCTAATTCTGATCTTACAGGTTCCATGGTTGCTAGATGGTTGGTTTGTGGGTGTTGCAATCTTCGTTTGACGTCATTTTATCTCTTTGACCTACATGCCCTTTCTATGTGACCCAACCTCTTACAAAAACGACATATCGCATTCGCCCATAGACATTCAGAAATTAAATGCTCTTTGTCACAACGATAGCACCGCTGGCCCTTTTGTTGGCTTAGAGAAAATCTCTGTTGATAATTGGCACCTCCTTGTTGAGACTGGTGATTTATAGATAGTCTGTGTACTTCCATTGGGCCTGCCTCTTGGTCTTGGTACCCAACCGGTGTTGCGGAAGTTGGCCGTATCACGCGTTGATGTTGTGCCGCTGCTTCGCTATTTACTGCCATGGCATTTGCCTCATCTAACTTCATTTCGTTATTTGAAAGCATTTCGCGCTGCACTGTCTCATCCGCGACCCCCTGCACTAAACGATCACGCAGCATCCGATTTGTAAATGTTCCAAAGTTACAACAGTTGGCCATCTCTCTCAAAACGGCAACATATTCCACAATGGACTCGCCGTGTCGCTGATCCCTTTTGCTGACATTGAAAGTTCGTACAGTTTCATAATGTTTTCACACAAAATGACCGTTTTAAACGTTGACTAAATCCCCAAATAATTTAGAATCTGGACCCTCTGGCACCACTAACATGGTTAAGTGATCAAATGTTTTATCCCCTATCAGACAAAACAATATAGATTGTTTCTTCTTATTGTCCACGACGTCATTAGCAATGAAAAAGTGTTCCAATCTTTCTAGGTAGTTCGTCCACGTGTTAGGTTGGGTAGTATCAAATTCTGCGAAACTTGATAAAAGCGCTGCCATTATGCACCTTTCTGTGGCTTGACCTATATCATGGGTTAACGTATCGGCGTCAAAATGTTATGTCCTTGCACATACATATTTAGTCTTGTGCACTAACCACATAGATCGCACACGTTCTAATGCCAACTAGGACCATCTATGACTAGGACAAAGGATAAAATCCTAGACCGGAACATGATGTCCATCACTTCCTGCTATAACTACTCTAGTCAGTTCAGTCCAGATTGACCAACTTAACTTACATCCCTGCTACAACTAAGCTATTTTAAGTCCAGGTGGCAATATTGTAAATTTACTTAATTTAATGTTATATCAGAGTACTCCTAAGGAGGATTATTTGATTTTAATTTGGAAATGAAAGAATACACAATTTCAATAGCATATCTTTATGTTTTTGTGTCATTTGTTTTTTTATTCATTGTTGACCTAACAATACAGAGCTAACTTTTATTGTAATTTTGTTACTATGGTCTATGGTTATTATAATTACCTAGGCAACTAAAGATACAAAGAAACATATTTATCCAAGATGGTGGTGACATCGGCTGGTCAAGATCTCCCAGCTTTTCAAGGTTTCCAGAGGTAAGACCAATATCTATATTGCTGCCCAGTGGTCTTGAACCAATAGGTTCGGAATTTGAAATATTTGTTTCAAAATTTATGAAATTAAAGTAGAAACAGGGGATATATGGTGGAAAGAAATAATAATAAAGAAGCTTGATAAAAATTGGAACTATTACTAACTGGATGCAATATCAAATAACCGACAGCTTGTCGTTGTTATAACATGATAATTGTTTGTAAACAAACTCCATTTCTTCTTCTTTTTTTCCTTGCGGACCTTTTAATATTAAAAATGGACGAGATTGTTTGACATATTGTGTTATCACACTCCCACCGTCCCCCTTTGCAAGTAGTCCATTTCTCTCTTCTTCGTGTCACGCCGGTAATTATGATTCTCGTAGGAATACATGAGATAATTTAGAAATAAAACAACAGCTTGTTTTAAATGTGGACGGAATATTTTGATTAAAAGCAGGTAAATAAGTATATTTCTTGTTGGTCTGCTAAATATTGTCATAATTACATTGTGTTTCCTTCGACGCAATGCGTTGTCCAATGAAAACAATAAGTTTGAAAATGAATACAATGGAGATTAATTAAAAGTATTGTAGTACGGCATCTTGCCGCATAGCATGCTAGTCACGTCAAAATAACTATACATTTAAGAATAAATAAAACTAAATACCTACAATGTAAACCAATGGAATTAAAATTCTTACATCACAACACTCATTTTTTCCTTGTCTTTCTTTTCAAAGTTAAAAATATATATTTCTTATACCTTTATCATTAGTTTATATACAATTTATATTGTACCTAGTACTCGAATTATAATGTGAGAATATTATTATATTTGGAAGAAAGGTGGATAGAAACATATAAAAGGAACAAACACGATATGGCTGTTACATTGAAAAGAAGAACACAGTTAAGAATTCACATTGTTACTATTGAACAAAAAGTTAATGGCTGCTTCTTGAAGAAAATTGATCGTTAACGCCCAACCCAGGTTTTATTCTACCGGAACTCATCAGGAGCGAGTGTGAAATACGCAACACAACTTACTTTACGTTATTCCGTTTACATGTTCCTATCATTCTTTATCAGTTTTCTTTTCTCCCGTTTGTGTTTTTAATGTTTCCTCTTTTAGTAAGTTGTTTTACGTGACCTATCATGCTTCGCCAATTTCATATTTCTTCATTTTGTTATATTAGGAAGGATGTTTTGCACTCACACACAGGCAACAATACTCTGTAACTGAGTTACCCAGAATTTGTCCAGTGCTCAGGATCAGGGTTCAAATTCACATGTCGAGGTGTCATTTTTCAAATTTACAAATATGGTAAATTATTAAGGCCCGTAAGAAGTTACAGAACATATCGACCAAGCGAATGCTGAGGTTTGAATCTTGTTTGGTCGTAGTGAGGGTGGATTTTCCCATCCTCTCTCCACACTAATGAAGATGCACTTTCTCTAAATTACCTTACTCATCCCTAAGCATGTGGCACTGTGTGTATTATTCACTCACAACATGAACAAAAAGTAATCATTATCATATAATATAACATTTTATTTATTTGAAAGGTTAAGTTTTATTTTTCACATCTCATGGCTGTATAAGAATTATTAAAAGTGTATTTGGTAACCAATCTTTATCTTTAAAAAACAGTCTTGCACACTTATATATGATCCAAGCGACTCCAAAGGTGTCCACAACTCCTTGAAGAGAGTAGCTTCAAGTGCACTAGCAGCTTCCACTCAATTTTTCCATTTTGTTGTCTGAAAATCAAAATATTACTTTAGAACTAATCTTTAACATTAGTTTTCAATAAACCCTAAAAAATGCATACAAATTACACTTATTTTGTTTGGATTCAAAATTGTAAACTTTCTTTATAACTAAAACTAATATAAATAACATGACATGATAATAATGAAAACTAATTAAAATAAAAGTTAAATTAGGGATGGAATCCTTAAGGTTATTCGAGATTTGAAGGTTTTAAGAAAGTATAAAAGCCAGCCATGAGTTAATATCTAGAACTAAAACAGGCATGCTGGTGGTAGTGTTTTGTCTGTCCACTTACGGTTGCCCGAAGAGCATTCTCGGCATAAAAGTAGTCTTCTGACTGTGCGAGAAGGCTAGCTTTGTAATGGGTAAGAGCTTGACGATCTCTTTGTAACACAAACACCTGTAGAACAATTAATATTGTGGTAAGATTAACTTCATCATTAGCAAATAAATAATTCCTGAATGGAATAAAGTGAAATAACAATGCAGGAAGTAATATCCACACATCTATAGGAAAACCTCTTTTCACTTTATGAGGTAATTGTATTATATTTAGAAGAAGGTATAGGAAGGTGGGTAGAAACATATAACAAGGACGAACACAATATGGCTCTTACATTACTTTACATTGCTGCCACTGGGCAAAGAGGTAATGGCTGCCTCTCCAAGATCTACCAGTATCACCCATTCCCTGACCTAGGTTTCATTCTATCGGAACTCGTCAGGAAGGAGTGTGAAACGCGTAACGCACCTTCCTAAAAGAAATTAAAAGAAAACCAAAGGGAGCAAAAGGAGATTTGTAAATAACAAAAGACACTTAGATAGTAACCTTTAAACGGAATAACATAAAAGGAAGTTGCGCTGTGCGTTACACACTCCCTCTTGATGAGTTCCGATAGAACGAAACTTAGTTCGGGGGATTGGGCAGTTGTAATGGACATTCTTCAGCTATCTACACAAAACAATAGCAGAAACTCCAGAAAATGTCAAGTTCCCCATAGAAGTTTTCATCTTTCAAAATTTAGTTGGCAATACTGAAGCTAACTTTCCTATTTATTCTTACTACTACTACTTCATGAAGAAACTTATGAAAGCATTGAAATATTGAAGAGTTTGTAGAAATGTGTTGGTGTTTTTATTTATTTTGCTTTTTTTCTAATAATATCATATTATTATTAATTATAGACAATCATCATATTTAAAACAGCCTTGTGCACTGTTATACATCCACTCACATCAATAACAGCCTTGTGGCACTTGATCCATACATCCACTCACATCAATAACAGCCTTGTGGCACTTGATCCATACATCCACTCACATCAATAACAGCCTTGTGGCACTTGATCCTAATCCCACATCCAGCTCACACCATACAAATCAAACAGCCTTGTGGCACTTGATCCATACATCCCCTCACATCAATAACAGCCCTGTGGCACTTGATCCATACATCCACTCACATCAATAACAGCCCTGTGGCACTTGATCCATACATCCACTCACATCAATACAGCCTTGTGGCACTTGATCCATACATCCACTAAACAGTGCATACCCAAATCATACATCAATAACCTTGTGGCACTTGAATCCCAATAGCATACCAAACTCACATCAATAACAGCCTGTGGCACTTGATCCATACATCCACTCACATCAATAACAGCCTTGTGGCACTTGATCCATACATCCACTCACATCAATAACAGCCTGTGGCACTTGATCCATACATCCACTCAATCACAGCCTTGTGGCACTGATCCAACATCCACTCACATCAATAACAGCCCTGTGGCACTTGATCCATACATCCACTCACATCAATAACAGCCTTGTGGCCCCTTGATCATACATCCACTCACATCAATAACAGCCTTGTGGCACTTGATCCATAC